>CM037475.1:21675772-22275772 GCA_021014325.1 Plazaster borealis | reverse complement strand
GACAACTTGCTGATGATGTATAGATTATAAAAGACAATGTATAGTTCAGGAGTTATGAATTGTTTTAATCTTAAAGATAAATTTTCGGTTTGAACCGGAATAAGTCAAGGTCAATTGAGGTCACACTTTGTGTAGGGTTCGTTAAGTTTTCGGAGACCTTTCTGATGATGTATAGATCATAAAAATCTAATGTATGGTTCAGCAGTTATGATATTTTCAAATATACAATTTCATCTTCCGGTTTGAACTGGAATTCAAGGTTAAATATGGGGCATATTCTGTGTATTGTTTGTTAAGTTGTTACATACTTTTCCAATGATATATAGATTGTAAAAATCCATTGTGTGGTTCAGGAATTATGAATTTTGAAACATTAAATGTCAACTTCCGCTTTGAACCGGAAGTCAAGGTCAAATGGGGTCACAATAAGTGTAGCGTATATGACCTTTCAGATGATGTGTAGATTGTAAAAATCCAATATGTGGTTCAGGAGTTACGAATTGTTCAAGTATTAGATGGATTATCTTTATGCCGGGGTGCGCAATATACAAGGTAACATGCAGCGATGCTAAATGTATTCCTACATAGTTGATGTAAGCTGAACTACTGTACACGTACAATGTATATGTATCTGTACACATGTTATTATAGACAATGTGACCTCTGACGTCATTCGAAAATCATAACATGATGCGCGCGCATGTCGCCGGGCAAAACCTTTGTGTACTGACAGCCAGCTATAAAGGACACGCAATGTTACCATGAGTACGCGTCTTCTTGCCCAGCGGAAACATGACTTTTGTCAACAGAGGGCGGTTTGAATGTAAACAAAGGTCACATCGTCTATACTATTTCACGTTATCAAAGTGGGTCAACACAAACGTGCACTTTAATGCCCGTGGTTATAAGACAAGATGTAAATGTCAAAATGTTGTTATTTCTGCGCAAAAGTTTGAGCAGGCTCAACGTTCTACAACCTGATGCAAAAATTATGCTGAAATGATAAGTAGTTTTTGAGATACAAATTTTATGAAATTTTAAATTTCCGGGTTGAACCGGAAATCAAGGGCAAATGGGGTCACTTTTTGTATAGCGTTTGTTGAACCTTTAACAAACTTTCAGATGATGCATAGATTGTAAAAATCCAATATGTCGTTCATGAGTTATGATTTTTTTTCAAATATTAAACTTTGATTTAATGTAATTTAATACCTGATGACGTCATCATGACATCATTAAGTTTGTGTCGTCTTGATATTTAGGTTCAAATGTCTGATGAGTTTCAATGTAAAATTCAATTTCAATCTTGAGTTATGCTGTAGATAAGCCCGAAAATGATGTTTTTAAAGAAAAAAACCAAAGGCAAACTTTGACCTAGGGGCATGACCTTGAAGAAAAGGTCATACGATTTTTGCGTTAACTTTTGAAATATTGCCCCAGTCTTGATCTATCCGATGCCCAATTATGAACATCACAGCTTTCAAATTCAAGGAGATACAGCGAATACCAAATGGTAATTTTTCAACATTAAAACCCTTGTAATTCGACACCTGATAACGTCATCATGACGTCATTGTTCGCGTGCCGTCTTCATATTGAGGTTCAGTTGTCTGATGAGTCTCAATGTTCAATTCAATTTCAATCTTGAGTTATGCTCTAGAGAAGAGGTCTAGGGGAGAAGAAGAAGAAGAAGAAGAAGAAGAAGATGGAGAAGAAGAAAAAAAACCAGAACAAAAACAAAGAGGTGTTCGTGCTTGTATTGCACGAACACCTAAAAAACTTAAACGAAAACAATAGCTGTGCCAGCTTTCTGCGCTGCTTGAACAGCTAATAACTGGAAAGTTTCATTGGGATGTTGTAACCACATATAAAGTTACACTGAATCAAATTTTAATACTAGATTTAAGTTCTTTTTTTAGAACAAAAACAGGGTGTTCGGCATTTGGTCAATAAGTCATTCGTTTAAGTTTTGATATTACTCTGGTTGTGGTGGAGTAATGTAAGAAGGGGTTGAAAATGTGAGAACATGGTTTTGCTGATGACGCTTATGATGTATCTGAATTAGCCTATTTGTTGTCGGATCATTAGCTGTTCCGACTTAGAAGTCCGAACAGGTATTGTTTTCGTCAAGATTTTTATTAGGTGTTCGTGCGATATGAGCACGAACACCTCTTTGTTTTTGTTCTGGTTTTTTTTCTTCTTCTCCATCTTCTTCTTCTTCTTCTTCTTCTTCTTCCCTGGAACTCTTCTCTAGAACATAACTCAAGATTGAAACTGAATTGAACCTTGAAACTCATTAGACAACTGAACCTCAATATGAAGACGGCACAGATTTGATGACGTCACGATGACGTCATCAGGTGTCGAATTACAAGGGTTTAAAAGTTGAAAAATGACCATTTGCTATTGGCTGTATCTCCTTGAATTTGAAAGCTGTGATGTTCATAATTGAGCATCGGATAGATCAAGACTTGGGCAACATTTCAAAAGTTAACGCAACAAACGTATGACCTTTGCTTCCGGTCGTACCGGAAGGTCAAAGTTTGCCTTTGTTTGTTTTTCTTAAAAAAATGAATTTCGGGGCATAACTCAAGATTAAAATTGAATTGAACATTGAAACTCACCAGATAATTGGACCTTAATATCAAGACGACACAAACTTGTTGATGTCATGATGACGGCATCAGGTATTGAATTACAACGAGTCAAAGTTTAATATTTGTAAACAAATCATAACTCTTGAACCACATATTGGATTTTTACAATCTATACATCATCGGATAGGTCGTTAAACGTTCAACAAACGCTACACAAAGTATGACCCCATTTGACCTGGACTTCCGGTTCAAACCGGAATTTGAAAAATTCACAAAATTCGTATCTCAAAAACTACTTATCACTTCAGCACAATTTTTGCATCAGGTTGTAGAACGTTGAGCCTGCTCAAACTTTTGCACAGAAATAACAACATTTTGACAAGTTTACATCTTGTTTTATAGCCAGGGGCATTAAAGCGCACGTTTGTGTTGACCCACTTAGATAACGCGAGATAGTGTAACACGTGTACGGATACATGTATATTGTACGTGTAGTTCAGTTTACATCAACTACATGTAGGAATACATTTAGCATCGCTGCATGTTACCTTGTATATTGCGCACCCCGGCATAAAGATAATCCATCTTGAAAATTTCGTAACTCCTGAGCCACACATTGGATTTTTACAATCTATACATCATCTGAAAGGTCTTTATAAAACCTATCATACGATACACTTATTGTGACCCCGTTTGACCGTGACTTCCGGTTCAAAGCGGAAGTTGAAATTTAATTTTTCAAAATTCATAATTCCTGAACCACACAATGGATTTTTACAATCTATACATCATTGGACAAGTATGTAACAACTTAACAAACGATATACAGAATGTGACCCCAATTAACCTTTACTTCCTGTTCAAACCGGAAGATGAAATTTAATATTTGAAAAAATCAGAACTCCTGAACCACACATTAAATTTGTATCATCTATACATCATCAGAAAGGGCTCAAAAGATTTAAGAAACACTACACACTGTGACCTCATTTGACCTTGAATTCCGGTTCAAACTGGAAAGTGAAAGTTAATGTTTCAACAAATTGTTGGAGGTTTACAATCCATACACCATCTAAAACTCTTCATAAACTAAATGCGCTACACAAAATAAGACCCCTATTTGACCTTGGCTTCTGGTCAAAATGATGTTAATTTTTTTTTGAAAAATTCATAACTCCTGAACCAGGAATTGGATTGATAAGGTACATGTATAATGACCTATTCATTCAATCACTCACCACGAACACTGTGTTTTTGTAGTAAACAAAAACTCAATGTCTAGTTATTTTTATTAGCTGTTCCGACTTAGAAGTCGGAACAGGTATTATTTTCGTCGAGATTTTTATTATTTTTATTATTATTATTAGCTGTTCCGACCTACAGTCGGAACAGGTATTGATTTCGTCGAGATTTTCAAAACGTTTTACAAACGTTTTTTTTTCTATCCGTCAAAACGCCATAGGTTTAACAAACGATTTTTGTTTATTCGTAATCTTAGAAACAGTAGAAATGGCAGACTTTAGTCCTATATTGAATCGAAGCTTATTGCATAACTTAATCACAAAATGTTATACTGTTTAATTTCTTAATCAATTAGCTGAGTTATAATGACGTGAATATTTAATTAGGCAACCTTGTTACCACCATATCTCCCTAAATTAAACGTCCAATTTTCAAATTTTCTTCAGATGTTGACTCTCTGGGTATTGAAGTTGTGCACAATGAAGTAATTTTATATGTCACGTCATCATGACATCATTTATAGCGTGTTTCGTATCCGTGTACAAAGTAATGAAGAACAGTGTAAACTCGTACTAAGTCCTGAGGCCGTTTGCGCCCGATGCTGTCGTAGTTTTTGTACTGTTGGCATGAGACTGCATCAATGGCAGACTTTGAACGAGTTTATTCAAAATATACAGTAACAATATAAGGTCTTAAATCCCAGCAAATGTGTTGATGGTCCGATGGCACCGCGGTTTACCGTGTTAATTACCAAGCCAGTGATCACAGTTCGAATCCTCCGGGAATCTCGACGAATTCAATATCTTAAGGCATACATTTTACATTTTTTTAAACAATAAGCAATTTGTACCTAAATTAGAACGAACAGTACCACATATTTTTTTTCCAATTTTTGGCTCCTGAGAATTTTATTTTCCCGGAAAATAAAGCGATCATTATTTTGTCCTCGCTCAGCATAGCGGTAGCGGCGCTATACGAACTTTGGTTAGTACGTTCATGGTTCTACCAATACCATGGAGGAGGTTCTACGACGACAACAACTTGTTCGAGTAGCGCTATTTTTGCAGTTTTTCGCTTTATGTGTGTTGTCAATCACCACAAAGTGCCAGCATTTTCTTTCTGAAACTTATCACTGAAGACAAACCTATGTGGAACATAAACACTTGTTTCTTTACTTATTTATTTGGCTTCGATCTATAGGCATCATAATACTCCGTATGAGTAAAAGTGGACCGTGCACGGACGAATACCTGCCCGAGATTTGGAAGTTTACACGGCATACACATTTTATAAATGACCATCGAAATGGTACGCCTACTACCAATGTACATGTATGTGTCTTGTGGTAAATCAGTGATAATGTAGTGTTAAGTGTTATTAAGAAACTTCACAATCTTTATCAACAAGAGAGATTGGCTGTTGCCAGCTTGGCGTTTATATCCCCTTGTGGGAGTTTGCCGAGTTCCCTTGACGGGAAAATCATCTAAACAAGCGTAATGGTTACGAATGAGCGAAATCGTTACTAAAGCGAAATGGTTAGAGCAAAATTATTCAGAATAAGCAAATTAATTCCGAATAAGCGATATAATTCAGAGTACTGAACTGATTCCAAATCAGCAAAGTGATTCTGAGTAAGCGAAGTGATTCAGAGTAAGCGAATTGATTCATTCACATTTTATGAATGAAAAATCGAAAGTGTACTATCATTCATGTGTCTTGTGTTTGTGGTGAATCATTGAATGATGTAATGTTTAGTGTAATTAACTTTACAAATCTACATCAACAAGCATAATGGTTACGAATGATCGAAACCGTAACGAATAAGCGAAATGGTTACGAATCAGCAAAATTGATCAGAATAAGCGAAATGATTCTGAAGAAGCGTATTGAAATTACATGGCTCTGCTTACCATAAGGAAGAATCGGCGCTTATGGAAGCAGGGAATTCTGCGCTTGCGTTAAGTGTATTTTACAGCTTAGCAGGGAAAGTTTGCTTGAGCGTGTGCATATCCTCAACGCTAATTTGCATTCTTATAGCTTTAAAGCTAGCGCAGATATTTGGCGCTTGCACAGTAAGCGGAGAAAGGTGATCACGTTTGCGCAAAATTTTGCGGATAAGCAGAACCATAAACTGGGCCCTATGTTAGGTTTAGTTTGCTTTACTTACTTGTGTTCCTGCAAATGCAAATGCAATACGAATTATAAAGACACAAATTTTGCAACAAATAATTTGCTTCAGTTGACTTGTGCTCAACTCCCTGCGAAATTTCGCTCCAAAAACAGCCCTGTGACGTAAAAATTTGTTTTGCATTCGCAGGAGCTATGAACCGGGCATTACTTGGCCCGTACAATTCCATGATATAGTAGGCCTGGGCGACTAGTGCGACTAGTGTCATAGTCGCAACTATTTAATCATTAGTTGAGTCGCGACTACCATTTTTCAACTACTCGGTTATTGATGCCGCCAGGACTACTACAAAAATAGTCGCCACTACCTGTTTGGTGAACCAGTTGTGTCGCTTACGACTTTCACGTCAACATAAATTACTTCAAACACAATCAGACATCAGTGAAACAATCCTTTCCGCTTTCGAGCTTGAATTTTACTATATTGCGCTTGCGTTACACATTGCCACAATTCACCTTGAGAATTAAAAAGTAGTCGTGACAAGTGTCGTAGTTGCGACTATTTGAAGTGCGACTAGACGAGTAGTAAATGTCACTAGTCCCCCAGGCCTAATATGAAGGGAACTTTGCTTCACATGAAAAATCTTGTGAAAATGGGCCCAATTTCATGGCTCTGCTCTGGAAGCAAAGATTCGGCGCTTAACAGAAGCAGTGAATTCTGCGCTTACGTCAAGCATATTTCACAGCTTATTAGCAGGGATTTTTCTTACTTGTGTGCTTCAAAGGTAGCGCATTACGTTAGGCGCTTGCACAGTAAGCGGAGAATGGTGTTCATAAGCGCTGAATTTGGCAGTAAGCAGAGCCATGAAATTTGGCCCTGTTCTGTGTGAGTGGGTTTAGTTAGGCCTATACTTCAAACTTGTGAAATTTCTTGTTGATACATGAGGGGAAGTTAGCTTCATGTGTACAAATCTTGTGAGATCGGCCCAATTTCATGACTCTGCTACTGTAAGCAAAGATTGATGCTTCGGAAGCGGGAAATGTGCTTACGCCAAGTGTATTTCACAGCTTAGCAGTAATTTTTTTCCTGTGCACGTGCTAACTCATCATACATATTCTTCGCTTCAAAGCCTGCGCAAATATTCAGCGCTTGCACAGTAAGCGGAGAATGGTGATTGTAAGCGCACAAGTTTTGTGGTAAGCAGAGCCATAAAGCTGGGCCCTGTTCTTTGTAAGTGGGTTCAGTTTGCTTTAGGCCTACTTACTAACTTGTGAAATTCCTTGTTGATATGAGGGGAAGTTATAGCTTAATATACACACAAATCTTGCCATATTGAGTTGAAATGACTCATTAGAGCGCCCCCTATCTGCAGGAATAGGTTACGCATGTACAATTACATGGGCACAAACATCATCACAAAATTTTTAGTTAAACTGTGATGAGAGGGAATAGTCTGCACAGTTTGTTCACTTAGTATAGGATTCTACATTTATTCAAGAGTATCTCTTCCAAAAATTATGCAATTTAACGACAAATCCATGTTGTCCATGTATCGATATAGTTCATAATATGATCCAAATTTTTGCGATTCCCACGCTTTACCATTGGCCTCGAAAGAGCCCCTAAGCAACCTGCTTTTGAATCGCCCTGTGTGGCCAAATGATTGCTTGTTAACTATTCAATTTGTGTGCAGGTACTTTTCTCCGAAGTTAAGTCATGCACACACAAGGTAACTGTGACCCCATGTTGACCTTTACTTCCGGGTCAACCGGAAGTGGCACCATATCTCAAGAACTACACAACCGATTTTTTCAAACATTTTTCAGTTATAGACTCCTTGGGCATTGGAGATTAGCCTTGGGTAACCGTGACCCCATGTTGACCTTTACTTCCGGGTCAACCGGAAGTGGGACCATATCTCAAGACCTGCACAACCGATTTTCAAACTTTTTTTCAGTTGTAGACTCTTTGTTGTGTATTGGAGATTAGCATTGGGTAACCGTGACCCCATGTTGACCTTTGCTTCTGGGTCAACCGGAAGTGGGACCATATCTCAAGAACTACACAGACGATTTTCAAACTTTTTTTTCAGTTATAGACTCCTTGGGCATGGGAGATTAGCCTTGGGTAACCATGACCCATGTTGACCTTTACTTCCAGGTCAACCGGAAGTGAGACCATAACTCAAGAACTACACAACCGATTTTCAAACTTTTTTCAGTTATAGACTCCTTGACCATTGGAGATTACCCTTGGGTAACCATTACCCCATTTTGACCTTTACTTCCAGGTCAACCGGAAGTGAGACCATATCTCAAGCACTTCACAACCGATTTTCAAACTTTTTTCAGTTATAGACTCCTTGGGCATTGGAGATTAGCCTTGGGTAACCGTGACCCCTGTTGACCTTTACTTCTAGGTCAACCGGAAGTGGGACCATATCTCAAGAACTACACAACCTTTTTTCAAACTTTTTTTCAGTTAGATAATTCTTTAGCATTGGAGATTAGCCTTTGGTAACCGTGACCCCATGTTGACCTTTACTTCTGGGTCAACCAAAAGTGGGACCATATCTCAAGAACTACACAACCGATTTTCAAACTTTTTCCAGTTATATAATCCTTTGGCATTGGAGATTAGCCTTTGGTATCGTGACCCCATGTTGACCTTTACTTCCGGGTCAACCGGAAGTGGGACCATATCTCAAGAACTACACACCCGATTTTCAAATTCTTTTCAGTTATAAACCCTTGAAGCATTAAATGTTAGACAAGGGTAACCATGACCCCATGTTGACCTTTATTTCTGGTTAAAAAGCTCCTTTCAATTCAGTATCAGAATGAAGACCAGGTTTAGGTTTTTAGGCACACTTAAGTAAAAAAAGGGCCTGTTAAAGGTCAAGAGTCTTCTATCTTGAAATCACACCAATTTAAAGCTTTGAAGCACTTAATTGAAGCAAAAGAACACGGAACAGCTTTGTGTTTGTTCACAAACACCTAATGTCTAGTTATTATTATTATTCTTCTTTGTTTCCACCTAAATCCCATAGCATTAAGTACACGTTTTGTTTTATGCATAATATTCTAATGTGTAAACATTAAAGAGTCAGATCCTATATCATATTAGAGCTTAGGTCATGAACTTGTTTTAAAATCTAATTAGCTTAAATTAATTAATTAGTTTACTTAGTTATAATGAAATGAATATTTAATTAGCCAATCTTGTTCGCACCATATCTCAAAAAATATACCCCTAATCGTCAAACTTTTTTTCAGTTTTTGACTTCTGGGATACTGTAGATGTGATTTCCGGCCTAAAATGTGGAACGACGTCACAATGACGTCATTTATTGGGCGTTTTCACCCGTGTACAAACACATGGAGATTGTGAAAACAAATCCGACTTCTAGAAACATAAATTTAACGCCATGGGTACACTGCCTAGAAGTTGATATGTGTTTACGATGAGTCAAATTCTATAAAAAAATAAACGATTGAGGGCGCTATACGAGTTTAACGGTGCAGTTATTTGCTTTGTTCAACTCGCGATCAAGTCCTAAACCCTTTATGACCCGTGTTGTTGCGTTTTTTTGTAGAAAATACATAGAGTCATCATTCCTGTCGCCGACTGACACAAGTCTACGTTCACTCACAACGAGAATTATTTGTCTGGCTCTCAGCGCAGCGTCTTTTGTGACCGCTCAAATTAGATCGTTATTCAGGTTTCAGCGTGGACGTGAAAAATAGACCGCCGTGTTCTGAGACGATGTGCCGGCGTGGTAGACTTGTCTGCGCTTGGGTTCCGTTCGCCGGAAAACGATATGTTTTAGGTTTCTTATGCAAAGGCATTACTTCAAGAAACCGCCGTGTAGCAAAAAAAAACTTACTGGTGGTTGCAATAAAGCAATAAAAAGAACGTTCAGTGTTGGATTTGGGAGTGTGAAGAGCCAAAATTACAATACACTCATATCCAATATGAATTTACTGTTTAAGCCAAAACAAGAATTGTTACATTTACGAGTTCAATACAACAGCATTTAGCTTTACATGCATTTACAGTTATTTTTTAGTAAACCTGTTACCGTTTCTGAAACGGTCAGTTACATGTGTAAAGCCCAGTTCATACTTCCTGCGAATGCAAATGTGAAGTGAATATTGACGCCACAAATTCGCAACGAATAATTCGCAAGAGTTGAGCCATGCTCAACTTTTGCGAATGTTCGCAGCGAAAACAGACTTGTGACGTAAAATTCACGTCAAATTCACTTCGCATTCGAATTCGCATTCGCAGGAAGTATGAATCGGGCTTAACCGTTTGCATTTATTATAGTCCAATTTTCGCGACACTTTTTGAGGTAGATTTTTTAACAAATTTCGCGACACTTTTTGAGGTTGATTTTTTAACATTATTTTATCTGAACCGTAATAACGCAGATGTTTAACCGGTTGATCAGATGGTTAACTGTGTGACCGTCACAGGTAGGCTTACAAAGCCTAAGCATTTACAGTTGTTTTTTGTAATTGTGTAACCGTTTCTGAAATGGTTGGTAGCACGCGTTTCATTAACAAAAAAACCCATTACACAACCACTCAAACGATAAAAAACATTGCGTCGTCATTGCAACATTTTGACTTTGCGCAATCACCCTGCAAAATAAACGATCATGTGCAATCAATTTGTTTTGCAACGCCCTCTAGCGTTCAATGTTTCTTGCAACCAATGCCTCTTGCAAAGTGATGAAATAACGTGGACTTAAGCCTGTAAATTGGAAACAATAAGGGTGTGTGTGATATGGGATCGTTTGCTGTGCAAATCGTGATCGCAATTATTATGGTCAGCATTTCGCAGCACTTTTCAAGTGAATTTGTCAACATTTATCTGAACCGTACAATTGTGAACGTTTAACCGTAAGATCTGTCAAGCTTACGTATAAGCCTGCACATTCACGGTTATTTTTTTTAAACAAGTAGCAATTTCTGAAACAGTTGGCGACCCGTGTAACAGCAGTTTCATAAACAACATTTCAAGTAAAAACACCTGTTTACACAACCGGCATGTGATCAAAAACATTGAATCTCTTCATTCTTCATTGCAGCATTTTGACTTTGCGCAATCACCCAACGCAAAAGCGAGCATGCGCAATCGAATCATGTAGAACGCCCCCTAGCGTTCAATGTTTCTTACAAATATTGCTGCACGCAAAGTTGTATTGAAATAACAAAGACTACGAGAGTTACCTAAAAGAAAGAAATTTTATTTAAAAACACGAATGCTTTCACCAAGAGTTATTCCAGACCATTAAAACTAATCAAGCTACAATGTATTTCCAAGATAATTAACGATTAAGTGACAAATCGGACCCCATGGCTAGCTGGCAAATTGTGCCGTGATTGCACAATCATGGCTAGGCGTGATATTGGAATCCTAACAAGAGAGGATATATACGTACGTTCTAATAGGGTTTTTATTAAAAGGCATTGGATTGGGATAAGTTACATACCATCGTGTACCTTATTAAATTTATTAGTATGAAAAACACATTTTTGTTACTGTGACGTCATCAGGTGTCAAATTACAGTAATTCAAAGCATTAATTAGTTAATCTTTGCAGCACCATATCTCAAGAAGTGCACAGCCGATTTTCAAACTTTTTTCAGTTATAGACTCCTTGGGCATTGGAGATTAGCCTTGGGTTACCGTGACCCCATGTTGACCTTTAGTTCCGGGTCAACCGGAAGTGGGACCATATCTCAAGAACTACGCAACCGATTTTCAAACTTTTTCCACTGATAGACTCCTTGGGCATTAGAGATTAGCCTTGGGTAACCGTGACTCCACGTTGATCTTTACTTCCGGGTCAACCGGAAGTGGGACCATATCTCAAGAACTACGCAACCGATTTTCAAACTTTTTTCACTTATAGACTCCTTGGGCATTGGAGATTAGCCTTGGGTAACCGTGACACCATGTTGACCTTTACTTTTGGGTCAACCGGAAGTGGGACCATATCTCAAGAACTACACAACCGATTTTCAAACTTGTTTTCAGTTATATAATCCTTGGGCATTTGAGATTAGCCTTAGGTAACCGTGACCCCATGTTGACCTTTACTTCTGGGTCAACCGGAAGTGGGACCATATTTCAAGAACTACACACCTGATTTTCAATTTCTTTTCAGTTATAAACATTTTGAGCATTAAATGTTAGCCATGACCCTGAGTTGACCTTTATTTCTGGTTTAAAAGCTCATTTCGATTCAGTATCAGAATGAAGACCAGGTTTAGGTTTTTAGGCACTTAATCGAAGCAAAAAAACACGAACAGCTCTGTGTTTGTCCACAAAATAAATATTTAATTAGCCAATCTTGTTCGTACCATATCTCAAAACATATACCCCCGATCGTCAAACTTTTTTCAGTTTTAGACTTCTGAAATCTGTAGATGTGATTTCCGGCCTAAAATGTGGAACGACGTCACAATGACATCATTTATTGGGCGTTTTCACCCGTGTACAAACACATGGAGATTGTGAAAACAAATCAGACTTCTGGAAACATAATTTTTCAATTAAGCTCAAATTTAACGTCCTAGAGTACACAAATGTTTCTTAAAACAACAAAGATTTTATTGAAGGTCAGTTTAAAAGCATCAAAACGTATTAAAACATAGTCAGTCGAGAAAAAAAACAAATTCTCAGGCAAATTTAACGCCATGGGTACCCTGCCTAGAATTTGATATGTGTTTATATACGAAAATTAGTCAGATTCTAAACTTTTTTAACGATTGAGGGCGCTCGACGAGTTTAACAGTGCAGTTATTTGCTTTTTTCAACTCGCGATCAAGTCCTAAACCCTTTATGACCCGTGTTGTTGCGTTTTTTGTAGAATATACATAGTGTCATCATTCATGTCGCCGACTGACACAAGTCTACGTTAACTCTAAACAATCGAGAATTATTATTTTGTCTGGCTCTCAGCGCAGCGTCTTGTGACCGCTCAAATCAGATCGTTATTCAGGTTTCAGCGTGGACGTGAAAAATGGACCGCCATGTTTTGAGACGATGTGCCGGCGTGGTAGACTTGTCTGCGCTTGCCGTTCGCCGGAAACGATATGTTTTAGGTTTCTTATGCAAAGGCATTACTTCAGGAAATCGCCGTGTAGCGAAAAGAAAAACTTCTGGTGGTTGCAATAAAAAGAACTGTCAGTGTTGGATTTGGGAGTGTGAAGAGCCAAAATTACAATACACTCATATCCCATATGAATTTACTGTTTAGCCAAAACAAGGATTGTTACATTTACGATTTGAATACAACAGCATTTAGCTTTACATGCATTTACAGTTATTTTTTAGTAAGCCCGTAACCGTTTCTGAAACGGTCAGTTACATGTGTAAAGCTCGATTCATACTTCCTGCGAATGCAAATGCAAAGTGAATATTGACGTCACAAATTCGCAACGAATAATTTGCAAGAGTTGAGCCATGCTCAACTTTTGCAAATATTTGCAGCGAAAACAGAGATGTGACGTCAAGTTCACGTCAAATTCGCTTCGCATTCAAATTCGCATTCGCATTCACATTTATTATAGTCCAATTTATGCGACACTTTATAAGGTTGATTTTTTAACAAATTTCGCGACACCTTTTGAGGTTTTTTTTTTAAAACATTATTTTATCCAACCGTAATAACGCAGATGTTTAACCGGTTGATCGGATGGTTAACTGTGTGACCGTCACAGGTAGGTTTACAAAGCCTAAGCATTTACAGTTGTTTTTTGTAATTGTGAAACCGTTTCTGAAATGGTTGGTAACACGCGTTTCATTAACAAAAAAACCCATTAACACAACCACTCAAACAATAAAAAACATTGTGTCTTCATTGCAACATTTTGACTTTGCGCAATCACTCTGCAAAATAAACGATCATGTGCAATCGATTTGTTGTGCAACGCCCTCTAGCGTTCAATGTTTCTTGCAACTAATGCCGCACGCAAAGTAATGAAATAACGAAGACTTAAGCCTGTAAATTGGAAACGATAAGGGTGTGTGTGGCATGGGATCGTTTGCTGTGCAAATCGTGATCGCAATTATTATGGTCAGCATTTCGCAGCACTTTTCAAGTGAATTTTTCAACATTTATCCGAACCGTACAATTGTGAACGTTTAACTGTAAGATCTGTCACTACCGTATCGAATCTTGTGGAACGCCCCCTAGCGTTCAATGTTTCTTACAAATATTGCTGCACGCAAAGTTGTATTGTAATAACAAAGACTACGAGAGTTATCTAAAAGAAATAAAACATTTTTAAAACACGAACGCTTTCACTAAGAGTTATTCCAGACCATTAAAACAAATCAAGGTACAATGCATTTCCAAGATAATTAACGATGAAGTGACAAATCGGACCCCAATGGCTAGCTGGCAAATTGTGCCGTGATTGCGCAATCACGGCTACGCGTGATATTGGAATCCTAACGAGAGAGGATATACGTACGTTCTAATAGGGTTTTCGTTAAAAGGCATTGGATTGGGATAAGTTACATACCATCGTGTACCTTCAAATTTATTAGTATGAAAAACACATTTTTGTTACTGTGACGTCATCAGGTGTCAAATTACAATAATTCAAAGCATTAATTAGTTAATCTTTGCAGCACCATATCTCAAAAAGTACACAGCCGATTTTCAAACTTTTTTCAGTTATAGACTCCTTGGGCATTGGAGATTAGCCTTGGGTTACCGTGACCCCATGTTGACCTTTACTTCCGGGTCAACCGGAAGTGGGACCATATCTCAAGAACTACGCAACCGATGTTCAAACTTTTTTCAGTAATAGACTCCTTGGGCATTGGAGATTAGCCTTGGGTAACCGTGACACCATGTTGACCTTTACTTTTAGGTCAACCGGAAGTGGGACCATATCTCAAGAACTACGCAACCGATTTTCAAACTGTTTTCAGTTATATAATCCTTGGGCATTTGAGATTAGCTTTGGATAACCGTGACCCCATGTTGACCTTTACTTCTGGGTCAACCGGAAGTGGGACCATATCTCAAGAACTACACACCTGATTTTCAATTTCTTTTCAGTTATAAACCCTTTGAGCATTAAATGTTAGAAAAGGGTAACCGTGACCCCGAGTTGACCTTTATTTCTGGTTTAAAAGCTCCTTTCGATTCAGTATCAGAATGAAGACCAGGTTTAGGTTTTTTGGCACTTAATCGAAGCAAAAAACACGGAACAGCTCTGTGTTTGTCCACAAACACTTAATGTCTAGTTATGTTTGAATCTTTTGGATTTAAGCAGCAGGTTTTCAGCAATTTATAGTTTCTTTTAAAAAACTTGTCACGAGACGGTGCTGTTGAAATTATTATGTCATTTCTTTTTTGTATAAATCTTATCTGTGGATCAAGAATTATGATTTTTCAATGATTAAACTTCAACTTCCAGATTGAACAGGAAGTCAAGGTCAAATGGGGTCAGGTTCTGAGCAACTTTTGTTGAACTTTTTACGACCTGTCCGATGATGTGACAATTGTAAAAAACGAACATGTGGTTCATGAGTTATTATTTTTTCCGTTACTTAACTTCAACTTCCGGTTTTAACCGGAAGACAAGGTCAAACGGGGTTACACTCTGTGTATCATCCATTAAGTTTTTGAATACCTTTCTGATGATATGTTAATAACAAAAATCCAATGTCTGGTTCGGGAGTAATGATTTTTTCAAATAGTAAGCTTTGATTTTATAAAAAATTGTAAAAAATAACGTGATGACGTCATCATGACGTCACTTCACATTTCCTAAGCCATGCTCGTTGTCTTACAGTCACTGACAGTACACCAAGTTTAAACTCAATCGGCTGTTTTATTTAGTAGATAAAAGGTTTCAAAATGTGCACCTTTAGGGCCTTACCACGTGACACACGATGACGTCATCATACTACGACAGCGTTTTAGCTAGCGAGCCGTGCAGCTGTGTTTCGCACGGCCAGTTTTCTGAAAACATGGCCTATTTTTTCAAGCACGGCTTTTGTGCTGCAAATCAAGCCGTGCACACACACTATTTTGTATAAAATATGGTCTGAATTGAATGTATTTCCCTTCAAAAAACATGATGAAAATATTTCTAAAATTTAATAAGGTTGGAGAAAGACATGAAAACATCGTTGACTCCGATGCAATTAATATTAATATACCCCCAAATAAAGACGCAAGTTGCAGCATGTGTTAGTCGGATACCCCGTGTTTAGTTTTGGTAAACATTTTCGTGTGTAATTCTAAACACCGAGAGGCGAAATAAAGTCTAGGAACCATACCACTCCCTTCGTAATATCTTATGGACGCCCGGGCGATTAGCCGTGTGGGATCTGTAAACTTCAAGCTGTTTCAACCATAGAGCAAGCAAGTGTTTCAATGGACGAAACAAAGTGGGGAAATGACAGAAAAGAAACGAAAGTTACCGTAACAGATTTTGTCAGGAAGGTAAAGGTTGACTCAAATTTCTCTCATTCTGTTTTTCGTAATTAGACAGTCGTAAAATGCAATTCAAAACATCAGCGGGCGAGTCAAACTTTATTATTACCAACAATTCTGCTCTGGTCCTGAGAAAACATTATTTTCCTTGAGGCCTACATCGGTCAAGTCTCCGGTGGTCAAGTCTCCGGTATTTTAAGCTCGTGAAATGGTTCGAAATGTCCGAACATTTGTTCTGCAATCACGGCCGCGATCGTTGTTGATGCTCACTTGCTAGCTCACGGTCGATGTCAAACACTGTCCTTTCTCTATGGTCACATGCACCGTGCTCGCGGCATGGCACAGCTAGACCGATACATACGACCAAATGTTTGTATGGTGCATGAAGCCACATGGTGCAAAGTCCATCTATCAGCACGCTGTGATTGGCTGTAGATTATATCCATATTCATGAAGAAAGCTTGGCTAGACTCCAACTCGGTACACGTTCACAGTGTATGTAGTGGAGGCTGTGGATTTCTGTACTACACATGCCCTTGTACTGAGGCTAACTAAAACATCGAGAACAGACCCTGTTTTAACGTTGCCTCCACGCGATGCCACCGAAGTGCGTTATCGTCGGATGTGGCTCTTCGTTAATTTTTCATCAATGTTGAACCTTAGAGTCTCTGTCCTTTCTCTTTGGATGAACAATTACTGCTTATTGAATTGCGAAGATGCCATTGCAAAAAAGGTTCTGGTGTACTATATCTTCAAATTAGAAATCTATTGAAATGGTTGTTGATGAAAAAACACCATTAAGCAAGGTTAGGCGATAATAAACATTATTCAATAAAAAAATTAATTGCCAAAAGGTTAAACAAATAATTGTGAAGTTTTAAAAATTCTTTGGCCTATATATTACATTCTTTCTTTACCACTTTTTAATTGTAATTCTTGTGTTATTAATTTTTGTGGTCAAAACAAAGTTTCATCCTAAAGGACAAAGGTATTTTCTAAGAATGAACCCCACAACTTAAAAAAAGTATTTATAGGAACCTACATTGCAACCCAAATTCAAGGCACAGAATACATCAGCGAATAAGAGCGTATACAACCAGCAAGTTAAGCTTCCCGCTGGGCCTTAAGACAATTGATAAACAAAGTTATGTTTTCATTGTAATTTGAGAGAGTTTGTGCGCTCTGTGTGGATTTTTGGTGAAAAAAGTTGCACACCCTGTTTTTCAATTTGCGCACCCACTTTTCAAATCCTAGCTAAAACACTGTACTACGACTATACAAATATGTTGTCTGCATAAAGACCATTACTAGTTTTGAAGAGATTCTCATAAACTTTGCCACAGATATCTAGTAAAAGTTTGCTTTGAACTTTTTTCAACCTGCCGCTAGAGGGAGCTTTTAAATTGTGTGACATCACCGGTCCAATTTTTTTAAACCAGACACTTGCCGGATTACAACATCGTTAAAAACAACTCAAAAAAACATTGCCACTTTCTGCCACTTTCAATTTACTAGGCACATCCGGTTTCGACCGGAAGTAGAGGTCATGTGAGGTCACGCGCAGAACAAAAAATAAAGACTTAGATGACCTTAGTATGATCCCGCATAAAGCAACTGTCGGTCTCTTAAAGATTAAAAAAAAAATGTCTAAAAACCTTCTAATTCGACACCAGATGACGTCATCATGACGTCATTGTTCGCGTGCCGTCTTCATGCTAAGGTTCAAGTACATGCCAAGTTTCAAGTTTGTAGACCTTAAACTTTTTGCGAAATCTGCGAGAGAAGGTTCAGAAGGAAGAAGAAGAAGTGGAAACTAGAGATTCAGTTTTTGTTTGTTACAAAAACAGGGTGTTCGAGAGTAATGTCATCGAATTATGAGTGAATGATTTGGTGTCAACAAGTTACCTTATCAATCCAACGTCTGGTTAAGGAGTTAGATTTGTTCATTATAAAAATTCAACTTCCGGTTTGAACTGGAAGTCAAGGTCAAATGGGTTCACACTTTGTGCAGCGTTTGTTGACTTTTTGAAGACCTTAACAATGATGTATACATTTAAAAAATCAATGTCTGATTAAGGAGTTATGATTGGTTAAAATATTAAACTTCAGCTTCCGGTTTGAACGGGAAGTAAAGGTCAAATGAGGTCACATTCTGTGTATTGTTTCTTAAGTTGTTACATACTTTCCCAATAATGTAAAGGTTGTAAAAATCCAATGTGTTGTTTAGAAGTTACGATTTGTTGAAACATTAACTTTCACTTTCTGGTTTGAACCGGAAGTCAAGGTCAAATGAGGTCACAGTTTCTAGCGTTTCTTAAATCATTGGAGCCCTTTCTAATGATGTATAGATGATAAAAATCCAATGTGTGGTTCAGGAATTCTAATTTTTTCAAATATTACATTTCATCATCCGGTTTTAACAATAAGTAAAGGTCAATTGGGGTCACATTCTGTATATCTTTTTAAAAAATGTTACATACTTTCCCAATGATGAATAGGTTGTAAAAATCGAATCAGTTGTACAGAAGTTCAGATTTTTTTAAATACTACATTTCTACTTCCGGTTTGAACCGGAATTCAAGGTCAAACAGGGTCTTACTTTGTGTAGCGCGTGTTCAGTTTATTAAGACCTTTCAGATGATGTATGGATTGTAAATATCCAATGTGTGGTTCAGGAGTTATGAATTTTTCAAGCATTAGATGGATTATCTTTACTGCCGGGGTGCGCAATATAGAGCGATGCTAAATGTATTCCTACATGTAGTTGATGTAAACTGAACTACACGTACAATTGTACACGTATCTGTACACGTGTTATCACTATCACGCGTTATCTACGTGGATCAACACAAACGTGCGCTTTAATGCCTGTGGTTATAAGACAAGATGTAAATGTCAAAATGTTGTTATTTCTGTGCAAAAGTTTGAGCAGGCTCAACGTTCTACAACCTGATGTAAAAATTATGCTAAAGTGATAAGTAGTTTTTGAGATACGAATTTTGTGAATTTTTCAAATTCCGGTTTGAACCGGAAGTCAAGGTCAAATGGGGTCATACTTTGTGTAGCGTTTGTTGAACGTTTAACGACCTATCCGATGATGTATAGATTGTAAAAATCCAATATGTGGTTCAAGAGTTATGATTTGTTTACAAATATTAAACTTTGATTCATTGTAATTCAATACCTCAAGTTTGTGTCGTCTTGATATTTAGGTTCAAATGTCTGATGAGTTTCAATGTAAAATTCAGATTCAATCTTGAGTTATGTTGTAGATAAGCCCGAAAAAATATGTTTTTCAAGAAAAAAACCCAAAGGCGAACTTCGACCCAGGGTAACAACCCGGAAGTTAAGGTCATACGATTTTGCCGTTAACTTTTGAAATGTAGCCCCAGTCTTGAACTATCACATGCCCAATTATGAACATCATAGCTTTCACATTCGTAAAGATACAGCAAAAAGCAAAAGGTCATTTTTTAACTTTAAAAACCTTGTAATTCGACACCTGATGACGTCATCATGACGTAATGACAACTGTGCCATCTTCGTATTGAGGTTCAATTGTCTGATGAGTTTCAATGTTCAATTCAGTTTCAATCTTGAGTTGTGCTCTGGAGAAGAGTTGAGGGGAAGAAGAAGATGAAGAAGAAACTAGACCTTGAGTTTTTGTCTACTACAAAAACACGGTGTTCGTGGAGAGTGATTGAATGAATAGGTCATTATACCTTATCAATCCAATTCCTGGTTCAGGAGTTATGAATTTTTCAAAAATTAAACATCAACTTCCGGTTTTGACCGGAAGTCAAGGTCAAATAGGGTCACATTTTTTATAGCGCGTGATTAGTTTTTGACTACCTTTTAGATGGTTCAGGTTTTTTTTACATTGATCATGAATGCAGCTGCTATGGTAGTGTTGGTGCAATACGTTGTTACTTATAGACTGTGCAAGTCTCACGCGTATTCCAACTTCTGGGACCATTGTGGTCCCAACCTTAAGGAGTTTTACGTGGACCGGATTTTCTTTTAGTCAAGTACTTTTATTTAAAGAAGTTTATGGCCATGACAATTATATATGTTGTTGGGAACGTGAAATGTTCAGTAGTTTTAAAGATAATTAATAAGATAAGATATTACCGGAGGTCAAGGTCAAAGAGTGTAAGGTGTTGTGTAGCGTTTGTCGAACTTTAAATGAGCTATCCGATGATGTGTAGATAGTAAAAATCAAATAAATGGTTCCCGAGTTATGAATTTTACAAATATAAAATTTTGATTTATTATAATTCGATGCCCGATGACGTCATCAAGACGTTAAGTTTGTGTTGTCTTGACACTGAGGTTCAACTATCCTATCAGTTTAAATGTTCAATTCAATTTCAATCTTGAGTTGTTTCGTAGATAAGCCCCCCAAAACGATTCTATTATCAGCGCTGTTTATTCAACGAAAGAGGGCGCTGTTGAAATATTTTGTTTGCCGCTGCCATATCTAACAAACAAGGATGGCGACAGTACACACAGTCAGCGCAGGAACTGTAGCTTGCATGAGTTTCAACGTTATGGGTACATAATGCTTTGTCAATTAATGTGGAGGGGGGGTACGAGTGGAAAAGCAGACAATGATGCCCATCATTGTCCGCTTTTGACAAGATGTACAAGGTTAAAATGTTGTTATCTCTGTGCAAAAGTTTAAGAGGGATTGCTGTTCTATAATCTGATACAAAAATTATGCTGAAATGATCAGTAGTTTTAAAGATATGAATACGATAAGATATTACGAAATTTTCTGTTTTGAACCAAAAGTAATTAAAAATATTGTGCGGGTTTTGTAAAGCGTTTGTCAAACTTTTGACGACCTATCCGATGATGTGTAGATTGTCAAAATCCGAATTATAGCTTTTGAGTTATGATTTTTACAAATATTAAATTTTGATTTATTGTAATTTAATGCCTGATGACGTCATGACGTAATTAAGTATGTGTTGTCTTGATACTGAAGTTCAACTATCTGTTGAGTTTCAATATTCAATTCAATCTCAATCTTGAGTTATTCCGTAGATAAGCTCGAAAGTTGTTTTTTGACGAAAAAAACCGAAGGCGAACTTCGACCCAGGGGCATGACCTTGAAGAAAAGGTCATACGATTTTGACGTTAACTTTTGAAATGTAGCCCCAGTCTTGATCTATCACATGCCCAATTATGAACATCATAGCTTTCATATTCAATGAGATACAGCAAATACCAAATGGTCATTTTTCAACTTTAAAAACGTTGTAATTCGACACCTGATGACGTCATCATGACGTCATGACAACTGTGCCATCCTCATATTGAGGTTCAATTGTCTGATGAGTTTCAAGGTTCAATTCAATTTCAATGTTGAGTTATGCTGTAGAGAAGAGTTGCCCGGAAGAAGAAGATGGAGAAGAAAAAAAAAAAACCAGAACAATAACTAGAGCTTCAGTTTTTGTTTGTTACAAAAACAGGGTGTTCGAGAGTAATGTCATCAAATTATGAGTGAATGATTTGGTGTCAACAAGTTACCTTATCAATCCAACGTCTGGTTAAGGAGTTAGATTTGTTCATTATAAAAATTCAACTTCCGGTTTGAACTGGAAGTCAAGGTCAAATGGGTTCACACTTTGTGCAGCGTTTGTTTACTTTTTGAAGACCTTAACAATGATGTATACATTTAAAAAATCAATGTCTGATTAAGGAGTTATGATTGGTTAAAATATTAAACTTCAACTTCCGGTTTGAACGGGAAGTCAAGGTCAAATGAGGTCACATTCTGTGTATTGTTTTTAAGTTGTTACATACTTTTCCAATAATGTAAAGGTTGTAAAAATCCAATGTGTTGTTTAGTAGTTACGATTTGTTGAAACATTAACTTTCACTTTCCGGTTTGAACCGGAAGTCAAGGTCAAATAAGGTCACAGTTTCTAGCGTTTCTTAAATCATTGGAGCCCTTTCTAATGATGTATAGATGATAAAAATCCAATGTGTGGTTAAGGAATTCTGATTTTTTTCAAATATTACATTTCATCATTCGGTTTTAACAATAAGTAAAGGTCAATTGGGGTCACATTCTGTATATCATTTTTTAAAATGTTACATACTTTCCCAATGATGAATAGGTTGTAAAAATCGAATGAGTTGTTCAGAAGTTCAGATTTTTTTAAATACTAAATTTCTACTTCCGGTTTGAACCGGAATTCAAGGTCAAACAGGATCTTACTTTGTGTAGCGCGTGTTCAGTTCATTAAGACCTTTCAGATGATGTATGGATTGTAAATATCCAATGTGTGGTTCAGGAGTTATGAATTTTTCAAGTATTAGATGGATTATCTTTATGCCGGGGTGCGCAATATACAGCGATGCTAAATGTTTTACTACGTGTAGTTGATGTAAAATGAACTACACGTATGATTGTACACGTATCTGTACACGTGTTATCACTATCACGCGTTATCTACGTGGATCAACACAAACGTGCGCTTTAATGCCTGTGGTTATAAGACAAGATGTAAATGTCAAAATGTTGTTATTTCTGTGCAAAAGTTTGAGCAGGCTCAACGTTCTACAACCTGATGTAAAAATTATGCTGAAGTGATAAGTAGTTTTTGAGATACGAATTTTGTGAATTTTTCAAATTCTGGTTTGAACCGGAAGTCAAGGTCAAATGGGGTCACTTTCTGTGTAGCGTCTGTTGGACCTTTAACGAACTTTCCGATGATGTATAGATTGTAAAAATCCAACATGTCGTTCATGAGTTATGATTTTTTGTCAAATATTAAACTTTGATTTAATGTAATTCAATACCTGATGACGTCATCATGACATCATCAAGTTTGTGTCGTCTTGATATTTAGGTTCAAAAGTCTGATGAGTTTTAATGTAAAATTCAATTTCAATCTTGAGTTATGCCGTAAATAAGCCCGAAAATGATATTTTTCAAGAAAACAAAACAAAGGCAAACTTCGACCTAGGGGTATGACCTCGAAGAAAAGGTCATACGATTTTGTCGTTAACTTTTGAAATGTAGCCCCAGTCTTGATCTATCAAATGCCCAATTATGAACATCATAGCTTTTATATTCAATGAGATACAGCAAATACCAAATGATCATTTTTCAACTTTAAAAACCTTGTAATTCGACACCTGATGACGTCATCATGACGAAATTGTGCAAGTGCCGTGCTCATGTTAAGGTTCAAGTATATGCCAAGTTTCAAGGTTCAATTAAATTTCTATTTTGAGTTCTGTTCTGGAGAAGAGTTCCCCGGAAGAAGAAAATGAAGAAGAAAAAAAAAACCAAAAAAAAAAACAGAACAATAACAAGAGGTGTTCGTGCTCATATTGCACGAACACCTAAAAAAAACGAAAAGAAAAAAAAACAGAACAAAAACAAAGAGGTGTTCGTGCTGAATTGCACGAACACCTAAAAAAACAAAATAAACCTTAACGATTACAATAGGTTTTCGGCCAATGTGCCGAACACCTAATTATGAAAAAATATTCTTTGCGTCATCTGAAAGAGCTTGAAATATTCTACAATATTTTCTTACCGGGATCCCGGGTTGTGGTTTCCGGGATTCCCGGCGGGATAATATTCACATCCGGGATCCCGGTTGGAAGAACCGGGATTCCCGGCGGGATGTTATTCACATCCGGGATCCCGGTTGGAAGAACCGGGATTCCCGGCGGGATGTTATTCACATCCGGGATCCCGGTTGGAAGAACCGGGATTCCCGGCGGGATGTTATTCACATCTGGGATCCCGGTTGGAAGAACCGGGATTCCCAGCGGGTTGTTATTCACATCCGGGATGCTGGTTGGAAGAACCGGGATTCCGGGTGGGATAATATTCACATCCGGGATCCCGGTTGGAAGAACCGGGATTCCGGGTGGGATAATATTCACATCCGGGATCCCGGTTGGAAGAACCGGGATTCCTGGTGGGATAATATTCACATCCGGGATCCCAGTTGGAAGAACCGGGATTCTGGGTGGGATAATGTTCACATCCGGGATCCCGGTTGGAAGAACCGGGATTCCGGGTGGGATAATATTCACATCCGGGATCCCGGTTGGAAGAACCGGGATTCCCAGCGGGATAATATTCACATCCGGGATCCCGGTTGGAAGAACCGGGATTCTGGGTGGGATAATATTCACATCCGGGATCCCGGTTGGAAGAACCGGGATTCTGGGTGGGATAATGTTCACATCCGGGATCCCGGTTGGAAGAACCGGGATTCCGGGTGGGATAATATTCACATCCGGGATCCCGGTTGGAAGAACCGGGATTCCCGGCGGGATAATATTCACATCCGGGATCCCGGTTGGAAGAACCGGGATTCCCGGCGGGATAATATTCACATCCGGGATCCCAGTTGGAAGAACCGGGATTCCCGGCGGGATGTTACTCACATCCGGGATCCCGGTTGGAAGAACCGGGATTCCGGGTGGGATAATATTCACATCCGGGATCACGGTTGGAAGAACCGGGATTCTGGGTGGGCACAACCGGAATCCCGGTTTGAAGAATTCATTCTTTGGTTTAAAAATTACATGCCCTCAAGATAATTATAACTAGCAAAAATGTTATGCTAGTCAATGCCTATATTCAATAAATGCATTATACTGCTGACAGTTAGTTGTTAGGTGTTTGTGCAATACAAGCACGAACACCTCTTTACTACTGTTCTGTTTTTTCTTTTTAGGTGTTCGTGCAATACAAGCACGAACACCTCTTTGTTTTTGTTCTGGTTTTTTTTTAGGTGTTCGTGCAATATGAGCACGAACACCTCTTGTTATTGTTCCGTTTTTTTTCTTTTTTTTTCTTCTCCATCTTCTTCTTCCCTAGAACTCTTCTCGACAGCATAACTCAACATTGAAACTGAATTGAACCTTGAAACTCATCAGACAATTGAACCTCAATATGAGGATGGCACAGTTGTCATGACGTCATGATGACGTCATCAGGTGTCGAATTACAAAGTTTTTTGAAGTTGAAAACTGACCATTTGGTATTTGCTGTATCTCATTGAATATGAAAGCTATGATGTTCATAATTGGACATGTGATAGATCAAGACTGGGGCTACATTTCAAAAGTTAACGTCAAAATCGTATGACCTTTTCTACAAGGTCATGCCCCTAGGTCAAAGTTTGCCTTTGTTTTTTTTCTTGAAAAACATCATTTTCGGGCTTATCTACAGCATAACTCAAGATTGAAATTGAATTTTACATTGAAACTCATCAAACATTTGAACCTAATTATCAAGACGACACAAACTTGATGATGTCATGATGACGTCATCAGGTATTGAATTACATTAAATCAAAGTTTAATATTTGAAAAAAAATCATAACTCATGAACGACATGTTGGATTTTTACAATCTATACATCATCGGAAAGTTCGTTAAAGGTCCAACAGACGCTACACAGAAAGTGACCCCATTTGACCTTGACTTCCGGTTCAACCCGGAAATTTAAAATTATAATTATAATTATATAAATTTCGTATCTCAAAAACTACTTATCATTTCAGCATAATTTTTGCATCAGGTTGTAGAACGTTGAGCCTGCTCAAACTTTTGCACAGAAATAACATTTTGATATTTACATCTTGTCTGATAACCACCGGCATTAAAGCGCATGTTTGTGTTGACCCACTTTGGTAACGCAAGATGGTGTAATAACACATGTACAGATACACGTACATTGTGCGTGTAGTTCAGTTTACACCAACTACATGTAGAAATACATTAATTTAGCATCGCTGTTACCTTGTATATTGCGCACCCCGGCATAAAGATAATCCATGTAATACTTGAAAAATTCGTAACTCCTGAACCACACATTGGATTTTTACAATCTATACATCATCTGAAAGGTCTTTGTAAAACCTAACATACGCTACACTTATTGTGACCCCGTTTGACCCTGACTTACGGTTCAAAGCGGAAGTTGAAATTTAATGTTTCAAAATTCACAATTCCTGAACCACACGATGGATTTTTACAATCTATACATCATTGGACAAGTATGTAACAACTTAACAAACAATATACAGAATGTGACCCCAAGTGACCTTTACTTCCTGTTGAAACCGGAAGATGAAATTTAATAGTTGAAAAAATCAGAACTCCTGAACTACACATTGGATTTTTATCATCTATACATCAGCAGACAGGGCTCCAAAGATTTAAGAAACGTTACACACTGTGACCTCATTTGACCTTGACTTCCGATTCAAACCGGAATATGAAAGTTAATGTTTCAACAAATTGTTTGAGGTTTACAATCCATACTTCTTTTGAAACGTCTTCATAAACTAAACGCGCTACACAAAATGTGACCCCTATTTGACTTTGACTTCCAGTCCAAACCGGAAGTTGATGTTAATTTTTTGAAAAATTCATAACTCCTGGACCAGGCATTGGATTGATAAGGTAGAATTTTTATTCATTTAATCACTCCCCACGAACACCTTGTTTTTGTCACATGACAAAAACTGAAAGTCTAGTTTTCTTCTTCATCTTCTTCTTCTCTTCTTCCACAGAACTCTTCTCTAGAGAATAACTCAAGATTGAAAATGAATTGAACATTGAAACTCATCAGACAATTGAACCTCAATATCAAGACGGCAAAAAATTGATGACGTCATTATGACGACACCAGGTGTCAAATTACAAGGGTTTTAAGATTAAAAAATGACCATTTGCTATTCGCTGTATCTCCTTGAATTTGAAAGCTGTGATGTTCATAATTGGGCATCGGATAGATCAAGACTGGGGCAACATTTCAAAAGTTAACGCAAAAATCGTATGACCTTTGATTCTGGTCGTACCGGAAGGTCAAAGTTTGCCTTCGTTTGTTTTTCTTTAAAAAATCAATTTCGGGGCATAAATCAAGATTAAAATTGAATTGAACATTGAAACTCATCAGATAATTGGACCTTAATATCAAGACGACACAAACTTGATGATGTCATGATGACGTCATCAGGTATTGAATTACAATGAATCAAAGTTTAATATCTGTAAAAAGATCATAACTCATGAACCACATGTTGGAATTTTACAATCTATACATCATCGGATAGGTCGTTAAGAGTTCAACAAACGCTACACAAAGCATGACCCCATTTGACCTTAACTTCCGGTTCAAACCGGAAGTTGAAAGTTTCACAAAATTTGTATCTCAAAAACCACGTATTTCTTTATTAATTTTTTTACATCCGGTGTTAGATGATTGAGCCTGCTCAAACTTTTGCACACAAATGACAACATTTTGACTTTTACATCTGGTCAAAACCGGACGTTAAAGCCAAAGTTGGTTAAAGCGCACGTGTCTCTTGACGTGACTCACGTTGACAATGCACGACGGCACGACAGTACATTAACACATGTAGGCCCTGCGCACACGCTGACCATGCATGCGTAGCACGTGTAGTGAGTTTACATTGTGTATAGTCTTGGTTCCAAGACGCTCTAATTGAAGACTAATAGTATGCACTGTACAGCTACATGTATAAATACATTTGGCGTGACTGTGCAATATACAAAGAAACAACGAGCGAAACATTCAATACTTGAAAATGTCATAACTCCTGAACCACACATTGGATATTTACAATCCATACATCATCTAAAAGGTCTTAGTATACTGAACACGCGCTACACAAAGTGTGACCCTGTTTGACCTTGAATTCCGGTTCGAACCAGAAGTTGAAATTTAATATTTAAAACAATCTTAACTTCTGAACAACTTATTCGATTTTTACAATCTATTCATCATTGGGAAAGTATGTAACAACTTTAGAAACTATATACAGAATGTGACCACAATTGACCTTTACTTCCTGTTCAAATCGGATGATGAAATTTAATATTTGAAAAAATCAGAACTCCTGAACCACACATTGGATTTTTATCATCTATACATCATCAGAAAGGGCTCCAAAGATTTAAGAAACGCTACACACTGTGACCTCATTTGACCTTGACTTCCGGTTCAAACCAGAAAGTGAAAGTTAATGTTTCAACAAATCGTAACTTCTAAACGACACATTGGATTTTTACAATCTATACATTATTGGGAAAGTATGTAACAACTTAAGAAACAATACACATAATGTGACCTCAATTGACCTTGACTTCCCGTTCAAACCGGAAGATGAAATTTAATACTTGAAAAAATTATAACTCCTGTACCACACAATGAGTTTTTACAATCTTTACATCATTAGAAGGTCTTTAAAATTTCAACAAGCGCTACACAAAATGTGACCCTTTTGACCTTGACTTTCGGTTCAAATTGGAAGTTGAAGTTTAATATGTTAACTAATCATAACTCCTTAACTAGACATTGGTTTTTAAAATGTATACATCATTGTTAAGGTTTTTAAAAAGTCAACAAATGCTGCACAAAGTGTGAACCCATGTTACCTTGACTTTCAGTTCAAACCGGAAGTTGAATTTTTATAATGAACAAATCTAACTCCTGAACCATACGTTGGATTGATATAAAGGTAACTTGTCAACACCAAATCCTTTACTCATAATTTGATGACGTTACTCTCGAACACCTTGTTTTTGTAACCAACAAAAGCTGAATCTCTAGTTCTTCTTCATTTTCTTCTTCCCCGGAACTCTTCTCTAAATCATAACTCAAGATTCAAACTGAATTGAGCATTGAAACTCATCAGACAACTGAACCTCAATATGAAGACGGCACGCGAACAATGACGTCATGATGACGTCATCTGGTGTCGAATTACAAGGTTTTTAAAGTCGAAAAATGACCATTTGCTATTTGTTGTATATCCTTGAATTTAAAAGCTATGATGTTTATAGTTGGACATCGTATAGATCAAGACTGGGGCAACATTTGAAAAGTTAACGCCAAAATCGTATGACCTTTACTTCCGGTCGTACCGGAAGGTCAAAGTTTGCTTTTCATTTTTAGGCCTTATCTACGGCATAACTCAAGATTGAAATTGAATTTAACAATGAAACTCATAAGACAATTGAACCTTAATATCAAGACGACACAACCGTGACTTCCCGTTCAAACCGGAAGATGAAATTTAATATTTGAAAAAATCAGAACTCCTGAACCACACATTGGATTTGTATCATCTTTACGTCATCAGAAATGGCTCCAAACACTTAAACACGCTACAAAAAATGTGACACATTTGACCTTGACTTCCGGTTCAAACCGGAAGTTGAATATTATTGTTTAAACAAATCGTAACTTCTGAATAACACATTGAATTTTTACAATATATACATCATTGCGAAAGTATGTAACAACTTAATTAACCCTTAAGTGCGTTTAATCCCCTGGGTATACGCAAATGTTGGAAAGGTGGTAGTGACTGTTCCACACAATCCAACATACATTAAAATGTTTTCTGTGCATTTACAATGACACAGCTTGACTTGGGGGGGGGCTGGTTGCAAACCAGACACATAGCCACAGCTGTCGGCAAGACGTCAGACACTTGCTACACACAAAGAACAGACGGCTCAACTTATGAAAGGGTTAAGAAATGATGCACACAATGTGACCCCATTTGACCTTTTCTTTCGGTTCAAACCGGAAGGTGACGTAAATTTGAAAAAATCATAACTCCTAAACCACACTTTGGTTTTTTATCATCTATGTGTCATCCGAAAGGGCTCCAAGGACTTAACTTGCGATACACATTGTGACCTCATTTGACCTCGACTTCCGGTTAAAACCAGGTGTTGAAATTTAAAATTTCTAAACATCATAACTTTTGAACTACACATTGGGTTTTTACAATCTATACATAATTGGAAAAGTATGTAAAAACTCAAGAAAAGATACACACAGTGTGACCCCATTTGACCTTGACTTCTGTTTCAAACCGGAAAATAAAATTTAATGTTTGTCAAAAACATGTCTCCTGTACCATGCACACAATGGATTTTTACAATCATTACATCATTAAACAGGTCTTTAAAATCTCAACAAGCACTACACAAAATGTGACCCCATTTGACCTGACTTCCAGTTCAAACCGGAAGTTGAAGTTTTATAATGAAAAAACTAACTTCTGAACCAAACGTAAGATTTTTGTCACCAATTCATTTAATCATAATTTGATGACATCACTCACGAACACCTTGTTTTTGTAACCAACAAAAACTGAATCTCTAGTTTTATATTTATCAATATGTTGGCTTTAAAATTCTTACAAAACATCACGTAAGCGTGGTGTCACATATTGATAAGTACATGATAAGAATGATAAGTACTTTTAACTTATTGTGTGCACACATACAAAATAATTACCATGTACATGCTATATTAACTGGGATCCTGGTAAATCCCGCCAAATTATCCCGCAAGTTTTTCCCGCCGGGATCTCGCCGGGAATCCCGGCTATATTTTCTATAGGGAATATGGTCTTATTTAGCGCATACATCTGCCAATAAGGTACTCCAGCGTTTGAACAAAGAGAAACAATTTAAGACAGGTTTTGAATTTGTTTGAATTATGAGACCAATTTATGTAGCACCTTGTAAGGGTTTACACTACAGGGTAGTGATGTGCATTCAGCAGCCACTGCCAGAAACATCGGGGCAAACCCCTTCTCTTAGCGATAAATGTAACTGGGTTCATTAATGTGCAATACACAATACACAGGACCGACGGCTTGACGTCCCATCCGAACGACAAAACAATAATTGTTAAATGCCTTCCTTAAGGACCAAGTGTCAAGACCGGGACTCAAACCCTCACTGCTGATTATAAACACCAGAGCTTGAGTTGGGTACTCTTAACAGCTCGTCAACAACACGCTACAAATGTCAGCACAGCACTGGTCCATAACTTCTACACACTGGCATTCTGCCAAGATTTCCATGTGCGTTGCCACATATCTCTAGCTACCTGAACACAACCAATGAACGACTTACTTTCCCAAGCTGATATTTGTCACCGAGTGCTGTGACTACATGTACATGACCACTAATTTGATACAGCCCCTCCATGTACATGTATGCGTAATTTACGCACACCTTTATTTTAATGATACAACATAGATGCTGAAAAAACCCATAAGGGCAGCAAGGTATAATTTGATAAAAGGTAATTAAAGTACTTCAGTGTGGTTCAGTGTTTCTTGTCTTCAAGTTAACTTATTTTAAATGATCCGTTTGTTTCTTCTGAAGTAACCTCAGAAATACTTGTACCAGTTTCAACCATGTAGGGCTGACAACTGCACAAAACATTGTTATTTTTGTTTGCTTGAACAGGTTCAGCAGACTTGGGAGTATGTCTTCACACATCATCTAGTGGTTTAGATCTGCCAATGAAGGTTGTAGACATGTTTGGCTCTGGACTGCCTGTTTGTGCAATCAACTTTCAGTGGTGAGTTTCTGTTTGATGTAAACAAATTAATTTAAAATTTATTCTGTTAGTCTGTCAAAATGGGCAGAGTAGTGTGTGTGTGTAATGTTTAAAGGAGGTTGAAAATTGTTTGAGGGACAGTTTTACAATACATTTTTGGCAAGGCAGATCAGGCAAAATCAAATAAATGGCTTGTATAGATGCAAGCTAGATCAGAACAGACCTGTCGGCATCAAAAGCCACCTTTCCAGAAGTTGACCATGGCAAATGGTGGATCATCCTGGCAATGTGTAGTCCAGAAAGAAGTGTAAATGTAAGGCAGGGTGCGAAATTAAGAAAAATTGCTGTGCAGCATAACGACTGCGCAGCACCAGTCGTCATGCGGCTGCTTTCCACTTGCGCAAACAGATCGCAACTGATCGCGCAAACGTTTGTGATTGTTTGTAACCGATTGGAACAATTAAATGTTTATAGACAAATCGTTGAAAGAAAATCAAGTACTATTTTAATAGGCTCAAGATGAAAAGCATGCATGCTGTACAAGTTTTGTCATCATTCATTGTGCCGTGCACGCACAGCTAGCTAACTGTACATACACAACAACAAATATGGACTTTACCACTTAACAATAAGGGTAGGCCGAATTGTAGATAGCCAATTTTGCAAAAATATTGTCACCGACACCACAAAGTAGCACACAGTGTACAAAACCATTTTTTCAGATTTCAGTTTTTTACATATTTAAACAATGTTAATCGAGGCCTACAACTTCATGAAGTTTCAATGCTTCATGAGCTTTAAGTAGCACTGAGATTCAATTTACCATTGAAATACACGGCGCACACCAACCTCAAAAGTGAAAAAACGTTTCCACGAAGTAGCACTGCAATCTTGTGTGTAGCGCGCGCATGACCTAGATTATCCAGGTCACAAACACGCATAGTAATACATTGCTTTGCTACTTCTTGAAAACGGAAAATGTCCATTTCGTTAAATTTTGACGTCCTGAAGTCGCATTCAGTTTTCTTACTTATTGCTTATTAATTTAGGACGAAAAGCATTAAAAAGCACCATATATATGAAGTTCAATGCATCAAGTATCCACTGTAAGAAAACTAGTTGAAAATACCCTGAAATTTTGTAGGAAAGCTTGATTTTAAAAAGCGTTCAACTTTAAACGCCGTTTTCTCCGATCGTTAACTTTTACTGGTATCTACCTCTGTGCTAATTCGTGGCGTCGGTGACGATATGTGTAGCAAAGACATAAATTAAAGTGAGTTGGAAAGTACTTCTGATTATATTAATTAGCTGTAAACACAAAGGCTGCTTATTTTACATCCAAATCAAAATTTGCAAGTTTCGACATCCACCCACCCTTAAAAATGTAAAATGGTACGAGCCAGTGAAGCCTTGCAGCATGCATGCACAGTGCACAGTACATGTGTGTGGTAGTTTTCCCATGTAATAATACAGTCGATACAGCTAGCTGCCAAAACTGTGTGCGTTGACAAAATGGTGTGGTGAGAAACACTGAGTAAAGGCTATTGTTTATTTGAAAAATGGTAGCTGTATTGGCAGATCATCAGGCAAACTTATAATCAAAGCCTCTGGAGAAAAACATCTCAGTGAGAAAGGATGAATCAAGAGTCTACTGCATTGCAACACTACAACAAAAAACAATACAGATGTGCTGTGACGATGACAATGCAATGTATGTTGGGCCGAAAATCATGCCTAAAACAGGTGCGCAGTCGCATTAAGAAAGATTACACTTGTGTCCTAGTTTTCCCCTAAATTATCTCCTGTAAATTAATAAAACCACCATTATTTATCGTCACTCACCACAGTCTGTCATAACTTGTTGTTAGATGGAGTTCTTTGTACCAACTTCCACCAACACAATTGTTTAACCACATGCATACATGTGCTAAATTTGTCTGGAGTTTGACCTGGACGTATCAAACACTGGGACAGGAAGTAGGACAGGAACTAACACATGGCACACAGACTGGCTCACTAACACTCATTAGCACTGGTTTGATGCTTGGCTCCCAATGATGTCTGTTAAAGAGCACTCTCGTGATCTTTACAATAACATGCAAACTGTTATTGCACTTCACAGGTACACCTTCATTTTAGGTCATCCCTTCACCCAATAAACTGATAAATCTTAAGCAAGAAAGTTTGCCCTAAAAAGGCCTAAAGAACAAACAGAAAGACTGGATTAATGCTCTAACACCCTGATAGTAACCAGGTCGAACACACTGTTGGCTCATTTACCATGAAAATATCTGTAGAAAAGACAGAGGATGGCTGCAGGTGGGAAAGAGGTTGTAATGTCGATCCCAACCCTTCACCAACAAGATGAACAATATGCCTCTGCACTCTATCTCAAAAAGATAAATGACAGGCAGAAGCTTCGGCCCAATGTGACAACAGTACTCCATTAGGGGATGTATAGTTGTTTTAAACAGATAGAAACAAGCATCAGGAGGACAGAACTTCCGATCTCAATAAAGACAACCAAGTTGCATAGAAGCACTCTTTGCAATGCCTAAGATGTACCTCTTTCAACTGTTACTAGTGGAGATGTCAAGTCCAAGAGTGCCATTCTCCACCACAGGATTTATATTGCCAATCATGGCCTCTTGAAGATTGGCACCAGTGTAAGGGAAGAATGCAAAATGTAACACCCGGTATTTACACCGGTACCACTTTTTTTCCAGCGGTACCGATGTGAGGTCTGTAGACAGTAGGTATGAATAGATTCTTGTAAACCTGAATAATCTTTATTCATGGCTCATTAAGACAATGCGGCTGCTCAAAGGAACTACGGCTTCAATACCCCACCAAACAGGGCAAAGCAGGCATTGTGCAAATTGTATGGGGATTTGGGTTTTTTGCAGACTGCTCAACTATGTTGGAATGTGTCAGTAATGTTACAGGGAGTGTATTGCTCGCTGGTGATTTTAATTTCCATATGAATGATAGTGCAGACACTGATGCAAAAGCCATGTTCAACATGCTGACTATATGACAGGTCTCAAACAACACGTGAATATGCCAACTCATAGGAGTGGTCATACACTTGACCTCTTAATCACCAGGAACAGCGATTATATGATATCTGACGTCAGCACTCAAACTGATCTTCCATTCGATCATGCAGCTACGGTGTGCTCTCTTAATTTATTACACCATAACCCTGTGAGGCACAAGACTAGTTTTCGGAATCTGCGCCAAATAGACACTGTTCGATTTAAATCTGACATTGCTACCTCCCCTCTGAATTTGCACCCAGCTACATGTCTAGAGACACGCGTTGAGCAATACAACTGTGAATTATCAGCGCTTCTTGAAACACATGCCCCTAATGTGACAAGATGTATTACTATGAGACCACATGCACCTTGGTACAACAACATTCTTCGTGAACAAAAGCAGGCGAAACGTCGGTTAGAACATATAAGTGGGTGTCATCTGGCCTTGAGGTGCACAAGCAGCTGTATCGAGAAGGATGTCTGAACTACACCAAAGCACTCGAGAAGTCCAAAATTGACCATCACAGAGCACAGGTCAGCAGTTGTGGGCAGGAAAATCTTTTCCGCCTTATTGATAAACTCTCTGCTGTTAGACCCAATAAAGTCCTTCCGTTACATGAATCATCCATTCAGCTTGCAGGAGAATTCTCTGAGTTTTTCTGCAAAAAGATAGAAGCCGCAAAAAATGAGCTAGATAGCTTTACCGGCAAGAGGCAAAAAGGGCTCCTAAGCAGCTGTGTGATTTTCAGAGGATGGCGCCCGACTCAATATGCAAAATTATCATGGACTCAAATTCAAAGTCCTGTCCCCTTGACCCGATTCCAACCTGGCTACTTAAGCAGTGTGTGGATGAGCTTTTACCTGCTGTCTGTGATATTGTGAACTCCTCCATTACATCTGGGGAAGTACCTGGTAGTTTCAAAGTAGCTCAACTAATGCCATTGATCAAAAAACCATCACTCAACCCTGATAGACTCGAGAACTACCGACCAGTGTCAAACCTTTCTTTCTTGTCAAAGGTAACTGAGCGCTGTCGCTGCTCAGCTAATTAGTCATCTTGACACGCACAACTTACATGCTGAGAGACAGTCTGCCTACCGTAAACACCACTCCCCCTAGACAGCACTTGTACGTGTTTCTAACAACATTCTTAGAGCTGTTGATACTCACGGGAAAGTTCTTCTTGTTCTGTTGGACTTGACAGCCGCTTTTGATACAATAGACCATGGTATTTTCTTACAAAGACTGTCAAACTATTACTGTGTAACTGGAACGGTACTACAATGGTTCAAGTCGTATCTGTCTGGCCGCACTCAATTGGTTGTGATTGACAGTGCGCAGTCTGAACCGTCAATACTGATGAATGGTGTTCCTCAGGGCTCCGTACTTGGCCCACTGTGCTTTACAATGTACATCGCACCTCTTGAGGAAGTTGTTGCGTCATTTGATGGTGTCCAGTTGATGTCATACGCCGACGACACATAACTTTACATGGTCATCAACCCCTCCAAGAAAACTGCTGCAATCTCAAAACTTGAACAATGCATCAACATCACTCCTCTTTTGCAGAAAGACATCAAAACACCAAGTGCTACCGCAAAAAACACTGGTACAAGTGTAATTTTGCATTCTTCCCTAAGGTGCTCCTAGCTGCTTGGTTCTGTTGTCAGTTCTCAACTGGGTTTGCAGAGCGCCTTTAAGCTCTTTCTTCGTAGGTTTAGGCCTCAATCTTAGTAACTTCATCTTCACAAGTTGGATGACAGTCATGGTAATAATTCCTCAGATTATGCCTGCGATATTTCCTGTGTGAGCACTGGCCACGTCAGTAACACACCCCGGGACTGTGCGCCACTTCCAAGTGTCATTCCAGACTCCTCTTTTGTAGAAAGACATCAAAACACTTTTCTCCCACTCCTCTGCTCTTCTACTCTGATAAATCTTTCAGTGATAGTGGCAGCACTTATTGCTTCATCCAATGGAATCGCCATCCAATGGAAATGGTCTCACCCGGAAAGTTCCTTTATGAATCACTTGGATTTCAGCTGCATCATTTGTTGGCTCAGGGTATGCCAAACCAGAATTTTTTTGAATAGACTAACCCAATTCCTGTAATGTTTCCCTGGTGTCTTGCCATCTATGTTGTTATTCAACCAGGTGATTTTCAGCCAGCTGGCCTTGCCCAATGTGCCTCTCTAGAAGGCTGATCAGTTGAGAGTAAGTCAAATCTCTCCCTCCGGCCATCTGATTACCCAGCACCATGAAAGATGTGCCTTGTAGGTTTGCCGCCTAGAAAACTTTTGCTTCATCATCCGTCCACTCACTTGCAAGCTTACATGTCTCAAAATGTTGAGGAAAATCTCTCCATGGAGTTTTCTCGTTTTCTTGTTTTATTTTGGGTGCTCTCGGTTTTACCTTTATCGGAACATCGGTGCGCCCCACTTTCCTAGCCTCCACACTCACAGGTACCTGCTTACACGGCCCTTCTTTGCCAGCGTTCTGTCGGTCGTATCTTCTCCCAACGTTGAGGAATCCGAAAGAGGAATCATCACAAGACGAGTTATCAAACAGCTAAGTTAAAGTACATGTACATGTATGTGGACTCTTTTGTATGCCGGCTTGCGTCGTCGAACTCCAATGATACCATTGAGGAAATAGGACTCTTAGAGTTTATCAACATATGTCATTTGACAAGTATCAATGATGGAGAGAAGCTAATTTTAACAATAAAATTATCTCAAAATTTTAATGTAATCAGCTGAAGTATCTTGCTATCTTTTGTTTGTCACGTTTCTAATTATAATCTTCCTTGTGACCAATTACTGCACACATGCATGTAACACTACACACACTGCATGGTTCACAGCTCACAGTCACCTCATCACACAAATATCTTGGAGTGACCATCAACAACAACACCTGGACTGACCACGTAGATGCTTCGTCAATCAAGCAAATAAAGCTCTAGGATTGATGGATTTATATGGCACATTGCATGGGAATCTTCTACAGAGGCACTCCTATCACTTTATCGATCCTACTTCCAGGCTGCCTGCCTGGTCCCCTTACACAGCAGCTATGTCATCTCATTTGGAAAGAAGAGCAAGGAGCAACAAAGAAGTGTTAAGTCTTATGCTAATAGACTCAAATCACTGGTTCTCAGCCTAGATTCCAGAAGAAGCAGACTAAGAAAATGTTCTGCTCACCATGAAATGTTTATTTGGACCGCTATGCAGTTACATCCTTCACCCAAATCAATACCCGTCACTTGGACACAATAGACATTCAACCAGCACTTTGCTCGAACTCTTTGCCCGATGAAGAACCCTTCAATTCATTCATTTCCACATTGGACATCTGTCCTAAAGAACATCCGTCATTAAGTAATTATTTAATCTTGGAAGGGTTTAACTAATCATTTATCCAGCTATTTCAATCATTGTGATTAATGTCCCCCGTTTCTTCTATTTTATTCATTCTTTTAATATATTTAGTTATTTAATTATAAGTTCATTTATTTATTTGAGCAATGTATTGATTGATTGATTGACTGACTATCAGTCTTTTAAAAATCACTTATCCAGCTATTTCAATCGTGGTGATTAATGTTTTTCCTGCTTTGTTCTAACTTGACTCATTTATTTTATTTGTTAATTCATTTATTTATTTATTTATTTGACTAATTGATTGATTGATTGATTGACTATCAGTCGGCTGATGATCACTCAATTGATGATCTTTCGATTGATTATAAATTGGTAGTTATTTGATTGATCAACTATATTTATTGTATTGCTTTCCCCCCTTTTTTATACATAATTACATGTACAGTTGAAGTTCAGGTTTATTAGCAGCTTTTGATTTTGATCTAATTTCTTCTGATGTTTCTAATTACTATCTAGTTTTATTCAGAGTTCATTTTCATTTATTTGTTTATTCTAAATAAATTATTTATTATAATAATTGTTTATATTAATGTTACTCTTTTCTATGATTGGATAAACAGGCTTTGAAGTTATAGTGTAATGGTACACTTTTGTTTATCCTGGCCATCTTAGAACATGGATTGCTCCCCTCTCAAGATTGCTGTTCCTCCCTTCTACATACCTGTCCTGACCCCTTTGTCTAATCCCCTCCTCTTCTTAAAACCTTGTTTTTAAGTTACCTGTGTTGTTGGTCTACATGTAATTATCTTTTGTACCACTTCGTATGTTGTTGTTTTTCTGATATATAATAATAATAATGGTTACAAACATCACAATGTTTTTTCTTCTTATGGTACAATGACAATGATCCTGATTCTAAAAATAATTATATGTATGCAAGTGTAGCTCATGGTTTACAAACAATATTTTAAAAGCACAAAACATTACTGATATATACATCATAACAATAATGTTGGCAACACTTTCTATTGTTTACATCTAATTGTTATAAACCTTGGTTAAAAAAGTCAAAACAATTCAATGATAAACGGTGCCCCATTTGTAATGGGGTTTTTCCTTACGATCAAAGGTGGATATCACCCTAGTGATTCCCGTTATTCATCCTTACCTTAAATAATCTTAGTCTAGTTATTGTTGAGGGGAATTTTAATCTAAACGTTGTGGTAGTCAGTGTGATTTGAACATAAATCGTAGTAACAAGGGGTAACCTTTTTTGTTTGCAGTCTCAGTGAGTTAGTGAAACACAAAGAGAATGGGTTAGTCTTCAATGATGCCCATGAATTGGCAAAACAGCTGCAGGTAAGTAAAAACAGCACCAGTTATTATTAAGTGTATTGCACAATTTGCAACAAAACTTCGCTTCAATTAAATAATAAACCAATTGTGTGTACTAACTAGTAGCTGTTCACGGATTCAACGTCAGTAGAAAATAGACAGTGTCTTAAAGAAATCACTTACATTGTTTTAAGATCCAGTAACCAACTTGTATTATAACACCCCTTACAGAGTCTGCCTTATGATTGGTTTAGAGCACGTCACCTGATGTGTCTTATTTTTCTAGAAAGTCGTGCGAACACGACACACTACACTCATAGCAGGCATGATATTCTTCCTACTGAAGTCTGATTTCTGATTTTTGGGCCCTGAGAAAAATTAGCAAAATTGTTATTAAATAGCCTGAAAAGTCTTTTAAAGCCTATACCGTATGTACATGTAGGTCAGCCCTTGTACTCAATAAAATGTTCCTACTTCTTTCCAAGAGCCAAGTATTATGCCTGTCATAGCAACCAATGTACTATACCCGTGGCAACCAATTTACTTTACCCATAGCAATCAGTGTATTTTATACCCATAGCAAAGGCAGCTTCTTTGCACCTAGGCGTCATGTCTAGACACAAAATATTTATGGGTGTTATAAAACAAATAATGACTGTTTTTACTCATGCTATGTTTAAACCTTACAACTGCGGAGGTGATCCTGGCAGCGTTCTTTTGTTTGTTCCATTGTTTTCCTGGTTTTGGAAACTGAGCTTATGACCCTCATGGATGTAAGGGGACTATTTGGTTAAGGGGGGCAGAGGGGTTGATATGCCCAGAATTATACACAGATAAAACATAAGTACCAATTTATAATATTGGGTGACAAGCATTTTTTGCTTCTCTGTCCAATTTTCTTTTTTTCTTGCTGTGCCCGAATTTTCCCCACTGTCTTGCCCGAATTTTTTAACGTAGTCGTCACTATCACAGCATAAGTTCTGAAGAAGAGATAAAAGTATCAAACAAACATCTGGATCAAAATGAACGTCTTGATGCTTTTGGCACTTGGACGCGCCCACATTCTTTTCATTTGAACATGATTTTGAATATTCAAGACATGTAACACAAGTGCACAATGTTGACTGTGAGCTAGACTGTTCCTTGTCTCCTGAGCGATAATCGGCAGTCAAGTGCAATGGCAACGAATCGATTGTATTATTTGTGATCGACAATTAGAAACCTGCAAATGATACATGTCCATAGATTGTTAAACTCTTCAAGACCAAGTTTACTTCTTGTAAATTCGAACACCAGTGTCAAGGGGCTGGAAAGGACAGCAGTGCAAACTACCAGGTGATACAGTCTGACCGGACTCGATGATCTGAGCCTGGCACCTCTTTACTTAGTACTCCCCCTATTTTCCAAAAACTTCTTGAGCATTTTTTAATATAAAACTTGCTACAAATGTTCATTTTACCAAGTTCTACATGTTGATGTAAATAAACAAGTTCAACAATTTACCAAAAGAGGGCATTTTTGCAGTTTAGAATGGTTTGACCCAAGATCAAACATACAGTTACCATGGTATCAGCTGACCCCTTATAAAATGTTTTTTTTACACAATATGATCCTAGATAAACATTTGGAAAAGTCAGAAAATATGGATGTGATCAAATGCAGCGTTAAATAGTTATGGGCAAAAATATGCCCCGGTCCTGATAGGGCAAAACCTGTTGCGGATTTTGCAAATTGTATTTTACTTAATATTACCATTTTACCATTACCATATTATTATTCATTCAAGATGGGAAACTAAGCACAAATCATTGAGCAATCTGCACTTTTTGGAGGGTAATTTCAAAATTATGCCTAATTATTAAATGAAAAAATGTTCTGCACGTTGATAGCATATTTCATGATTGTTACAGAGTTTAGGGAACTCAGTGACTGATTTTCCTGATTTTGCATATCAAAATGCTACACAAACATATATCAGTTGCTACTGAAAAATTATCATGTGCTGCTCAATATTAGCATTCAGTGTGCACAAAATATGTTTAGTCTAAATATTTTGCGATGCAAAATTGCTAGACGAAATCGTTCACTGGAACCCCTCAAGGGACAGGTATGAAACTGTTTTTGTTGTTTCCTAGCACTTTTATTGCGAGGGAATGAAATAACATTTAGAGCGGGAAACAAATATAAATGTTTACGGCAACTAGACATGTTGGAAAACTGAGTAACTGTCAGAAAATAAGAGTAGAATACAAGTATAGTGTTTTCAGGGGTCCAATTTCATAGAGTATAAGCACAAAAGTTAGCACAATGCTAATTAATACTTTTCGTTTATGTAGCACTATAAAATTGGGTCCAGGTTTGCCAGACTAATTCAATGTCAGAAATGTTGACATTTACCTCTTTTCTACTTTTTGTTTTTGTCAATAGGAGCTTCTACAGGGATTTCCAAGTCAACAAGAACGTCTGGAAGGCTTCCGAGCAAATCTAAAATCTTTTCAGGCAGAAAGATGGGAGGAAAATTGGATTAAGACTGTACGTCCAACTTTGTATGTGTAGTGAGTGATAATGAATAATAGTTGGTTTTAATTCTATATAACATCACTGTGAAAACAACAACAACAATTTTCTTTTATGTCAGGTATTTTGTGCTCGTTCAGATACATGTATGCCGATTTCAATTGTGGCAATCGAAGTAATGGTGTGTTTTTTTGTTTGTGGTTTTGGGGTTTTTTTGGGGGGAGGAAAGTCTCCAATAGTTATCTACTTTGACAGTATAATGTATTTAATTAATATTAAAGGGAGTGAAACTGTTTTCTAGGGCAGCTGTATGCATTGTCACCGTTTGCACGAAGAGACACTTTATTACAAAATCAAAGATTTGGCAAATCTGTGTTTTTACACATTTTGGATTTATCATTGACATCAACATTTTCCCCAAGTTTCAAGTCAAAAAACGTTATAGTTTCGTAATTACACTAATTAGTACAAGGACAATATCACAAAATTTACAGTTTTAGGCACTTTCGTTTAAGCACTGGTTTGTAGATGATGCACTGCACACAGACCTCGTTCGTGCAGTTTTCTCAAAGAAGCACCTGTATTAAACAGTTTTAAGATCTCCACTTTCATGTTTGGTAAAATGTCAAAGTTGAAATGGCAAACAGTCTCTGAAACAAGGATTTCAATAATAGTTTAATTTCAAACGCGGTTTTCTCCAAACATGAAAGCTTGGTTGTAGGGGCTAAAGTGCCTCTTTGTGAAAACCATGACAATATGTACTGCTGATGAAACTAGTGTGTTAACTTCCAATACCTAGGGGAGCTAATTATTGACTGTCAATCCTCAAACCATGTTACATTTGTATATTAAAAGGGAAAATACATTGTGTTATTTCTGGAATTCATTATAGAGAGAACTAAAACTGGCAATGCTTGGTTGACAGTATGTCAGTATGTGTGTGTGTGAGTCTGTCTATCCTTGAAACTGAGGACTTTTTTAAGGAAAGGGATCCGGATGGTTTGACACACAGATGATATCCTCTTGTTTGATTTTGTGTACAAAACCAAAGAGGACGTTGCTAAAAAACACTAAAAAGTCCAAGCAAAGGGAGAATTAGGAGAAGTCTATTATATACCCGGTCAACACATGTAATAATAATAACAATAATAACATTAATAATAATAATAATAATAATAGTAATAGTAATAAAAATCATTATGTGAATTTCCCATTAACCAAAATCTCTTAATTCTACTCACCAGTTTCACTGTGACTCTTATCAGCTGTTATTATTGCAAGCCTACTATTGGTGTTAAATAACCAACATGCTGAAGAGCAGAGAGAAAGTTCTGCTGTTTCTTATTCGATTTCTCAAGATATATTTGGTCATTTTTATGATTCAAAGTTACTTTCATGATAGCATTTAACACTGTTTCCCAATACTTCAAATTATAAATAAGAACCTGTGAAAAGTTGTTGGCATCTGTGTCAGTAAACTCAAAGGCAGTCTAGCCCTAAACCACATGTTTACGCCTCATGAACTTTTGATCAGATAAGAAAGATCGTGATGAAAAATGCTCTTTCCCAAACCGACCTGAATTTCCTTTTATTGGGTGATTCATGTAATGATAGTAATAATAAAAGTAACAATAATAATTATTATAAATTGGGAAGCTAATCGTCTTTACTTGCAGCTAAGAAGCTGAATTGCGAAGGACACGGCTGCAATGTGTTCGAACCATAGGCATGTAAAGGCACCCTTGGCAGCCAACCACATAGACCCATACATGACTACGTGAAAAGTTATTAATGGATGTATAGGTCAAGGCTACATTGTATGCCATATTATTTCCTGTTGTAGTGAAGTGGCATTTTTGTGACGTCTTTGTATTGAGATCCTTGATGTACTGATTGTTTTCCCCAATGTTGGCATTATCAACGTAAACGGGGAAAAAATATGACGAACATGTTGGTTAAAAAGATACATTTAATAAAATGTTATTTGATATATAGTGTAGTGTAGTAAAAGTCAGGACTAAATTAAGTGGAAATCTTCATTCACATTTAGTTTTATTTTGAGATAAGACAAACAAGACTTTTCTTAAAAGCTACCAGAGTGCAGTGTATTAGGTAATAGTGTTTGCAGTTTATATTAAAGAGCCACTTACTTGAAGGAGAAAAAGAAGAAGTCATATTTGCTGAAATTTATTTACAATTGCTCAATGAATATGGATGTACAGTTCACAAATAAATAAAGCAAATCATTTTGACCAATACTCAACGTTGCTATGTTGAGTTTCGTGAAAAACCCTGAGACGTTATCATTCTCTGATAAATTTGTTTGAAATCAATGTTGTGAGTGATGTTTCATACTGCTGCGCAGTATATACGCATTGCAATTGTTAGGCAAATTGGAAAAGAAAAGCCTCTAAAGTTAGATAGAAGTGTTGGGCACAACAAAATAACAAGCTTATATTACTTCCATCTGGGGGAAGAAAATGACCTCATTTTCAACATAAGTATAATGCAATTAAATGACATAGAAAACAAGCCCATTTGTTGAAGAGAAAAAGGAAGATTGTAACTGTAATTAACTTTAAAAAAAACTACAAAAAAGAAGTATAAACATTTAACGAAAATTAAGTATTACGAATTGACAAAATATCAAAGAAATGGAGTTATTATGTGTTTTTAAAGAAATCTAAACTTTGACATAAAATACTAAGGAAAAACTATGGAAAATGTAGGGAAGTAAAGAAAATGAAAACAAACTTTCTACATAGTTCTAAAAAGTGATAATTTGACCATAACATAGACCGACATTGGATAAATGAGGAACCTATGTGCAGCCAACATATGTTATAGGAAGTGAAGTGTGGTAACAAACACAATTAACAAAACACAAGTGATGATCTATCGGCATGAGGACCATGGGTACTGTTTAAAGTAATGGCTGTCATGGGAGTAATAGAGGGATGGCCACTGAAAAGCAAAATGCTATACGAGATAGCCTCATTCTCAGAGTGAGATAACTTACATTGCAAAAATGCAAAAGGTTCTATAGGCAACAAAAAATAAAAAATACTACCGAAGTTGAAGTTGGCCCCGAGTAAATTTGAAGCAACAATTTAGAGATATCGACAAAGAGCACTATGAATAAAAGTTGACAGAAATGATAGCTCTATAATCAGATAATAACAGCACGTACATTAGCACCAAAGCAAATCAAAATTATTGATGGTGTGCGCTTGGTCATAAGGCATTAAGAAAAAAGTAAAACAGAATATGCAAGAAGGTGAAACAAATGAAAACAATATTACAGGCAGCAAATTAATAAGATAAATACTGGTGAACGATTTAGAATGAAATCTATACCGAACACAAGATAATGGAAGTCAATTTAAAAATCGCAATTTAACATAACAGAGAAAACAAAGAAATTGGAAATTTTTGGTGACACTATAGGCGGTTGATGAGCAACAAAAAAAAAGCAAAACTAACCAATACAGTCGTGATCTATAGAATACAAATAAATGCAACCAATATGAAAAGTAACAACATGAAAACTTGCGTTAACCGGCTGTGATATTTTACAGGATCAGACCAATAGGAAGAATATACAGCAGTTAGTATGGCAAAATAAACTGGTCAGGTTAAGTTCAGAGAATAGAAGATAAACTGCTTAGTTGAAGAACTCAAAGAAATGGTTGAAGAGAAAAGAAACTGGGGATGGGGGAAGCGCGCCGAAATCCGCAAGCAACAACAAACACAAAATGTGGAGAAGTCTGAAGAAACTGCGGTCAAAGAAGTGCAGAGGCTGGAGTCAAGAGCGAAAAGGAGGGAGAACAGGATACTGAAGAACACAGTGAGAAACACAGTCAGAGGATCGATGATTGTAGAACTGGAAATGTAGGAGCACAGATAGCGCTAATATCCTGGGCGGGAACGGTGACTGTCTGTAGGGTGAAGCAAAACTACAGCACTGCAAGGGGCCCAGGGCCAGGCGGTAAAGGCTGCAGATATTGGTCAGCTAGGGCAAGGAGATCTGATTTGATGGGCCAATAAAGACAAAACAGACTTTTGTTCGTCGGCTATTGCAGATTGCGGAGTACAAACAGTGCCAAGTCTGCATAGAACAGGATAGAAGATTGACGAACAAGAAGAGAGGCGACATCTGGAAGAAAACTGAGGGATTGACTCGTCATGAGGAAAAGTTTTGAGAAAATAGTTCACTTAGATGGCTTGTGGCAGGTAGAAACCGCTGCTACCAATGTAACACAAATTGATGTGTCACTTAAAAGCTGACTGATAAAGCATACAAATAAAACTCAAGTGCAGACTCTCCTCTTTGGGCTATAATATACAGAATGGTTTATTTAACACTGTATGGCTAGACAAAGATGTCCAGCAGTGAAGTACCGAGATAAGCAAGCAAGGATAGAAAGACTGCTTGAGGGAACGGAAGCGTATCTTTAGGGGAACGAAAGTGTATCTTGAGGGAACGGAAGCGTATCTTGAGGGAACGAAAGTGTATCTTGAGGGAACGGAAGCGTATCCTGAGGGAACGTAAGCATATCTGGAGGGAACGAAAGTGTATCCTGAGGGAACGACAGCGTACCTTGAGGGAACGAAAGCGTATCTCGAGGGAACGAAAGTGTATCTCGAGGGAACAAAAGCGTATCTTGAGGGAACGAAAGCATATCTTGAGGGAACGGTAAGTGTATCTTCAGGGAACGAAAGCGCATCTTGTGGGAACAAAGCGTATCTTGAGGGAACGAAAGCGTATCTCGAGGGAACGAAAACGTATCTTGAGGGAATGAAAGCATATCTTGAGGGAACGGTAAGTGTATCTTCAGGGAACGAAAGCGCATCTTGTGGGAACAAAGTGTATCTTGAGGGAACGAAAGCGTATCTTGAGAGAACGGAAGTGTATCTTGAGTGAACGAAAGCGTATTTCGAGGGAACGGAAGTGTATTTTGAGGAAAAGAAAGCGTGTCTCGAGGGAATGGAAGTGTATCTTGAGGGACCGAAAGCGTATCTTGAGGGAACGATAGCGTATCATTATTATTATTATTATTATTATTACAATCACATTTATTTCAATGTTGCCATTACATTACAAGCCAGGGTACAACGTTAAAGTTAACGTACAAGATAATAAATATATAAAGGCAAACCTTTACACGGAAGTTGAATAAATAAATAATCACATAACAGGGCAACATTTAGGCCTAGGGTAAAGCAAAAGCTTTTGTTCCCGTACCTACGGACAGACAAACAACAAACAAACAAACAAACAAACAAACAGACTAAAACAACACTGACTAAACAAACAAACATGTATGCACTAAGACAAATCATCAACCGGAAAATAGGCCATAACTTTTCTTTTACTATTAAGAATTAAGGAACTGAGCTTTTAGTTTTTTTGCAAAATTAGCCAAAGTAAGTGCAGATTTTAAAGAATCGCTGAGACTATTCCAATATGTAGTACCACGTTGGACAATACTATTTCTAAACAATGACGTTCTGTTGGAACGGACATAAAGATTTTTCTTACGGGTACTTCGAGTATCATAAGAATGGATATTTGAAGTTAATGTAAAGAAAGAGTTAAAACAAGAAGGTAATGAATTATTGTTGTATTTATACATAAATTTACCTAAATTAAGGTAATAAAGGTCATTGAATTTTAGAAGTTTAAATTGTTCAAAAAGTGGAGCTGAATGATCACGATAACCAGCATTAGAAATAATGCGAACAGCTCGCTTTTGTAAAATAAATAGTCTCTTACACTGAGTTGAAGAACCACCCCATACGAGAATGCAATAGTTTAAATATGGTAAAACAAAAGAATTATAGATAGTTAATAAGATATTACTTGGTAGGAAAAACTTTAAACGATTCATTATACCCACATTTTTTGATATCTTACTTGATACATCATTGATATGATTTTTCCAAGTTAAGTGTTCATCAATATGTACACCTAAGAATGTTGTGTCTTTTACTTGATTTAAATTGACACCATTTAGAACCAAGGGTATCTCGAGGGAACCATAGCGTATCTTGAGGGAACAAAAGCGTACGAAAATGTATTTTCAAAACAATCTAGGTCTATTACATACCCTCAAAATCATATATTTTGAAGCAACAAAATAACACTTTGAAGGAGTGAAATAACATTTCGGGGGAATGAAATATTATGAGGGAACAAGATATTATTTAGAGGAATCAAGTATATTTTACCTTTTATTTTTTCTTGATTTTTTTCCCCACCTGTCCCTTTAAAGGGGCTCTCGATCCGTACCAAAAGTAAAACCTGGTCGCCGCAAACGACCGTGGGGGGGGGGGGGGCTGTTACGATCGCATACCAGCTATATTTGGCATTGCAATTGCTATATAAATTATACTAGTTATGTACTAGACCAAGTAATTTGGGCTCTGTACTCCTTTTACATTTTTTGTTGACATCGTCGGTTTGTTCGTTGAGGAGGAGTACAGTGCCCCAGTTACTGGGCCTTCCTCCATGGTATACTAGTGGTACATGTACTCTGTGCACGATGTTTATCAGTCGCCTTTAGTTTTTATTATGCTTTTTGGACTTTTTCTTGTTGTTCTACCATATTTTTGGTTTGTGTCTTCGTGTTTTGGGGGGGTCGATCTTTGGATGTCGAAGGAATGTAGATTGGACCATAAGCATTGGACTGACGCATGTATTATGTCGGTTGTTTATACTCGCCTTTGAGTTGGTTGGATATGTAGACTGGATCCTCATGCCTCGCCATAGTAATAACATTTACATAAACAGAGCACCAGTCTACTTGCAACAGAGCGCAGCAATATCCCGTAAATTTGACACTTGCAATGGCTGGTAAAGCATATACGCTGACCTTTGACCGATTTGGTTTTTTCAATAATTACTCGTTAATTACGTGACATTTATGTAATAAAAACAAAAATCTAAAACATCTCAAAATAATTGTCTATAATTCTACGTCACTAAATTACGTAAACAGTACACCGATGTGCCCCTTTAAATGCAGGTGTTGTGTATTAAGCTCCTTCTATGGTTCACAGTGCGTTCATAACCTCTTTTCACACATAGTCTATGGTAGCAAGCCTTGTATTATTTCTGGTGTTCAATTACAATGTTTTTGAAGTTGAAAAATGACCATTTGGTATACGCTGTATCTCCTTGAATGTGAAAGCTATGATGTTCATAGTTGGGCATCGGATAGATCAAGACTGGGGCAACATTTCAAAAGTTAATGCCAAAATCGTATGACTTTTACTTCCGGTCGTACCGGAAGGTCAAAGTTTGCCTTTAAAGAAAAAAAATCGGTTTCGAGGCATAACTCAAGATTAAAATTGAATTGAACATTGAAACTCATCAGACATTTGAACCTCAGTATCAAGACAACACAAACTTGATGATGTCATGATGACGTCATCAGGTATTGAATTACATTGAATGAAAGTTTAATACCTGTAAAGAAATCGTAACTAATGAAACACATATTGGATTTTTACAATCCATACATCATCGGATAGGTCATTAAAAGTTCCACAAACGCTACACAAGGCATGACCACTTTTGACCTTGACTTCCGGTTCAAACCGGAAGTTGGAAATTTCACACCAAAAATATCTAAAAAACACATTATTTATTTTTCAAAATGCTTGCATCTGGTTATAGATGAGTGAGCCTTCTCAAACTTTTGCACAGAGATGACAACATTTTTACTTTTACATCTGGTCAAAACCGGACGTTAAAGCGCACGTGTCTCTTGAATCACATTGACAACGCACGACGGCACGATGGTGTATTAACACATGTAGGCCCTACGCACACGCTGAACCTGTACATGCACATAGCACGTGTAGTTTAGTTTACATTGTGTATAGTCTTGGTTCAAGACGCTCCAGTTGAGGACTAGTGTATGTACTGTACAGCTACATGTAGGTATACATTTGGCGTCGCTCGTTGTTTCATTGTATATTGCACAGTCACCCAAATATTTGAACAATTCAATACTTCAAAATGTCATAACTCCTGAGCCACAGATTGGATATTTGCAATCCATACATCATCTGAAAGGTCTTAATAAACTTAAAGGCATTGTACACGTTTAGTTATGACTCTGATAATTAATGGCAATAAAAACTTACTTGGAAAGAAGTACAGCAGCTAGTATGATGCATTTTGAGAAACTTTTCACTTTGAAGTACTGCGGTTATGGACAAATATATCACTTTTTATCCCCCAAAACATTTGAATCTGAGAAAACGCTTCTCAGAGTGTGTATTCCAATGCAGATTATTCTTCCTGGGTGGACATAACCGCTCTAACACTTTCAGCAATATCTCAAAAACGCTACCACCTTTTGAAATGAAATTTTCACAGGTTAGTTTTATGGTATATATCTACAACTATATAGGCTCCAATAACCAAACGTGTACGATGCCTTTAACACGCGCTACACAAGTGTGACCCTGTTTGACCTTGAATTCTGGTTCAAACCGGAAGTTGAAATTTAATATTTTAAAACAATTTTACTTCTGAACAACTGTTTAGATTTTTACAATCTATTCATCATCGGGAAAGTATGTAACAACTTAAGAAACGATGTACAGAATGTGACCCAATTAACCTTTACTTCCGATTCAAACCGGAACATGAAATTTACTTACTCGAAAAGGTCAGAACTCCTGAACCACACATTTGATTTGTATCATCTATACGTCATCAGAAAGGGCTCTAAAGACTTAACAAATGCCACCCACCGTGACTTCATTTGACTTTGACCTCATTTGACCTTGACTTCCGGTTAAAACCTGAAGTTTAAAATCAATGTTTCAAAAACCATAACTTCTAAACCACAGGTTGTTTTTTTTTACAAACTATTCATAATTGGCAAAGTATGTAACAACTTAGGAAAAGATACATAGAATGTGACCCCATTTGACCTTGACTTCCAGTTCAAACCGGAAGATGAAAATCATAAATCATGTACCACACGATGAATTTTTGAAATCTTTACATCTTTAGAAAGGTCTTTAAAATCTCAACAATCGTTACACAAAATTTGTGACATTTTGACCTTGACTTCCGGTTGAAATCGGAAACTGAAGTTTAATATTTTAATTAATCATAACTCCTTAACCAAACATTGGTTTTTTTAAATGTATACATATCATTGTTAAGGTCTTCAAAAACTCAACAAACGCTGCACAAAGTGTGAACCCATTTGACCTTGACTTTCAAACCGAAAGTTGAATTGTTACAATGGAAAAAATCTAACTCCTGAACCAGACATTGGATTGATAAGGTAAAATATTGACACAAGTCATTCACTTATAATTTGATGACATCACTCACGGACACCTTGTTTTTGTGATGTCACAAAAACTGAATCTCTAGTTTAATTTAATTTTATTTAATTATGCCAATCCTAGGTCTCAATCCTTTGTCGATTTATCTACTTCTGATTCGTTTCTTCCCTACTATATAGGCCAACTTGCATTACTGCTAAACTTATTGAAAATCTTTGGCCAAGTATCTTACCCTCTCCGAAATATGGTATTTTAATTTCTGATATCTCAGATCATTTGCCAATCTTTACATTCATACAACTCAAATGCTGAATTTAGCCACAATAACAATGTTTCCTTCCCTCGTAATATTTCTAATGTTAACCTTCAAAATAGTATTGATAACTTGCATTCGTTTGACTGGGCTGATGTATTTTGTTGTAAGAACCCTGAAGCAGAATACAATACATTTATGGATAATTTTAATTAATGTGATGAAAATATTCCTTTTGTGCCACACATCCACAAAACCAAAACCATCCATAGTTCTTAACCCCTTGGATTCTTCATTCCCTCCATAAATCTTTTAATAAGAAATTAAGTGTTCAAAAAAATAAAATACAGAGGGGTTTCGGTTGGTGGGGTAAAAAAAGGATAGTATATCATGATTTCATACTGAAAATCACATGTCATATCCAATAATATGCTAGGTTTTGCCGTAAACCCTATGAACTTGCTGGATGGACCGTAAGGAAATGTGAAAGTGTGCTATGTTTTGAATAGCATGTCAAATGTGTAAGATTATGACTTTATGACATGTGGTTCAGGAGATATGATTTTGTATTTTTAGAACTTCCTCTTTGAACCCGAAGTGAAAGTGAAAGTGAGGTAAAGTTTTTGAAAAAGGTCAAATGTGTCAAGGGCTACTAGAGGGCACAGTGATTATGAACTGATGACATGTGATTCAGGAAATGTGAATTTTTTAAACTTGAACGTCTTGTTTTGAACCAGAAAGAATTGTCAAAGTGGGTCAGATTTTTGAATAAAATGTCAAATGTGTCATAAGCTACCGGTACAAGACGGCATAAAGATTATGGCTTTATGACATGTGATTCAGAAAAGGTGATTTTTGTACTTTGAACATCCTGTTTGAACCGGAAGGAAAGGTCAAAGTGAGGTCATATTTTGAATAAATGTCAAATGTGTCATAAGCTACAAGACGGCACAAAGATTATGACTTAACGACATGTGGTTCAGGAGATACGAGTTTACATTTTTTTAGAGCTTCCAGTTTAAGCCGGAAGTAAAGGTCAAAGTGGTATCACTTTTCAAAATAAAATGTTACATGTGCTGTAACTGTAAGCTCCAAGACAGCACAAAGATTATAACTCTGTGACATGTGGTTCAGAACTTTGAATTAATGTATATGTGACACCTGATGACGTCACGATGCGAAAACCATGATAATTCAAAGATTCATTTTTGGTGTAGATTTAACACACATTGATAGCGGGCGCTGTAACAGGTGGTGACGCCCTAATTCCATACATTATAACATCGGAGCATACAACGTTTCAAATATAGCGCACCGCACAGGCCTAACTGTCGCAAAAGAAATCCATTGACTTTACTCTGGGCAAAAACGTTTTTACCGTCTTCACGTTTGATGTTGTAGCTTATTCAAAATGTGGCGCATTGCGGCAATCTCCGACACATTGCAGTGATTGTGCAATACAGCAAGCTAACCATGCTGTCAGATTTTTCACTTAATCGGTAATTATCGTGGAAATACGTTGTAATTTGATTAGTTTTAAGGACAACAGGTGTTTCGGCTATAGGGCCGAAACCCCTAAAATATCCTCAATAAATGTATTATGCTCGCCAGTTCGAACAGGAACAAAATAATATCCGTAATCTTGCAAAGTGATAATTCCGTCTTGATTAACAACAAATCCTCTCAAAGTATATTTGCAGTATTATTCTTGATGGTAAATTAGTAATTATACTGAGCAAATTGCAAATTATTTGAATGATTACTTCATTAACATCAGTCCTAATCTTGCCAGCAACATTCAACCCATCCACAGTTTGAATGACTACCTGCAGTCCACTCCTAATAAGCTTGTTAATTGCTGTTAGCTTTGTTCATACATTGCATCGTTTTTAGTTGAGGGTCTACCTGAACACTTTTTGGTGAGTTTATTGATATAATTTGCTGTGAACTATGTTGTGTTTTTCGTCGACTTTCTCCACTGTGCCTCCTTATTGGCTGTGCCTCAAGGATGTTTTGGTATGTGCTGCACATCATGTCTTTCTCATGTCCGAACAATGACGTCTTGGTGGTTCATCACCGTGCTGGGCTAAACAGTAACCCTAAAAGTGGAATTTCATGCTACTTCGCTGCGCTCATAATATGCATGAAAAACAGTTTGGTTTACTGCGCCAAAGACGCTAAATGACACAAGGTACAACAAATATTTTAGTATACATAGAATTTATAATTTAATTATTATTCGGACAGCATGGGGTGTAGGCTTGCAAGCACGTAGATGCAAGCTGAAATAACAAGGCGACGATCAGCAGGAGAAGAAGTGTCTGAGACATTGGAGCCACGTCTCTTTCGTTTTCGGGACTCAAGTTCCTTCAAAGCCTCTTCTTCGGCTATCCTGCCAATAGCTGCGCTGTGCCCTTTTTTCTCAAGCTTGAAGACTGTCATCCAGCCGGCTTTGCTTCCATCGGCAATTCTGATCTTTTTTCGCTCGGCCACTACCTCTTCGGCTTCTTGGAGCACTTCAAAAGCAGAATCTTGATCAGCCTTGCTTATCAAGGCCAGCTTTGCCTTTTCCAGGGCAATTTCGATTTTCCCACAGAATTAGTTGTTCGATGTTGCCCAGCCTCTCCAGCTATTTGGCCTCCAGTTTATTTCTGAGTTCTCTTTATGGAAGTTGATTCCTGTTTTGGCGTGGAAATTGCGTCAAATCGCTTTTCAAAGTAGTGCTTAAACTTTTCAAACACTGAGGCCGTTTCGGAAGGACGTCCCTCTTCGGTCGACATATCGGGAAAGGTTAGGTTACGAGAGCAATATAAGAACCGAGTACAGCGATTCAGCATACGTGAGCATGAGCCTGAAGTGAAGGACGTTGGTCAGAGGGCCCGCTTATAAGGCATGGTAACTCAAGCGTATAGCAGGGATATGAACAAGGGCCCTTGGTGAAAGTTGCGTAACGGAGGAATACAAAACTACACACCTTGACAATCCGCATCGGTGCCCTATTGGACATCATAACTTTCCGGGAAGAGGATATCTTACTACACAAATTCGTGTGCCACTTTTTAACAAAAATTGAGACATCAGTCTTAATCCTGGATATTATAGTCCACATAACCAGTATGCGGTGGAAACTGGCTTCTCCCTGCTACAGTATTGGCGAGAGGTAATTTTTAGAACGTTTGCAACAATCAACCCAACAAGAGGGTTGCCGTGCTGGATTGAGGAGCAGGAGTCAACCCGTTTCAGTTGTGATTAAGCCCAGAGCCTAGACAAACACACAAAGCAAACAGAGGGAGAGAACCATTTCCATTATTAACATTTCTACCTCTCCGCCTTGCACTTCAAATCATCAAGGAAACATTCACCATCTTTCATGGTGATGAATGCGAGATCGCTTGTTCAAAAGATCGATGAACTGAATGTTATGTTGACTTCCAATATAGATATCGTCGCTGTTTCAGAAACATGGTTCTCCCTGACATTGATTCCAGTTGTTTCTCAATTCCTTGATACCAGCTGTACAGTACGGAAGTGTATTTAGGTCATGGTAAAAAAACAAACTATTCCGCCCGGGCGGATTAGTAATTCTCCTGGGCGGATTACTAATTCTCCCGGGCGGATTACTAATTCTCCCGGGCGGACTACTAATCCGCCCGGGCGAAATAGTAATCCGCCCTTATGAGCACATGAAGAAATATTGCTCGACCTCCAACATCCGGCTTGAGGTGTCAAATTGCGAATTCAAACCGAAGTTAGGCAACATTTTAAATCGGAACTAAGTGTTTTGTTTATACTCAGTGCGAAAACGGACCTTGTGTTGCATAGATTATGCATGACGTTCAGCCCTCATCACACCGAACTCGTTCTAACTACGTTCTGAAAAATGTAGCCGAACGGGCGTAAACTATGTGCAAACGAGCAACTTTTTACGGTCTGTTTTACGAACTTCATGGTGCTCCAGAACTTTGCGCGTGCTCAACATTTTCGGGCGACCATCCCGTCCTGCAAATAGAGGGAGTGGCAACGTACTCAAAACGAGATAATAATACGAACGGAATTGCAGTAATAGACCGTGCAAGTCTCGCGCGTATTCGAACATTTTTGGGACCACTAATGATTGAGACTCAAAGGAAAGAGACAACGGCTACTTGACTTGTTTATAACTCTTTGGGTCATGTTCAGTAAGATGAGTGGTATACTCCCAACATCTCCTTTCTTTTATAAGACAAATGTTCAATATTGAAATGTTTAACTCCAGAAGTTCAAGTAAAAGTTGAGTAATGTAAAAACTTATATTTGATTCAGGAATTGGGTTTTTTCTTTTTTTCTTTAGCTCATGACAGTATTTAGTGCCCATTGTCATGTGACAAACTACTTAAGGATAAAGTACTTGTATTTTGATGGCATGGTTTGATGTTTGATCTAGTTCGTCCTTTTTATAGCTCCATGATTTCACTGAACTCTTGCCAGGGCTCGGTGGAATCTCTGCTGGGTTAGTTGGACTTTTTGATTTGTCCATCTTAGCATTCACTGGCTCATCCTGTGGACCATTCGAAGTAGAAACTGCTGGCGGTTGAACTGTTGCTCCACTCGAGTTGGTCACCTCTGTCGGAAGAGTAGATGCGCGTAGATGTTTACGGTTACGTCTTAGCACTTGTCCATATCTAGTTCAATGAGATATGAACGTGATCCATTACTGTCAACGCATCCGCCCTGTTTCCACTGGATGTTGTGGTTGTTTGGCTGCAATCTTATTGGCTGTCCAATTTGCAGCTGAGGTAGGGGTTTAGCGGTTTTGTCATACTGTTGTTTGGCTCTCTGTTTCTGGTGTCTAATGGTCTCTGGTACACCTGTGATAACTTTCGGTTGAAGAAAGACCTCTGTTGTCGGCAGTAGGGTACTTGTTCGTCGAGACATGAGTTTCTGTACCGGACTGCTACCATTTGCAGCGGGTGTGTTACGCTAGTCTAGAATCGCAAGATGTAGATCCTGTTTTGCCTTTGTCACCTTCTTGATGATGTTTTTCGCAATTTTGACGGCTGATTCCGCTTTTCCATTGCTCTGACTGTGGTATGGTGAGGATGTTTTGTGCTCAAACTCCCACTCTCTACTGAATTCCGCATAATCTGCGGCTATGAACTGAGGACCGTTGTCTGTGATAACCTTCTGTGGTATGCCATGTCTGGAAAAAATTTGTTTTGTAAGTTCGATGATGGTTTCTGCTCGTGTATCTGTTAGCTTGTCAAGTTCCCAGAAATCGCTGTAGTGATCTACGGTTATCAGGTAGTCACGTCTGTTGTGAAAAAGATCCTGACTGACTATACTCCATCCACGTTCCGGTATCTCGTAAGACATCATCAGTTCCTTCTGCTGTTTGTTGAGGAACTCGTTACAGGCATCGCATTGACTGACTCTATCTTTTATCTGACTTGTCATCCCTGGCCAATACAACACTTCTCTAGCCCTACGGAGGCAAGCTTCTGCACCGAGATGACTGGAGTGAACTCGCATCAGCATCAGGCTCTGCATTGATTTGGGTATGATGGCTCGCATTCCTTTATACATTGTGCAATATTGTGCTGTGATCTCATCTCGAAATCCAAAGTACTCACGGATACACACTGGAACTTCATCTGTGTTCTCTGTTCTCAGGCCATCCTCCCAGTACTACTGTTAAGCGTTTGAAGTATTGGATCTTCTTTTGTCGCATTTTTGATTTAAAGTTGTGTAGTATCCTTCATTCGTATGTATTTGGATTGTTGGATTGATTCAATCTCTGCATACAGTTGCTCTTCTTGTCTAAGATGAAATATCTGATGTTCAGACAAAATGGCTCGTTCCTGTTGTCTTCAAGTATGCTCTGCTCAGCATGTCGGCAATGTACACCTGACTGCCGGGTACTGTACCTTTAAGTTGTACGTCTGTAATCTCAGGAGCATACTTGAAGTCGTTTTGGCGCTGTATGTATCGGCTTTGTGAATATGGGAACCAAAGGCTTGTGGTCAGTATTCACGGTGATCATCTCTCGACCATGTAGATGTTGATCAAATCGCTCACATGAGAAAACTATGGCTAGACATTCTTTCTCAATTTGTGCATAGTTTTGCTCTGCAGATGTGAGGGAACGGGACGCAAACACAACTGGTTGCCCGTTCTGAAGGAGAGTTGCTCCTAGTCCTTTTTCTGAGGCATCACATTGGATTGTAACCTCTTCCTTCAAGTCGTAATACTTGAGTACTGGAGCGCTAGTGATCATGTCCTTTAATTGCGTGAAGGACTCTTCTTGCTGTGACTGCCATGTGAACAGCGCTGTGCGCTCAGTCAACTTTCGTAGTGGCTCACTTACATCCGCAAGCCTTGGCAAGTATCGAGAAAGGTAGTTGATGCATCCTCTTGCAGACGCTGGACCGCTTTCTTCTAGTCTGGTCATGTCATGTTCTGAATCGCTTCTACCTTTTGAGCTTCAGATTTGTCTCTCTGGCACGTTGTAGTACTGCTCTCAGATTCCTATCGTGTTCAGCTATGTCACAGCCATACACTAGAATATCATCAGCGATGACGGCTGTTCCAGGTATAGGGCCTGTACAATCTCGATCTGTTGTCGCTGGTATTCTTCTGGAGCAGAATTTATCCCAAATGGCATTCTGAGAAAGCGACTGCCAAATGGAGTCCAAAATGTTGTTAAGTATATACGAGCTTTCTTCATCGAGTTTCACCTGATGAAATCCTTCTTTTGCATCAAGAACAGTGAAGAATTTTGCATTAGCTAGTGTTGGCAATATCTCATCTAGTGTGGGTATCTGGTATTTGGGTCGCTTAATGGCTTAAATTAGCTCGAGTGGATCTAGGCATCTAGGCAAATTCGCATCTTGCCTGGCTTATCCACGACTGCTAGGCTACTTATCCATGCTGTTGGCTCAGTTACCTTTGCTATGATGTGTCGTGTCTCCAATTCAGTGGGGGACAAAATCGCCTTAGGGAGGATACAAAATCCTATCATGGGACAATTTTTCTCTAGAAGATTCTGTCCACGGCTTGGAATGCCGCTGTACAGGAGGGGGAATAGAATCTCCTCCCACACCGCGCACTGCTGCTTGACACAATAAGCCAATTTAAATGCAAAGATGATTAGTACTTTTCAGTTTGATCATAAAGTGTCTATGTGACGGGAACGCTCCTCCTCGATATAGAAAACTAAATTGAGAACAAACATTGTTTGTGATGTAAAACATTATACTAATAGTTGTCAAAACCTCCACACGACGAACCCATAATAATAGACCTTGAATGTTGTCAGAAGGTTACGCATAACGTAAGTACACAACATTCATGCAACGTCGCATAATGTTTAACCGGATTCATACATGCATGCGCCAGCTGAGACAAAATAATACTGCCAGAATGTAAATGCATGACGTCAGCCCACAACGTTCATGCAATGTCGAACAAAAGGTTTTAACCATAAGTGAACATACATGCATATGCGCCATCTGAGACAACGTTGTGGAAACCTCCACACGACGGACTTGTATTCGTTGTAAGAAGGTTATCGCATGACGTAAGGCCACAACGTTAATGCAACGTCGCATCATGGTTTAACCACGGTGAAAAACACGGTAAATTTTACATGCATGTGCCAAACTGGAGACAACGTTTTATAAACCTCCACACACTGTACCTTTATAATGTTGTCAGAAGGTTAGGCATGACGTGAACCAACAACGTTTATGCAACGTCCTATACATGTTAAAGTATTTATATGCGTGAAAAAGACAACGTTGTGGAAACTTCAACACGACGGACTTTTATATGTTGTCAGAAGGTTATGCATGACGTAAGCTCACAACGTTTATGCAAAAAACCCCGGTAGTTTACATGCATGCGCCAAACTGGAGACAACGTTTATAAACCTCCGCACTGTTTCGTGATTTTATAAGTTCTGATGATCATGATGGCATTGATGAAAGTGTAAACAATTCTTGTGATTATTTTGACTCCCAACAGTTCAACAATATTGATTCTTCTCATGGCGATTTTTCCATTTATTACATGAACTCAAGGAGCCTCTGTAGACATTTCTTCGAAATTCAAGATTTCTTAGCCACCTTGGACCATTCCTTTTCAATTTACGGTTTCACTGAAACATGGTTTTAAGAAGCCCCTCCGTCGTATGTAATGAAAAATTTCCAACTTGTTCACTCATCGCGGTCTTCAAGACCCGGCGGAGGGGTAGCCATGTTTATAAGCAACTCGCTGAATTTCTCTATTCGGAACGATCTCATGCCTTCCCAAGATGGCTTACTTGAATCAATTTTCATTGAAATTCAGCGAGACAATGCTTGTAGCTTAATCGTTGGGAAAGTCTACAGGGCTCCTGGTACTCCACTTGATGACTTTTCACAGATGTTTTGATTCATGCCTTGAAAGGATTAATAAGGAGGGGAAGCTCTGCTACATAATGGGCGACTTCAATCTTAATTTGCTCAATTGTGAAGATCATGCACCCACAGACCAATTTGTCAATGCGTTTTATTCATATGGCTTCCACCCTCTGATTACCTAACCCACCCGCATCACCCCACACACTGCCTCTCTGATTGACAACATTCTTACTAACTCTGATCTTGCTATTACAGCTGGCCTTTTGTACTCAGATATCTCCGATCATTATCCTCTTTTCCAGATGACTGCCTCTTGTTTTCAAAAGTCTGCGCTTCCTGAGAAAACCTTCCTTTCTAGGAACATAAATAGCAACTCCCTGAATTCTTTCAGGTGCGAACTCAATGGCGTTGATTGGAATGAGGTTTATGAAGCTACAGAGGTCAACATTGCTTACGATTCTTTTCTTTCTATCTTTACATCTCGCTTCAACAACAATTTTCCTCTTGTAACCAAAAGTATTGGGGCATCGAAAAAAAATCAACCATGGATCACCTAGTCTATAGTGAACTCATGTCTATTTAAAAACAGACTTCACAGGCGTTATCTGCGCAAGCCCACTGAGGACAATAAGCGGTTTTACAAGATCTACCGTAATCGTCTCACTGCCACTATACGTCTAGCTAAGAAACAATATTATGCAGATAAGCTCGATCATCACAAGGGCAACCTTAAAAACATGTGGCGTGAGATAAATGGCATTCTGGGTAAAAGTAAAGAGTCCTCGCTTCCAGATAGTTTCACTATGGATGGTGACAACTTTGTGTCACAACCTCATGATATCTCCAATTCTTTTAATAACTTCTATAACATTGGTTCTTCTCTTGCTAAGAAAATACCCTCTTCTCGAGCGCACTCTTCAGATTACATGCACAATCCTAATGACTTCTCCCTTTTCTTAACTCCCACTAATGCACAAGAAATCCTACGTATCGATAAAGACATAAAAAGGGTACTAGCTGCGGTTTTGATGGTATTAGTTCTACTGTTATGAAATCTGTTCTTCCTTCTATTGCTGAACCTCTCGCTCACATCTTCAACCTCTCCTTTCTGAGTGGATCTGTGCCTCTTAATCTAAAGGTTGCGAAAATCATTCCCATCTTCAAAAACGGGGATAAGAGCAATATTAATAATTACAGGCCTATCTCTATTCTTCCTTGTTTCTCTAAACTTCTCGAAAGACTTATGTATAATCGTCTTTCTAGCTTCATTTCTCAATTCCATCTATTCGATCATCAATTTGGCTTTAGATCTAAACATTCCACCGACTTGGCCCTTATTGAATTTGTTGACAATGTTACTCCTGCATTAAATAATAAAATGCACGCAGTTGGTATTTTCATAGACCTCTCTAAAGCCTTTGATACTATAGACCACTCTTTTCTTCTTTCCAAACTTGAACACTATGGCATCAGGGGAATCGCACTGCAATGGTTCTCCGACTATCTTGCTAATAGACACCAGTTTACTTCTATAAAGGGCTGCGATTCTGTTCGTTTAAATATTAAGCATGGTGTTCCTCAGGGCTCAATTCTTGGGCCGCTCCTATTTCGTCTGTACATTAATGATCTCTATTGCTCATCCAACCTTCTTTCTTTCACATTGTTTGCAGATGACACAACTATTTTTTACTCTAACCGTCAACTATCCTCCTTATTTAACACACTCAACACTGAATTATGTCAGGTCTCTTTGGTTTAAGGCAAACAAACTTTCCATAAACCATGCTAAAACAAATTTCATCTTCTTCTCTAAGTCTCCTCGCTCTGTAGACATCAATTTACCTCCAGTGATCATTGACGATATTGCAATTACCAGAGTTTCTTCAACTAAATTTCTTGGAGTCATTATCGACCAAAAACTATCCTGGTCTGAGCATATCTCTTCTGTCAATAAAGTCGTCTGTCGTAATTCTGGCGTTATCTCCAAGATACGTCATTTCCTGCCTGCCTCTTCGCTTGTTCTTCTTTACAATACCCTTATCTTTCCTTAGCTAAATTACTGTAACATTGTCTGGGCAGGTGTGAATACTACTAGGTGGCGCTCTGTGGCTATTTCTCAAAAAAAGGGCTATTCGCATCTGTACTTTCTCATCTTACAGAGAACATTCAGCACCTATTTTCGCACAATTGCACACTCTCACTGTCGCTGATATTAATAAGCTCAATACTGTATTTATGTTTAAATTCAATAAAAATCTTCTTCCCGACGTCATCTCTTCCTTCTTCACGTCTGTTAAACAAACTCACAGCTACTCCACTAGATCCTGCACTAATCTTTATGTTCCATTCACTCGCACCACTTACTCTATGAACACAATCCGCTTCTTTGGTCCTCGTGTGTGGAATGCCATAGATGAACGCATTAGATCTAAGCGGTCCGTGAGTCTTTTTAAGTCTGCTTTCAAACGTGACATTATCTCCCATTATGTATCTTAGCTTCCCATCCTATGTAATTGAACCACATCCATCTCTTCAATACTTGTCTTATTTATTTTCAGCTTAAACTGTTCTGCCATCTTGTCGCTTTTATTACGAATTCGTTGTATCGTGTATTATGTTCATATGTCCTTTTGTTTGTTTGTCTGTCTGTCTGTCTGGTTGTCTTGTTTTCTTGTCTGTCTGGCTGTTTTTTACAAGCTCATGCTTACCAAAACGGCCCCGTACTCTATTTATTTATTTATGTTTACTCTTACTTAAAGATATGTTTTGCTTTACTCCGTAATACATGTAACTGTTGTTATTCTTTTATGAGAGTATGGAAATAAATGTATTCTTGAATTGAATTGAATTGAACACTGTATTTTTATTATGTTGTCAGAAGGTTTAGGCATGACGTAAAACCACAACGTTTATGCAACGTCCCATACAGGTTAAAGTATTTATATGCGTGAAAAAGACAACGTTGTGGAAACCTCCACACGAAGGACTTTTATATGTTGTCAGAAGGTTATGCATGACGTAAGCTCACAACGTTTATGCAAAAAAAAACCCGGTAGTTTACATGCATGCGCCAAACTAGAGACAACGTTTTATAAACCTCCGCACACTGTATTTTTATTATGTTGTCAGAAGGTAACGCATGACGTAAAACCACAACGTTTATGCAACGTCCCGTACAGGATAAAGTATATGCGTGAAAGAGACAACGTTGTGGAAACCTCCACACGACGGACTTTTATATGTTGTCAGAAGGTTAGGCATGACGTAAGCTCACAACGTTTATGCAAAAAAAAAACCCGGTAGTTTACATGCATGCGCCAAACTGGAGACAACGTTTTATAAACCTCCGCACACTGTATTTTTATTATGTTGTCAGAAGGTAACGCATGACGTAAAACCACAACGTTTATGCAACGTCCCGTACAGGATAAAGTATATGCGTGAAAGAGACAACGTTGTGGAAACCTCCACACGACGGACTTTTATATGTTGTCAGAAGGTTAGGCATGACGTAAGTCCACAACGCGTATGCAACGTTCCATAAAGGTTTAAGTATATGCGTGAAAAACAAGTTACGCACATGCGCCCACATCGACAACGTTGTGGAAACCTTCGCACGACGTACTTTTTTAACGTTGTCAGAAAGTTGTACATGACGTAAGTCTACAACGTTTATGCAACGTCCCATGAAGGTTTAAGTATAGGAGTGAAAAAAGGGTCCTTTACAACTTTGTGCAAACCTTTGCACGACGTAATTTTTTTATTTTGTCAGGAAGTTGTACATGACGTAAGCCTGTAACGTTTCAGCAATGTCCCGTCAATGTTAGAAAACTACGAAACCTTGCTGCAACCATTCAACAACGTTGCTGGAACGTCATAAAACTACGCAACCTTGCTGGAACCAATCAACAACGTAACAACGTTGCTGGATCGTCATGTGTTAGCTGGGCGCGGCGAGAAAGTAACTCGCCGACTCGCCGCGGCGACATATTATATAGTAACTCGCGAGCTAGCATTTTGAAGAAAAAACATTGTTGTGGCCCTTTAAAGCTTCCGTAAGTTTGATTTAAGCATCATTTCAAAATGTAAAAACCGTAAACGTTGGCCATACAGAAACAACCTGGATAGGTCGGAAACCAGGGGGGTAGATGAAATTGGATAATGGTCAATGGAAAAAAACCTTGCATGGATGGAAGTTATAAAATGGTAAGGAGAATAAGAGAATTTGGGAAAGGAGAAACTGTAGACATACTGTTTTTGTACAGCTCAAACAAAAATCAATTATTACAGATTTTCTTCTTTCATTAGATAATACCGAGATAATTCAATCCCCCAATTCAAAGAAGCAGGGGCGTCAGGGGGGGGGGGGTGGTGGACGGGGGGACACGTCCCCCCAACTTATTGAAGGTAGGGGGACACCATATCAAATGTCTCCCCCAGTTTTGTTTTAACTCATGTATTTCATAATAGGGGCAATTTAATGTGTCATCTACTGTATGACTTAAACGGTAATATAACGCGCTGTCTGTAGTAAAGCTAACGCTTTAGTCGACGCACCACCCGAAACCGATTAAAGGGACACGTTGCCTTGGATCGTTTGTAACCGTTTGATATAAAATGCATATGGTTAGAAAGACGTTATAAAAGTAGCATACAATGATCCACACAAATATGCCTCGAAATTGTGTGGTTTTCCTTTTACTTTGTGAACTAACACGGTCGGCCATTTTGTGGAGTCAAAATGTTGACTCCACAAAATGGCCGACCGTGTTTGTTCACGATGTAAAGGAAAACCACGCGATTTCGAGACATATTTGTGTGGATCATTCTATTCTACTTGTAAAACATCTTTCTAACCATATGTATTTTATAACAAACGGTTACAAATGCTTTTTTGATAGACCAACTCGCCCGATCCAAGGCAACGTGTCCCTTTAAACACTTCGTATCCTTGGTTTTACACACGCTAGCGGGTTGTCACATTCATCGGGACATGCTGGCAGAAATCAAAATTCAAGATATTGCAGAGGAATTCGTCTGCAATTCAGACTCCATACTTCATTACGGTTTCACAATCCGTTATATCACGGATTCACAAGTCCGTTGTTATATTAGGCCTATATATAACGAATGTACAGGTGGCCCTGCCTGGTTGTTATAATTGGGGCAAATTGGCTTTCGTACTAATGGGATTTCGTAAATTATCACATTAAATCCTATAAAATGTAACATTTTACTCCGGTAATTGTTTATTTTAAAAGTCCAGATTTTAAAATGGTAGGAAACCCGGGGGCACGGACATCAAGAGGGGGCATGTGCCCCCCCCGCCCCCTTGGTTAACGCCACTATAGTAACGACGCAGTTATCATAGTCGAACTCCACATAACAACGAATACTTTATGGCATATCAGTGGCATTCTGCATGCATCGTCTGGGAATCTATAATCCGTAATAACGGATTGTGAATCTGTAAAATGGATTACGAATCCGTAATAACGGATTTTACGGATTGCGAATCCGTAATAACGGATTGTGAATCCTATAATAACTGATTGTGACTCCGTAATAACGGATTGGGAATCCGTAATAACGGATTGTGAATCAATAATAACGGATTAGATTATTTGTTTTGCTTGCGCTAATGATGGGCTTTCGTAGAATACTGATCGAAACATCGAGTTGTTAACACAGTGGTACGGTTCTTCTCAGAACCGCCACTGCTCATAGGTGCACTCTAAAAAATAATTGCTCAACATTGGGTAAAACTCTTACCCTTTCGGTATTAAAAAGGGAACATGGTCGTTCAATTGTGTAAAATTTTTGCACAACATCCAAAGTGTAAAATAGTACCCAATGTTGTGTAATTTTTGATACCAACATGTGCAGCATCTTTAGCACAGCACAGTTTGGTAAGAAGTTTACCCATGTGACGACCATGTTCCCTTTTTACTCCAAAGTTGGGTAAACTTTAATCAACCTTCATTTTACCCAAGTGTTGTGCTATTTTCTTACCCAATGATTGGGTTATATTTTTTTTACCCAGCACTGTTGTGCAGTTAATTTACCCAACACTTGTGTTGCTTTTAAATCAATTTTTGTGCGCAAATTAATTTGTACCTGGGTTCCTTTCGTAAGGGCTGTTGCTGTTTTTTTTATTTCATTTAAAATAAAATCAAAAAGTAACAATTAAGTTAAAACACTTTTATTAACTCCTGATTCAACAAAGGCAACATCAAAAAATATTAGGGAGGTGAGCGGGTTCAGCCAAAGAAACACTAACGTTATACCCATTTATATCACTCCGTGTATTTTTGTTCAACTGAAGCATAAAACAACTGTGGAGTTTGTGTACAGCCAGATACACTTGGGGCAAACCAAAAATTGTGGTTTGGTTAGTGAAAACGAACATTAACAAAATTATTGCAAGCAGACTATTGTAGTAATCTCTTCTTGGAAGCAGTGTTGGCTCTGAAAAGAGCCGGTTGGTTTTGCCAGACCTGTTAATGACGGTTCAGACTGTCCGTGACGAAATCGTTGTGTTGCAAAGTCAATGAAGCTATAGCAATCCATGGCTTTCCTGTGCATAGATGATGCCTTTCCCTCTTCAACAGACGGTTGTTTCTCGAACAGAACAACAACCATAAAACCAAAATTCTCTCTGGGTGGTTACATAAACATCGGATATCAAAGACCTCACGTCCACCCATCCATCTATTCTTTGATTGTGATATGTGCCTGCGACTTGCTATGTCCGAATGTATGTACACTTTGCATTATGGGTAAAATGTTTCCACGAGGAGCAGTTTACCCCCATTTTCAGTTACTTCGTACCACTTGTTGTGCAAAAGTTACACTGCTTGTGGTAACAAAAAATGTTTTTTACCCACTTCTTGAGTAATTTGAACCTCGGTGTTATGCTATTTGATTTCCTACACAATGTTGGGTACTGTATTACCTTTCACCTGTGTATTTTGTTTTACACAAGTGAGGGGTAAAACAATTGTTTTCGTTTTACTCAATATTGACCAAATGTTGCACAATATTTGTACCCAACAGTTTTACACAGCAACATTTTACACTTCTTTTTTAGAGTGTGTGTGTGTGACCAGTGGGCCAGTGGGGCTACATTTTTCTACTCTCCTGTTTTGAATTTCCAATCCACTTCAATCCTACTGATTCTGTTCACATCCTCACTCTTATTTACAACTAAAATGTCTTTGGACCATCACTGACTAAAACTACATGTATTTTACTAGGATATTTTATCATACAATTCTGTACTTCGAGGGACAACTTTCATCTTGCAAAATCGATAGTCCGCCATCTTTACTACATGTATTGAGCAATGAGCACTGCAAATCATTGTGCACTTCCGGAATTCTGACAACCACAGTGGCAGCTGGTGTACCTCGCCGATAAACTTTGTGAAGCTCCTCTGCACTGCATATAGCCATCGGAACTCTGGAAAATATTGTATTGCATTGTAAACTCATTCTGTATCTGTACTTAACTTTGGCCGGGATCTATAGAGACAAATACAATCATATTTACGTTGAGTATAGCTAGCTGGCCCGAGGTCCTGCAATATGGCGCTTCATGGTCGCTATTCCAGCTGTAGTCAACGACCGCTATTCACCATGATGTTGGGTTTTGCCCTTTTACTCCATTTTAAGGGTAAATGTGACATCAATGATTTTCCTCCACAATCATCTTACGATAGGAACACATGCACAAACAAAAAAGCCTGTCATGACCGTATGACTGAATCTACTGCCACTATTATCAAGTCAAACTGGGAGAAATGGAGTTCCTCCATACCGCTACCCTCAGTTTTGAACCATCATTGACGCCTCTCTTCAAAATGTTGGCATTTCGATGGAAATAACATTTGGCATGCATTTCTCATCACACTGCTAAGTGGCCAAGTTGAAACCAAACCAGGCCCAAAAATCCCTTAAACCAACCAACCTGCGCCAACTGTAGTCCAATGGCCATGTGGTATTTGTCATGAAGAAGTACATGATAACGACAAAGCCATTCTATGTGACAATTGCAACTACTGGAACCACACCAACTGTGTTGGAGTAACCGACTCAAATTATTCACTTTTGTGCACTAACACAAGCTTTGTGTGGATCTGCTACAAATGTGGTCTCCCCAGCTTCAACTCTTCTTGTTTATTTGCGTCACATGTTGAGACTTCAAACTCATTCTCTGTCCTCGGAAGTACAACATCTTCTATCAGTACCGAAGACTTAAGTTCAAGTTCAAACACAGGCTCATTCCAGCATTCTTCTACACCTATAAAGACTACAAACCGAGCAAATCCCTCACCTCCTAGAAACCGTAAAACACACTTAAAAACAATGGTAATCAATTGTAATGGCATAAAGAGTACAAGCAAACAAGCTCAATTCAGAGCTTTAATTGACCATCACGACCCTGACATCATCCTTGGCTGCGAGTCAAACATTGATGAATCATTGGCAACTTACTCACTCTTTCCACCAAACTTTACTGTATATCGCAAAGACAGGAATTTAAATGGAGGAGGGGTCTTTGTAGCAACCAAGGACACCTTCATTTCAACTGATACCCCGAGCATGGACACCAACTGCGAAGTCATCTGGGCAAATCTCCAGTTTAGCAACTCCAAACCGCTCTACATTGCAAGCTTTTACAGACCTCCCTCAGCAAGTTCTGTCTCACTAGAGGAACTAAACAACTCCATCTCCAAACTTATGTCCAATCATCCACGCCAACATCCTAACATAATCATTGGGGTGATTTTAATGCACCCGACATAAACTGGGACACATGGCAAACTACAAACTCATCTACAGCCTCAATTCATCACAAATTTCTATCGCTGCTATTTGAGAACTCACTCTCCCAAATGGTCAGACAAATTACCAGACCGATTTCAAGTAACATACTTGACTTAATTGTTACTTCCAATCCTGTACTTGTGAACAACGTAGACGTCCTATCAGGCATCTCCGAACACAACATTGTTCTAATCGACATCAACACTAGACCAAAATTTCAGAGCAAACCACCTCGCAAAGTCTATATTTACAAAAAGTCAGACCATTACAATCCAAAGTGTCCTTATTTGTTCACGACTTTCAAGCCTGTAACCCAGGGAACAACACTGTGGACTTCAACTGGTGTACTATTAGAGACAACCTTCACAAGATAATGGAGGCGCATGTTCCATCCAAAATGTAAAAAAACGAACCGACAGTTACCATGGATAACAGTCACCATCAAACGCCAGATTAGGAAGCGTGACAAATTTTTCAGTCGAGCTCGTAAGTCAAATCTACACCAACATTGGAATGCCCTCCGCAAGCAACGAAACTATGTCGCAAAGATTGTTGATAAAGCTTACAAAACTTACATCAACAACGTCATCGGTGATAGTCTTAACGAAAACCCCAAAACTTTCTGGAACTGTGTGCGACTCAAGCGCACTGAAAACCTTGGTATCCCACCACTGAGGAAAGACAACAAACTGTTCACCACAAATCAGAAAAAAGCTAACGCACTCAACACTCATTTCAAATCTGTGTTTACCGAGGAACCTGACTCTGCAGTCCCCTCTAAAGGCACTCACCGTACCCAAGTATACCAAACCTAACAATACACACTGCTGGTATTGCTAAACAACTCTCGAACCTAAACCCCACAAAGTCCGGAGGGCCAGATGAGCTGCCAGCAAGGTTTCTAAAGATCGTTGCCAATGAATTAGCCCCAGCACTGAGATTCTTGTTTAAGCAGTCTATGACAGTGGCAAACTACCTGACCAGTGGCGCCAAGCCCTTGTAACATCCATCTACAAGAAGGGTTCAAAGTCAGACCCGTCAAACTATAGACCAATATCACTCACTTGTCTCCTTTGTAAGATCATGGAGCATGTCATCTTGAGTCACATATCTAAACATCTCAATACCCACGACATCCTGATAGACAACCAACATGGCTTCCGTCAATGCCTCCCAACTGCAACACAACTCATATCAGCCGCAGATGACTGGGCCAACGTTCTAAACAAACGCAGCCAAACTGACGTAGCTTTACTTGATTTCAGTAATATAAGGCAATTGATAAAGTTCCACACAGGCGTTTAGCAACCAAACTAGATCACTATGGCATCAGAGGACCAACACTAGGATGGGTTAAGGCCTTCCTTGCAGATCGCTCCCAAGCAGTCTCCGTCAACGGTGTCCATTCATCTTGAATAAATGTCACATCTGATGGGGTCCCCCAAGGATCAGTGCTGGGACCAGTCTTATTCCTGCTCTACATTAACGACATTCAAGATTCAATAAAATCCACTGTTCGTCTCTTTGCCGATGACAGCATCCTATATACAGGGAGATCCGCTCACAAGACTGACCACATAACTCTCCAACAAGATCTGGACACCCTTGCTGCGGGTCTAAAACGTGGCTGATGTCCTTCAATATCACCAAAATGTGCCACTCTCTCAATCACCCGTAAGAGAAAACCGAGTATTTACCAGTACTCAATGCTTGGTGACCCCTTGAATAGGGTCACTGACCATGAGTACTTGGGCATCACTATCTCCAATGATCTTCGCTGGTCCAAGCAATGTACCAAAGTCATTAATAAATCTCATCGCATTCTCGGCCTCCTGCGCAGGACACTATCACCATGTACAACAGAGGTCAAAGCTAACGCATTCAAAGCTCTTGTTAAACCCCAACTAGACTATGCATGTGAGGCATGGAACCCAACAACCATCACTGATATAAACCGTCTTGAACAGGTCCAGCGGCAAGGAGCACGGTTTGCCTGTGCTGACTACCAACATACATCCAGTGTAACATCAATGCTATCAATTCTCAACTGGGATACACTTCACACTAGTCACCTTCTCCAACAGTCGTGCATGTTTTTCAAAATCCACTACCGTCTTGTCAATATACCATTTCCATCTACATGTATCATTCAGCCAGCAGCCACCCGGTCGTTGAGACATGGTCATCACCTAAAATATGGCATGCCCTCTGTGTCCCTGGACTGCTACAAATATTCATTCTATCCTCGTACCATCAGGATCTGGAACAGATTACCTCCAACTGTCGTCAGTGCACCCTCCATCCAAGCATTTAGGCTTGCAGCCCTTCCTGAGATCCGGGTAATATGGGCCCGCAAGTGTACGACAAATTCCTCTAGTTGCCCCCCTCCAATGTACAGTGTATATAATGTTCATTTTGTCTTGTCCTGCACTTTTATTGCACCACTGGTCATGGCGTCACGCACAGCACATCATCCCAGTTTAGCTGTCACCGGCTGCAAAGGGATTACTCCATCAAGTATCAAGTATCAAGGGATTTATTACATTGTGTCTCCGCAAACCTCACTTGATTGTATCTTCACTATGTAAAAAGTTTCAAATCCTACTTAAAACTGTCCCTGTAATTTTGTATTCTCGAAACTTTAATTTTCCCCTTTTTAAAAAATTAATAAATCAGAAAAACAAAAGATATTACTAAATTTCTATAGTTTCAATGTAGATGTCAATCGTACTATCACATGCCCTAAAACTCGCGATGTATTCGCAACGAACTCACACGTAACAACCCTGATATATAAAGAGATTTAACCCTGTTGGCCGCGTTTATTTAATACCAAGGTTTCAACATCACTTTTCACTCGGCCCCCACGTGTATCATAAGCGTTTGGTAATTGTCAAAGACCAGTGTTCTCACTTGGTGTATCCCAACATATGCATAAAATATTAAACCTGTGAAAATTTGGGCTCAATTGGTCATCGAAGTTGCAAGAAAACAATGAAAGAAAAAACACCGGTGTCAGATGCAATTGTGTCCGCCGGCGGACATTATTGCATATGCAATAATGTCCGCCGGATAGTATTGCATAGAGGACATAATTGCATGCGACACCGGCCCTTGTTGCATTAATTTGTGTGCTTTCAGATGCCTGAAAAAGGCTTCAGGCCTGAAGTGTTTTTCAGATTCAAATAATTTAGTGAGACAACACAATGATTAACTGCCGCTATTCTTCTAGACTTGATTCAAGTCCCGTTCTCGTGCGAGAGGTCCCCAAGCATATCGCGCCAACTAGCAAACAAGCCGTACGTTGCGCGCTCGCCGTCAAAATGTGGTCCCGAGAATGGGACTTGACGAGGTCGTTTCTTACACTGCACGTTGTTATTGGAAAATCTCCCCAAATGGGAAGATGAACAAAACCAATGGGAGCGTGGAAGCGCTGCCCCGCCGGTAAAATATTCATTACACTCTGTGACATCACAGTGCAAGACATTGTAAGTGCACGCGTCTAAACGCGGTGACACGTGGGGGCGGGCAAACTCATCATCAGCAGGCAAGTGGGTGTCGGTACCAAAGTCGTTGAATTGCACTTCCCAAAGTTCAAATTTTGCAAACAAAACCGACCCAAATGTATGTTACAACGTATTAACTTAAATTTTAATGAACACTCAGTGCTTTCTTTTTATAATTAATTGGTTATTCAAAAATGTATTTCAATCCTCATCTAAGTACTTAACCCCCACAAATAACAGATGAACGAGTCTTCTTTTTGAATGTGTTTGATTGGACAACACGTATAACGCAGCAAGTTTACATATTCATAAGTGAACATTTACATATCAGGCGACTGCGGCATCGTCAAGTCCCTGTCCCGCTCTACTGTCCCGCGTGCGGAACAGGTTGGGGAATGCAGACCATCACAAAACAATAGTTTTCTGGCGATGGCACGGGATTGGGACTTGAGTCAAGTCTACTATTCTTCCTGCACGAGAAACGTGTTACCTAGGCTTTTATTATTATTATTGACTTATCCAGTAAATCCCATCCATCCAAAGTGTTTATTTACAATTATTTCATAAACTGCAATCGATGTAGGCCTATTTCATCTTATTTTTGAAAAACTGCTTAGTTCAATCATATAGAAAGGATTCTCTATGGTTCAATTAGGTCTACACTGAGCTGAGAGACGGCACATATTTTAGGCCATGCATGTAAAGTTGTTGATAGGTCACCGTATATTCAATTTTGTGCTACATTTCGTGGTATATGATGGCCAGCCATTATACCCCCACATGGGGCTGTGTACGTTTCGTAATGACTGAAAATTAATGGCAATAAAAACTTACTTGGTAAAAAGTACAGCAGCTTTGGATAGTATATTGCAGTTTGAGAAACTTTTCACTTCGAAGTACTGCGGTTATGGAAAAAGAAATTTGAAGTCTGAGAAGCGTTACGACACGTTTCTGGATTGTGTATTCTATTGCAGATTATTCTTCCTGCGTGGACATAACCGCTCCAGATTTTCGGCAAATCTCAAAAACGCTACCACCTATTGAAATGAAAATTTTTCACAGGTTATTTTTATGGTATATATCTACAACTGTATATGATTGAAAAAAACCCAGTGGGTTCCAATTACCAAACGTATACAATCCCTTTAAGCACTGGTTGTCAAACCTACCTTTGGTTAGTGTTTTTAAAAATGCCCGGGAAATGACAACATAATGCAAACCAGTCAAAGTCCATGTTATGTAGACGTCAGCAGATTCTACCGGATACGGGACCAGCCAAAAGTGTGCATGGTGTTGATCGCATCGCATCGTCGATGATTATGAGTACGTACGTGTCGAGCTAGTTCGGGATCGGGACTGCTGTGTGTGTGTGGGGAGAGCTCGATAGATGCGCTTAGCGGAACCAGGAAGAAGGTCAAGCACAATAATTGTATCGGATCTCGGTGAGTTTCTGAACGTATTTTTGAAAATTCAAACAATTTTTAGAGCTTTTATGGAACGTCCATTGCGACCTTGTGGTTCAACCTTGTGGTTCATATCCTAGAACTATGATGAGGTCCGTTCCGCTGTCGTCTCCACGTACGTACTGACGACGATCGGATGAGGTTCGTTCCGCTATCGTCCCTCGTCTCCACGTGGAGACGATAGCGGAACGAACCTCGGTCATCTTATTCATAGTTCTAGCATGGAGGCTAGGTAGCCCCACTTAAGTTGCCAAGATTCAGCTTGGCCACAAAAGTAGGGCAAAGTTCTAGGTAGGTAGGCGAACTGTAGTTCTTGAGCTGCGTCGCCCACTCCTCTAGAGCTCCACGACTGACTCACTGAGTCTGTGGCCAATATTGTGAACCGCACTTTTACATGTTGTTTACTGTTACTCTGGTACCAGTGGTAGCACGTATGAATGTCCGCGTTTACTCTCCAAATGAAGTGGCAATATCTTCTTAAAAGTGAAGTAAATCAACCAATTGCCGTTATGCGTTACAATCATTTTAACACTAATCTTTACACAAAAATATGCAGGAGAAATTCTGTGTAACTAATTTTTATGTGTCTTCAAAGTTGTTTCAAAATTTGTATTTTGTTTCAATCTAAAGTTAGAGTCACGTGACTGACATGAAACTTTTATTTTTGTTTTTGTTGTTGTTATTGACATAGGTTATTTATAACTGTAAGGTTGATGAAAGTTATGAGACTGTCAAATTTAGAATGAGTCACATATAACTCTTGTCAGTAAAAAGACAACTAACTCACTGTCAAGTATGTGTCAAGTCAAGTGTTTACCCAGATCCAGAGAGGAAACTGACTGGGTACATTTTTAAACATAATTTTGGGTTGAAGTTGAACAAAAAAAAATTGACAAGAGTGGGGCTTGAACCTGCGACCCCCAGATTAACATTCCAGGGCTCTACCAACTGAGCTATCTAGCCCTGTTTGCGGTCTCCCTATATGATTTTGTCAATATCTTTGTTTTGGGTACCTGTCAGATCTTTAGAAGCCATTCAACATCTAACTGCTGTATGGCCAGGGATCACACCAAGCAGGGGGGGGGGGGGGTAATGCCACAAACGCGCCACCTACAGTAATGTTTATAATCTCATTCGAAGCTCCACATACAAAACCAATCATCATTGTGCAAACGGCAAAGTACAGGTACATTCGCTACGTGTGTACATGTACTGTATACATATGTACAAGATTTAAATTATACGATTGTTGCTAGCTCCCCGCTGCATGCTGGCAGCCTGCCTGGACGAGCCTGAGGGTGGTGTTACCTTCAAAAGTTGTAAATTCACTAAAACTTTACATTAGAGAACATTCGTAAATGATTTGTTTGCATTGCTAAGCTTACAGTAATTTAAACAACTGTATTTTAAAATGTGAACAACATGTACAAAATTACATGTTTTGTGTACATGTACGTATAATTGCCTCAGAATTTATATTACACTGTACCTGCGGCAAATGTTCCCGTCCGTCAACAGACGATTGTTTGCATGCAAACCAAGTATAGGCAGAAACAATTTTCTCAAAAAGAACTTCTAAAAAATTGCTGCATGTCTTAAAGGAATAGGGCTCAAATTTTTACACTGGACCGCAGGCGCGAGACCAGTGGTTTTAGTGTCAGGCCAGTAAACTTATGATCGGACAAGGCTAACGATATGAGCCTCCTCACTACATTTGGTCTTTGGTCAGTTATTGGGCCTTAGAGAAATCTTTTAGGATTTCAGCCTGTAAATGATCTGTAAATTGATTGTGGATTTTCAGGATCAAAGTTGATATTGATACATTAACTGGAAGTATCTTTCAAACTCGAGAGATGAGAACTACATGTCACGACATATCGACACCACACCACACCACACAAAAAATATAATAGTAAAAAAAAAAAAGCCTGAAAACTTAATTTTAAAAATAATAACTTGAAATTGTGTAAAACTGTGATAATCGTAACCCTACATCCTCCTGAAGGCAATTATCAAGATTAAAAGTATTCATTTAAAAGCAAGTTTGAAGTGAAATCGAGATTGCAACCCAGCGGCCTAACTGTAGGGTAAAATTTTAGGGTGGCATAAGAGGGTCCACCATTTTATCTAGGGGGGCACTTCTGGCCAAGTTTCCGTTTAGGTGCAGTTCGGGGGGGGGGAGCTAGGGGGCTAAAAAAGAAGAAGATACATGCTGGTAAATACTGGATCTTCATTTAAAATTCAAATTAATGAATTGAATGATGAAATTGCTAAATGAAAGAACCGTGCCCTGTGCCATTGCCCTTGAAATCACCGACAATTCAAGGCAACAACCGTCATAGCTACAACACTGTAAGCAAGAATAACGATGTCTTTCATGCAAAACTGTCCCTCCTTTGCTAAGGTTGAACATTGGCAGTGTAATGTGTCTAACCGGTAACCAGAAAAAAATGCGTTAGGCCTATAATCTGACCCAAGCCTAGTGGCACATTTATAGTCAAAGACTGTGACTTAATCCAACCTACACTTTCTTTACAAAGTCATTGCTTCATGGTTGCCTCATTGGTTCATGGTTGCCTAGTTGCGATAATCGTAACTCTCCATCCTCCCTAGTCCGAGTTACTTGACCCAAAAATGCTTTTTTAACATTTGGACATTATCATACGCCAGATAATGTCCAAATTTAAAATAAGCCTTGTTGGGTCCCGTAACTTGGACTACCATCCGCGATCGTCGGGCCAGGGAGGATGTTAGTGCTACATGTAGTCCGAGTTACTTGACCAACATTTATAACAACGCTTTTTTTAAATTTGGACATTATGTGGCGTATGAATGATTGTCCAAATGTTAAAAAAGCATTGTTGGGTCCAGTAACTTGGACTAAGGAGGATGGACAGGAGGGTTTTGATTATTGCAGGTAGCTACTAATGTACTAGCCCCATGAGGCAACACTATAGCCGAAAAGCCCTAAAAATACGGTATCCAAATGCATGGAAATTTCCATGTAGCGAATTGCTCATTGGCCGCAAAAGCTGCTGTGTATTGGATTCCATGTGGCTGTGCGGCACTTGTGCGCCCTTTTTACATTAATAACCATGCATTGTAGAGTCTCTGTTCAAGCTGTACGCAAAACATCGTGAACGGTCAAATTAATGTGAACATTGTTATTCAACTCTTTATATCGATCTCCTGAACCACATAAGATATTTTCAAAATGTTTATGTCATGAAAGTTTTTTGAACATCAGGCAAAACATGCAGGACCTAATTTACAAATGTACATGTATGCATGGTGTGCAGCTCATGATGTACTTGTGTATGTAGCTCCTTTTGATGAATTTAAGAGTCCCGACCTCTACAAAGATACTAATGATGACATCATTATTCAACAGAGCCTTCAACTAGAAGTTTATTGACAAATTGATGTTTTAACATGGTATGTTGATTGTCCAATAATTACTGACTGAATTAATTTCTAAAGTTTGAACATCAAGAGTGTACATTCAAACAAACGTGCTTAATTTGCGAAGGTGCAAGTGCTACCAAAATCTCTCAAAAAATAAATTAGAAATACACCAAAAGAATAGAGTTGATTTGATTGATACCCCTGCCACAACAGGTACCTAAATAGTATTGAATGCTTTAATAGTGCAAATGTTCAAGCTAAGAGGGTATGTACTTTCCCCATAGAAAATACAACCGGGATTCCTGCCAGGATCCCCCTGGCAGGATCCCGGCGAAAAAAATTGCGGGAGAATTTTGCGGGATCCCAGTGGGGTGCCGGCAGGAATCCTGCCGTCCGGCGAGATCCCGGTGGGATTTTGAGGGAATTCCGGCGGGATTCCCCCAATCAACATGAGCACACATGGAAAATTTAACATCCTGCCTGGCACCAAGCTATAAACTGCACAAAAAGATCAAAATGTTTCAACTTACATTACATAATAGACTAAGCATCAAGTAAACATTAAAGGGTAACCTTGGGATCCCATGCACACTATACAGAAAACTATACAGAAAACTGGCAAAAGCTACATGTATACATTGAATCCTGTTTTAAGCAGTGGTACCAAACAAAACAAGGTCTAGTGGTTTAGACATGCTCTACACAATGTATGTATTGCAACAATGCCAGGGTCATGGGTTTAAAACCCACCAAAGTCATAGCCTGTGGATTCTTTTCCATAGGACTTGGAAAGTGTAAAGTGTCACATCCAAGGGTAAAACCAAAATAATAATGACATAATTATTGTCAATTATACACTGACCATATCTGATAATAAAGTTTACTGGCTTTTCATGTGGGCACAAGGGGTATCAAAAACACAACTGAAAGTCCCTCACTTCACTAGATTTAAAGGTTTTTGTGGACCCATTGAAAAACAAAATCAGTCTTACAACCAATTTTGACAGGAGATTCTGATAATTTGGACCGCAATTATCTACATACATGTGAAGGCTATAAAGAACTTGAAAATTTTCTTGATTTTGATATGTGTACATGGGCCTCTGAGATTATGCAAAACTCGCCACTACCATATGGACAAGAGGTCACAGGTAAATTGTTTATGGGGTTGTATGTATTTTTAAAAAATTTATTTATTTGCTTATTTATTTGATTTGATTCAAAAAGGGTTGGTCAATCAGTTGTAGGTAGTTTGTGTGTGTTCACTGTACATTCAACTCGTTCAACACCTAGGTGAGTTGTTGCTGAGTATTGCTGAACAGCAACAAAACAGGCCCAGTTTTAGAATGAAAAATAGTCCCTAGACCAGTAGACCCCTGACTGGAGATTTAAGTATGGGTGTTCTTATTTAAGACTTTGCAATGTTGGTCAGTCATGTAAAGCCTACAATTTTGTTGTGTGTGAATTATGTTCGCTAATGTTTAACTTCCCTACATAAGAATACCTGTTTCAATTGATTGAGTTTGTAGTTATAGTTAACCAGCTGTGTTTGAAAAGTTGTTTGTATTTGATTTAGTATCCCTGAGTATTAAATACATTTTAAACATTACGGAAAATCTCTGGTAAAGCCATGTTTAGACATACAAAATGTGGGCAGGCGTTTTTACCCTGAGACTTCGTTAAAAACACCTGAGCATGATCCAATTCCGTCCCTCACATGAGGGATGGAATTCAATAGACAAATGCCTTACCCTATTGAATATAGCAGATTAAAACTGAACTGAACCTATATGTTTACTTGCTATTGATGTTAATACACATTCTCAATGTATTATTTAGCGAAGTTCACTTTAAGATCTTAAGCAGGGGTCGTTTTTTTATGCGTGAGGGAGGGACATCAATAGAATTGACAAACACTACCATTTTATACAATTTCAAATATTTTATTGAAACTTGAAAAATGTCATCAAATTTTCTCAGTAATTATGAACAATGAATAGCAACGCTTCATGAATTGTCAAAAACTGCAAGTCGGTTACACTCAGGAAAGTGGAGGGAGCTCTTCAAAAATGTGTGATAGATGAACAAAATATCCTGTGAGGGATGGACACATTGAGACTAATTTATAAAATCAACAATATTTATAAAGTTTATCTTTGAACATAATTTTTGAAATTTAAATGTGTAAATAATATGAGTTGAGGAAAAAATAAAGGGTAAAAAACGGGTTTGTTTGAGATGTAGGACCCCTTTTTTTAAGTGAGGGATGGACGTGATGGACGTGAGGGACGGACGTGAGGGACAAACAAGTGCTTACCATCACATTACATGCTGAACTGCATATTGTCATAAAACATGTTTGACAACATTTCATGAAAATAATTTGAATCAATTGGGATATAATCTTTGTTCTCTAAGTAACAAGATTATATAGCAAAATAAATTACAAATTTGATACATTTGAGATGTAAGACCCTGTTATATCTGTTTTTTGGGTAACGTGAGGGATGGAAATGTCCGTCTCTTACTTTTAAAAAGTGAAATAACTACGACCCACAAGGTATCAGTAACTTGTGATATTCATTTCTGGAAAGTTGATGTAGTCTGTCGATAGATAGGGTACTTCTTTTTAAAAAAAAATGAGTTGAGTAAATTGGAGAAAAAAAAGGAGTTGTATTTGGTCCGTGAGGCGTGAGGGACGGACAAAATTACACCATTTTGGGTTTCAAGACCCCTGTTGTAAAAATGACATTGAATGAGAATATCATAAAATATTAAAAGGGTTTATACTTTCAATGTGTAAAATATGTGGAACCATCAAGGGTGCATAGTTAACTTTTCACGCTCGAAAGTTAATTATATTTTATGTTCCTTTTGTCCATCCCTCACGCTGGAAAAACGTACATGCAATTTCGACGACACGGTGTGCCTCACCAAATTCTTTTTTTTCTTTTTTTTCAGTTTAGTAAATATGGACCTTTCTCTGCTATTTGAAGTACAGTTTTGATTAATTTGAGAAATTCTCGAATTTTCATCAATGTTTACCAGTTTTGGATCACGCTTGCCCGCCAAACTTCCTCCCCAAAAGTATGGCAAATTTCCCCTCATTACTATTTATAATTACAATGAGTTTAAATTTGCACACTATATGTATTGCATAAAACAACACATTTAATTCCTAGTATCTCCAAGCACTGCTGAGATATTATATTTCGTCCTAGTCATCAGACTCAAACTGTATTATTGTTCCTTGTAATACGGTTTGCACCACCCTTTGAAGAAAATGGTTCATTCCTTCATTCATAAAAATGCAAATTAGCTGTAGTCCCCAAAGTATAAAGCCACCCTGCAACCACTGATCCATGTCTTTTTTCTCGTGGTACGGTGTAGCACACGTGCGTTAACGTCAGTTGCTACATACATTGTGTGATTTTCATCGTTGCTACATTGGGTGATTCATCGGCATATTGCGTTGCCTTTCAGCGGAAAAAATTCTTCTTCAAGTCTTATATATTTTGGAAAGGATTCTACTCAAGTTATGTCTTCCAAGAAAGGAAAACCCAACGATAAACAGGCCAAAGATATCACAGCCAGACAAATCCACAAATCCACGAGGACGAGGGATGCTGCCCTGTTTGAAAAGTATTCATTGTAGGCTATGAAGGTTTTTATTGGGTTGAGGGGCTAATATAAACAAACATTTAAAAGTTACATATAGGCATAATTCCTGCGTCACCGCATTGACCAATTTTGATTAGTTTTCAATTTTGGACGCCATATACTGTAGTTGATTTCAGGCTCTGTACGTGTGGTAACACCCCTATGTTCCGACACCCCTATGTTCCGACAACCCTGGTGTATTTTCCTATTCCTAACCCTAACCCTAACCCTAACCCTAAACCTATGTAAATCATGAGGGGGTTGTCAGAACATAGGGGTGTTGGAATACAGGGGTGTCGGAATATAGAGCAGTCACCGTACGTGTTGCACAATATATTGTGAGAAAATAGGGAAAACAAGACCTTGAACTTTACTCGTATTAAAATGTATGAGTGCAGACCCGAAAGTGCCATCGCAGATCATCATTGTTATTGGACGTTTGAGTCTTGTACATTTTTTTAAAGATTATCTGTTTCATAACAATTGTTTTTAACCCAACTGCTTCAACTGAGCAGTTGTGCATGTCTTTGCTTTGCATCTGAATTACTTTGTTCATTTATGTCCAAATGTTTAAAACGAGCGACCATAATTATCATCCATTCCCTTAAAATACACATTTGGCAATGAAACAATTCTACCATGCATTTGTTTACTTTTGCCCTTGGCCTACACCTAGAACTACACGAATTATGATGACTTTTGTAGCAATATGATATTGATTTTCTGTAGGGGGATAATTGACTAATCAGGCCTAATTCACTGAATGGTGTTCACTAAGAGGTAAACTCAAGACTGTGTTTGGATCAGTGTTTACTGTTTGTATGGCCATATCACTCCAGTGCTGCGCTGCATGCTGTAGGCTAGGCCTACTCAGACCTACTTTCAACAGTAAGTACCTGCATATATAATGAGAATTTCAAATACCGTGCGCCAGCATCCGTTATACTCGGTGATGTGTGCTGCGCTCTGCGCTTAGAACTAGCTGCAACGGCTTTTCAAATACCGCGCGCCCTTTGCTATTTTTAGACTCAGCTGGCTGGCGCAAAGCTGCATCCTCGCACCCTTCGGCATTGTAAGAGCAGGGAAGGCCAGGTGTTCATCATGGGTTCAAAGGTGACTTTTGTGGCAAGAATTTGTCAAGCTCGTTTGACGAGCGTGAGCCTTTAACAGAGATAACTTTGGGTCCACCAGCGACACGGTCACGGAGGTGGGATCGGAATAAGCGGCTACACCGGCGACGGGACCGACTCGTTAAATCCAGGTGGATTCCGTAACCCCCATTGCAAATCAGTGGGCACTCCTGTGACAGAGAAGGTCCTTTCATGGTGGGAAGAACTTCGTTCTAACAAATTGGCTCATGAAGATTTCAAAGAGGAAATGCAAGCCAACCAGGTTCCAATGGAGCAGGAAAAATATTTCAAAGCCCCAGAACTGCCGATCCAGGTGAAATCCTCCTTCAAAGAAGCTCGTTCTTCCTTGGTAACCCAAGATGATAAGTTGAAAGATTCTCACAATCATCTTCTAAAGGTAGCCTTGCCTCTCACACATCTCTTTGATGCTTTGGTGGATACATCATGCCCGGAGTCGATCGATGCTAGTTTAGTGTTACAACATGTTACATCAGCACTCATCCTGCTTGGCTCTGCTAGCCAAAGCCTGGCACTGTCGAGACAATATGCTTTCGATGATCTTCTGGACAGACGATTTGACAGCATCAAGAGAATTTCCCCTTCAATGGAAGCTCTGTTTGGAGGTAACTTATCCAAAGACATTGAGGAGGCAGAGAAAGCATCCAAGCTGGCTGCAAAAGTTACTAAGACTGGAGGAACCATGGCTACATCTTTTAAAGGGAATAAATTCTCCCCTTACTACTCGGCGATGACCTGGAAGTTTCGTGGCAACCGCTCCTTCCAATACCAAGGTAGACAAGGCTTAACCTACAAGTCTAAGTATGTAGCCCAGAAATTTGCAGCACCAAACCGCGGGAGATTTCGTGCAGATCGGGGATCAGATGATTCCAAGGCAAAAAAGTAGTTTTGTCAGACACAAAGTTGCAGACAAGTCGTCTTCAAAATTTTGTTCACGATTGGAGATCCCTCACACGGGGCTGTTGGATACTACAATCGGTGATTGGACACAAAATAGAATTTGTAACAATTCCGTTCCAGTTACAGCACAGAGTGCTGGTAACAAGTTTGAACTCCCAGTCTCAAGTAGATATTGCTCAAGCCCAGGTTCAGAAGTTATTGAACAAAGGGGCAATCACTGTGGAAATACCAGTGGAAGGCCAGTTTATTTCATCTCTTTTCTTAATTCCCAAGAAGTCGGGGGAACTTCGTCCAGTCATAAATCTGCGTTCGCTCAACAAGTTTGTAAAATACCAACACTTCACGATGGAATGTATCAGGCTAGTAAAAGATTTACTGACTCAAGGAGATTTTATGACTACTATCGACCTCAAGGACGCTTATTTTATGATCCCCATTTATTACGATCATCGGAAACATCTTCGCTTCATATGGCAAAACAATCTGTTCCAATTCACCTGCCTACCCTTCGGGCTGTCGAGTGCTCCTCGCACATTTACAAAAATCTTGAAGCCAGTCGCAGCACATCTGCGGGAAAAGGTAATTTGATGTGTATTCTACCTAGACGACATCCTCATCTTGGGCAGATCCCTAAGGGAGTGTACAGAAAACACCCAGCTCACGGTCAGTCTGCTTCAGCGACTAGGTTTCCTCATCAATTGGGAGAAATCACAGCGCCACCCAATACTACGGTTAACTTACACAATGACTCTGTCTCTGCCAGCAGAAAAAGTCAACCACATTGTCAATCACTGCAAGGACATTTTGCTATCACAGACTTTAACAGTCCGGGAGTTGGCTCAGCTCATCGGTCGACTGTCGTCAAGCATACAAGCAGTGTTTCCAGCACCTCTGTATTACCGAAAATTGCAACAGGACAAGATTGCAGCACTACACCAAAACAACTCGTACAAGTCTCAAGTACTCCTATTTCAGTCGTCCAAAAAAGAACTAAAAACCTGGATCAGTTGGACCCTTCTCATTCCGAATCCAGATGTAACGATACAAACAGATGCGTCACTCCAAGGTTGGGGTGCTTGCATAATGCCAGACATTCGGACGGGAGGCAGATGGTCCATAGCAGAACAAAATCTGCACATCTAGAACTTTTGTCGGTGTACTATGCCCTTCAAGCATTAGTGAACCATCGACGGAACCTACACATTCGTCTACAAGTGGACAACATGACAGCCATGTCATACATAAGCAACAAAGGGGGAACACATTCACAAGAGCTATCCAACCTAGCAATCAAGGTCTAGACATGGTGTCTACACAGAGGGATAACACTGACAATAGATTTTATTCCCGAAGTGGAGAACATTTTGGCAGACAAAATGTCGAGAAATTTCAACGATCGCACAGAATGGCAGTTGCTCCCAGAGGTTTTCCAAGACGTCGTACAGACTCTGAAATTTCAGCCAACAGTCGACCTGTTCGCATCACGACTGAACACACAACTCCCCACCTTCGTATCATGGCATCCAGACCCACAAGCATGGCAGGTAGATGCATTCTCCGTCAGTTGGAACAACCTGGCAGGCTACATGTGGTCTCCGTTCTCCCTGTTGTCAAGATGCCTTCAGAAAGTTCGAGTAGAAAAATCCACAGTCCTACTTATAGCACCAGTGTGGAAGACACAACCTTGGTATCCACTGATACTAGAGCTAACAACACAAACGCCATTACTGCTACCAAAGCGTCCAGATCTTCTCAAACTTTGCCACAGCGATCAACCTCATCCAATGCAGGAGGGGATACAATTAGCCGCCTGGGTGCTATCAGGAACTCGCTGGAAACAAGAGGCCTTTCGGAAAAGGTGTCTTCAGTCATCCTGTCATCATGGCGGAAAGGTACAAATGCACAGTTTAAATCAGCATGGAATCGCTGGAGTTGCTGGTGTCTTCAACGACAGCTTGATCCAGCTCTTGCACCTTTAGCACAAGTTCTGAAATTTTTTCATCTACTATTAGAGGAGGGTCTCCAGTATAGGACTATAAATGTCTATAGGTCAGCCATTTCGTCAGCACATGCTCATGTGAACAATACACCAATTGGACAACATCATTTGATGACTAGGTTCTTTAAGGGCCTCTTCAACATCCGTCCTCCTAAGCCTAAGTATTCCACTACTTGGGACGTTGGAAAAGTTCTGCACTACCTCAGCTCTCTCCCAACCAACAAAGAATTAAACTTACGTCTGTTGACACTAAAAGTAGTTATGTTGGTGCCACTTGTAACAGCAGGACGCGGTTCATCTTTATTGGCATTAGATCTACAACATATGAAGAAATCTAAGTCAGCATTTGAACTTGCTCCAGTAACCCAGGCCAAATGTTCCACAGCCTACAGGCTGGTGCAAAGTGTCGTATTAGAATGATTCTCAACAAATCCTCAACTACATGTATGCATCTTTTCAGCACTGAAGGAATACATTCACAGAACCAAACCAATCAGGAGCCAGAACAAACTTTAACTAACGAGACTGTTTTTATCTTTTGCTAAGCCTCACCACTGTGTGGTCTCATCCACAATTGCAAGATGGCTGAAAACTGTCATGGCAGCAGCAGGGATAGACATTTCCCAATTTAAAGCTCACTCCACACGTGCAGCCTCTACTTCAGCAGTGGCACGGTTAGGAGTGTCAACAGCTCAAATCCTGCTAACAGCAGATTGGTCATCAGATAACTCGTTCACAAAGTTCTACAAACGAGATGTCCAATGTACACAAGAATTTGGAAGAGCAGTCCTGTCTTCGGCATAGCTATGAAGTATACAGTGTGAGTCTGACGACAAGGACAAAATATAATTCGAATGTAAGGTTCACCTGCAATATAATTGGAATTATATGAGGCTGTAGGAGGAGAGACTCACACTCCCTCCCGGGTGCCTCAGGATTCTTTAGTTCCCACCCATCTGTGAGTCAGCCTCATCCAGGCCTATTGCTTGGTTATTTTAGATCTACAAAGAGACATGGATCAGTGGTTGCAGGGTGGCTTTATACCTTGGGGACTACAGCTAATTTGCATTTTTATGAATGAAGGAATGAACCATTTTCTTCAAAGGGTGGTGCAAACCGTATTACAAGGAACAATAATACAGTGCGAGTCTCTCCTCCTACGGCCTCATATAATTCCAATTATATTGCAGGTAAGTACCTTTACATAATTTTGAATTTTGCAACAATTTTATCCCAGTTTACCCTATAGCATTGGGGTCTTTGATGGATTTTGGAGCAGTTTTTTGTCACTTGTTGTTTTTTGGTTGAATCTTGTATGGCATTTTTGCACACTCTGACCTAGTACACTGCCAGATTGTGTTCAAATGTTAAAAAGGCGTTTTCGGCTATTCTCCCGTAACCTGTGTGACATTTGGAAGCCTTTTTGAAGCGAACTGTTATGAATATTTTTTCTGCTTTTGAATTATTTTGTGTTAATATAGTATACAAGTCAACTGCAGAGATCACCTTATTTAATAGTAAAACATTTAGTACAAATTTATGTGGTGGTTTAATTTTACAGGAAAAAGTTTGACTGTTACGTGTGTGACATCAGACAACTACAAATATTTGACTCGCCATTTTGTTTCTTAAAACTCTGTGATTTGGCTGAGCTTTATTTCTTAAAACTTCTATAGACAGTGAGAATAGACTTGGCCCATATATGGCAACAGTCATCTAAGTAGATTTTTAATTTTTTTTTATTTGTGATAGAAAAAGTGTCGTTACGTGTGTGACTGGAAACTCTGTAATGTGTGTGACAATTGGCTCACTTGTTTTTAATCAGGAATGTTGTCCTATACACGGTTTAATTATAACTACAACAAAAAGAGCAATAAAATGCAGTTAGTTTTCTCCCCAGGATTTTTCATAACTGTGGGGCATTCTGGACCCATATTTTTGAAGTTTGGCCTAAAGCACACTGATTTGAAACGAGGTCCTCAGAATGTTTTCTACTTTGTGTTTTTCTTGGTTTTAAAAGCCCTACTATGCAATCTGGGGCATTCTAAATGGTTTTCTTCATGATTTTTGTGAATTTGATCTGAAGTCCACAAAAAAATAATAAATAAATAAAATTTAAAACAATTTGTACATAGACAATGAGTTTTTGAAGGTCACACACGTAACATTTAGTCACACACATAACACAAATTTATGTAACAAGTGTGACCTCTTATTTTTCTGTATTTTCCTGAATTTTGTGATTTTTAAAAAAAGTTTTTGTAATAATAATTTAGGGACTATCAAACAATATAAAGTTAGACTTTTTTTTCTTTTTCAGTTTTGTTTAGATTAAAACTTTTATACATTTTTGTTACGTGTGTGACGTGTGTTTTGCAACAAAAACTGAAGAGGCCGTAAACACCCCATTTTGATTTTTAAATTTTGTTTATGGAAAAAACTATTTAAAATACCCTCATATATAGCATTTTTACCTCCACTTAAAAAAAATGCATTATTAGAAAAAAATTACAAGAAAAACAAGAAACTACAATTTTTGGTAAAATTTGGGGGGAAAACATTTATTTTCACGGAAATTGATGTTTTCTGACTCAAACCACACTTTTTATACCTATTTTTTTCATTCATTTTGCCACATGGTGAAACTTATAACATTAGTGTACGAAGAGGTTTAAATTTTGATGGTTCAGGCTCACTTTTCAGAGAATGGCCCTTTTGGGGTCCAGTAGCTTGGACTGCACATGACTGTATACGTAGATTCATAGCCCCTTCTAAAAATTATTTTCCCAACATTTGTTATGCTCCAACGCCAAACTTATCAGAAAAACCCCCACAAAAAACCACACAAAGAAAACCCCAAAACATTTCCTGACCAACCTACCTACCCATATAATTGGAAACATTTTTATTGTTGTTGACCTTAACTCTTTCTACACTAGAGAAAAAGTTCCCAGGGATGAAGGTAGGGTTGAAATAAGCTCTTTCAATTATTTCAAAGTTTGGCACCAATTAGTGTAACTGAAGGGCAAGGACATTTTGCATGACATATGCGTTAGAGTAACAGGACAGTAAAGTGTATAATATAAGTTATACTGTAAATGTCTGTCATAGCACAGACCTCATGTTTTGTGATGAAGCCTGAAAAAAACAAAAAACATTATGGGTCTGCCAGGAAATAAAATATTTATACAAATATGTATTATGTCAAGCTTGAAAATCACTGATGTCCCTATCATAGAACAAGGTCCCATGATGACATATTTCCTCATTGTCAGTACACGAGTCTGCTCGGAAGTCTTCTTCTTTTTGTATGATTAGTGCAAAGCAGTGTGCAGTCATGAATGAATACATGCAATTTAAAAGTATTTATATAAACTGTCCATTCTCAAATACAAATGAGGAATTTCCTGGTAGTTTTTAGGGAAAGTCCCTTTCTTTATGTCTGTGTAGGTACATGTGTATGGACTTCAGAATGATGATCGGTGGACTTGCATTATATGTCAAGTACATGAAATACTTGATTAATACTGATGTTTAAATAATGAAGTACATGTGTAAGTAAGGATTAAAAGCAGTTTGAGTTGAATTGATTGTTTGATTATTTGATTTAAATATTGATAATTGATTTCAATTGTTTTTGTCTCAAATAAGCAGCAGATAGCAGTAAAGATGCATCACTAATTTTCAGTTTTGAACGTCTTGTGTCCAACGGCTACACTTTTCCTGCCGACGTTCAGACATGCAGATCACTAATATTTTCTCAGAAAGCCTAAAAGTTTAAACATTTTCTTGAAGTTTCTTACATTAAATGTTCAAAATAAAACAAAACACTAGAAATTAATTTGTTGTCACATTACAAAGACGAGGTGTTCATGAATGATGTCATTAAATGGTGATCATTGTCACACCATGAAACTTGATTTTCCCTGGCTGACTATACAGTTACGCAGCAAGACTTAGATAGTGACACACGATGGATGATTGTCAAAAAAACTTGTTCTATACATTTAAGAATTGATCTAATTTTTATTTAAAAAAAACCCCAAAAACATAAGAATACATTAAAAACCATAACACTACTATTTACAATTAATGAGCAAGTTTAAGCGAGGGACTAGGTGAACTATTTTTCCTCACAATTTAAACACAATTAATTAATCAAGCACAATTAATTTAAGACAAGAACACTAAAATACATATTTTACTTAAAAACCCACCACCCAGATGTCTTTTCACTGTTCATGATCGTCCATTGCAGGCAAATGGTCAATTGTTCTTTGCCCGCTCTCTGTGACTATGACTTTTTGCACAGCTTTGGGTGAGGACTGTGCTGTCGCTTCACTCCAACCTCCCTTCACCTGGCCTCATCTAGCTTTTCTGCCTCAGTTTTATGCCAGCTTCCCTGAGTTGGATGTGTGGTGTGTTGTACAACATGTAGCCCTACATGATGTAGTTGCAGCCTAACCAATTCGTGCAACTTTGAGTTGGGGATGTTTAGTCTAGCTTGTCTCAGCTACGTCACGTTGGCCTAAATCCACTCAGGATTTGGTGTCTGACAAGGGGGGTCCACACAAGACAGTTCTGGGAAGGTTTTGTTTCCAATCCACTCAGGTTAGTAAACTTCTAAAATAATTAAGACCACACAGGATGACTTACATTTTGGCGAGCCTTTAATCAGATTATTATTAGGACGGACTGCTCTCATCCAACTTCAACACAAGACTGACTGGTACATCTTAAAACCACTGTACACCCAACCAAAACAATATGGAACACAAAAAGAACCCATCTTAGGACAATAAAAGTAAATAACCACATTCCTTAATAGCCAGCTACCCTAAATACTGCCCTAAAATATATTTGGCGCCCTCTTGAGATACTCTAGAAGTCTGCCACAAAACTTCTAGAAAACTTAAAGGATCTAAATTAAAGAGGCAAACTTGCACATGTCAAATACAGCACAAACAAATTAGTTGCAAATACTCTGAAATAATTAACTAGGGTTCACATAAAAGTATAAGTTCATTGCAAATTTATGACAAATAGCACCGTCTTTTGTCCATGTAAAGAGTAAAATGGCGTTTTATTTACTCTTCGCTGTCTTTTACTGATGGGATACTCGGGATACCCACAACGCAATAGATAAATGGTTTATTTATTATTTCACAATAAAAAAGACATCACAATCAGAAGATTGAATTGCGTCTAAATTTACATTAATTCAATTAAAATTTTGCTGATGACACCATTCCGCGACCCAGCGACTGCGAGAGCTTACAATCGGTAAAAAAAGAACAACTCCATTCATTGGGGTCAGTTTTTCAAACCAGCATTTGGACTAAAATTAATGTATTGATAGTTCATCCACAAATCGTCCTTTCCCATTTAATATTATGTTCCATGTCTCAACATTTTCGGTGAAAATAGTTTTGACGAATTTCGGGCAATACAAATGAATTTTTTTTTGCAAAGTAGGCCTAATATGTTATAGGCCTAACCTTTTTGGGAATGAAAAAGAAAGAAAAAATTCAAAAGCTGTGTCCCCCTTTTGACCTTGAAAGTATATCAGACAAAAATTAATTACGTAAATAATTTGTATACTATGTGCTGTAAGCTTAGTAAAGTAATGAAAGTATCATTTTATAGAATTTTTTATGATGACAATTCTTTAGGATTGTTTCAAACGATTCATCATTTTGACAGTGTCAGACATTTACAAATGTCAGAAAGAAAAACTCTCATTCTTATAGTATACATAAATTTAACTAATTTTAGTCAGATTTTCATCAATCTCATTAACGTTGCAATGTATTTTCAAATTTTTATAAAATTAATTATACAAATGAAACAAGTTAATTTGATTTTTCACTCTTCCCTCTATAAACATTATTTGAGATATATTCATAATTACAAATATATTCCCGATATTGGAGAATATCCCTGCAGAGACTATCAAGCCTGTACTGAATATTATCAGAACTATTATCGCCATTCTCAATGGCTGTGTATAGTCTCGCTACCCTGTTTCGTATATTCTTACGACTACATGTATACTGTGTGAGCGTCCATTGCATAGAATAGCAACAACAATCTCAACTGAGCATGCCATCAACGTTGAGTTTTAGTTAGACCTTACTTTCCTGGAAAGATTAATAGTTCGCTTGGTCGTTTTATAGTTGTTGCATTTTGTCTTTAGTTTTTGATAACCGCCCTCAAATTTTTTGGTAATAGTTAGTTTGATTCCGTGTTTAATGATAGTTGTTGGATTTAACTTTATTTTGATTGTTTGTCATTTGTCCGTAATTGTCTTCTGATTTTTTGTGTATGTCCCATTCTTTGATTGTTGTTTTTTTTTAATATTTAGGGGTTTTGGCCTAACAGCCGAAATGCCTATTGTAATCGTAGAGATTTTTTATATTTTTTTTATTATTCTTCTTATTATTTTTTCTTAACGGCCCTATTCCCATAAGGTTTGTACACAAATTTTGTTATGAAATAATCTTGTACTGAACAATGTCCCATCGTTACACATTACACTCCAAATTGAAGCTTATAACTTAACTTAGTTACTCCAATACTTGACGTCACCATTGCGTCATTCTTCCCTGTTTTATAGATGTTTAAAAAAAAATTGCGAGCGGACGACTTCATAATTTTCGTTGCCGACTTGCCATACTATTCCTTAAGTACACGTTAAATAGCCTGTGATGCGGCATGGAATTCACGTAAATTCTGTACAAATCGACAGATTAATGAAAACCCAATCACGAAAATCAGTCTATAGCTGCACCATTTACCAATAAATTATGTTAGTTTCATGTTTTCCCCCTTGTGTTGACGATAAAGTTTTTCTGGTCGTCTCTCGGTTAAGTGGCGAGTTGTCCATTCCCACATCCCGATGTACATATATATGTAACAAACTATAGTGTGTTAATAATACTGACTTGGGACATGGTCTCATAGCCTAGTGGTTAGCGGTCGTGACTTAACTTGTGAAGGTCGCGTGTTTGGGAATATGACGCGACTTACATTTTTTTTTTTTTATCCCCACAAATTAAAAACATTATTCTTTGTTTAATATTTAAGTTTGATTTTTATCTTTAAATCGATAGTGTTAACTTTTCTTTTTCTAAATTGTTGGCCCAACTTTGAAAAACACATACCTCTGGATTTGCCCCCCAACTTTCAAAAGTGTTCCGCCTCCGTTGTCTCGAATTAGGTAAGCTCATTCATCTCAACCCACCGTGTCGATTTTCGGCCTGAGGTAAATAGTTAAACCCAACAGGGCGCTATAAAAGTTTACCATGAACATTAACTTCACAGTTTTCTCACCGCACAATCTATTTCATTTTGATCTAGCATTAGGTAGTCCATCAGTGTGTTTATATTATTAATAAAGTAGTTACAAATAATGGACCAATACACTAACAAACATTGTCATGGCAAAAACAATAGTTTCTTTTAATATAATTTATCATATTTATTACAAGCAACATCTTAACAGATTAAAGCACAAAATAAAGTGTGAGTGGCTTTGAAACTCAAAACATTTTAGGTGTTAATTTTCCATTTCCATGTTTGTTGTGGTGTTATGTAGAATATGTTTCAAGACCAACTATCTATCAAATATTATAAAACACTGTACCTTTACATGTACGCACACACTCAACCTTACGATCTTTTCAAAGTATTGCTTCTACCTTCAGCAATTAAAGTCATTGCATTTGATTATAAATATTGCCTCAACTTTACCTTTCCTACACTTCCTCATACAAAAAAAACCAAAAAAACAACGTTTACCTTTCCTTCCGATCTAAACACCAAGTTCAACTTTAAAATCATATCTGCTGAAGCACATATCATTAAGTCATAATCTTTGTGCCTTGTTGTACCACAGCACATGTCAAATGTATTATGGATATGAAGACCTACTACAACTTTAACTTTCGGTTAGTAAGAGAAAGTTCTAAAAATACAGATAATATCTCCTGAGACACATGTCAGAAGGTCATTATTTTACACTTTTGACATACTTTTGAAGCATAGCCCTCTTTGACCTTTTCTTACGGTCTATACAGCCAGTTCAAATGGTTAACAACGGAACTAAGCATTCGACCTTACATGTTAGTATGAACTCAAATATTCTATTTTTGTTCCACCGCCGAAACCCCTCTGTGTTTGTTTTTACGAACACTTAACCTCTAGTTTTTTATTTGTATTTGATTGATTGTGGTTTGTTTTTATTAGTTTGAGAATTCCTCTTTTAAAACAAGTCTGTTTGATTAAAGTTGCGTTTTAGTTTGATTGGGAATTGTTTGTTATTTATATACAATTTTATTTGATTGTTGTTGCGTTTGTTACTTTAATTTTGACTTTGTCTTTGTATTAACAATTCTTTTCTTTGATTTTTGTTTTGTCATTAGTTTATAAATTATTAGTTTTGGCCCTTTTGGCCGCCCATATACACTGGGTCCAGTGCACCAAACATTATGTGGTCCCATGGATCTATATAGCCAGTGTTCCCCACAGGAGCCGAACAGCAGTGCCTATGTAGAGCAAGGTGATAGATGCAGTTATAAACTAGACATGATTGCATTTGTGCACAAATGCAGAGCTGTTTCGTTAATTTTTTCAAATTAATCAACTGAATATGAAAGTGTTGTAGTGTGTACATAATCAACTTAGTAACACAATATTAAATGCGTTGTGAGATCGAATTCATTGTCTATTAAATATCTTGTAAAACTGTACCTTTAAGATAATATAACCTGAGAAATGATGACGTCATGATGACGTCAAATATTTTTCAAATCAGTAATGACATATCAAGCCTGTTTTAAAAAGAATTTGGATTAAAGCATGTTCTGTTAGCAATTTCCGACTTAAAGGGGCAAAAAATCAAAAAAATCATAACAAATCGTGTGATGACGTCATCATGACGTCATTATCCAATTTACAAGAACTTATCAATATCTAACAACCTACCAAGTTTCAACATGATCGCACTAATACTTCGGGAGGTATACGACTTCAAAAAGTTCACCTTTAATGCCGCGTCACGTGACCCCCAATGACGTCATTGATCTGAAACTTCACACATATGATTGCTGCCTCACGATCAACATGTGTGTAAAATTTGAAGTGATTGCACAAAACTTCACCACAGACATCTTCAAAAAGTCCATTTTGAAGAGTTTTCAACCTGTCGCTAGAGGGCGCTGTTGCATTTTGTGACGTCATCACTATTTTTTTTGAACTGCCCACCCTTGCCAGACACTAACATCGTTAAAGGCAAGTTCATAACTTTTGCCACTTTTGAATTACGAGGGCACTTCCTGTTTCGACCGGAAGTAGAGGCCATGTGAGGTCACGCACGGAAAACAAAATGAAGACCTGATTTATCCCTACCCAATCCCGCAAACAGAAACCTACGGTCTCTTGTGGCTGATTTGATATAGATTTTCAAATATTTAAAATTAATTAACTTTAAGATGACGTCACGTGGCAGGTGATGACGTCATCATGACGTCATTGTTTTAGGACCTTTCGCCCACCAATACCTTTCATCACTGAAAGTTTCATTGCAATTACTCTTTAGGAACTATGTAAAAAAACGCCTTGACTGAAACATAAAAAAAAAAAAAATAAAAATAAAAAAAAATACTTTAACGAAAACAAGAGCTGTTTCGCTGCGCTGCGCTACGAAACAGCTAATTAACAAACTTGCATTTATTAGGTTTTTAAGTGCATATTGTATAGTTTAAACTGGACAAAATTTCCAGTTCATAGACCTTTAACACTTGGGGAATAGCAGTGTGGGGAGCCGGTCTTCACTGCGTGGTATTGACCGGGTTGGTGTCTGGCCACTGTTAATGGACGGAGCCGAAGGTGAGGATCATTAAATAACCATGTTAACAATGGCCAGCCACCAAGGTCATTACCACGCAGTGAAGTCGACCAGCTCCCCACACTGTAATTCCCCTTAATAAATTAATAAAAAAAGGGTACAAATTATCAGAATTTGTGTTTTTTTCTTTCTCCGTTAATTTTAGAAAAGTTCTAATCATGTTCAAGGGTCATACATGTACCTTAGGCTGTTCAACATTTGCATGGCACCTAATCTCTTCTACATGTATAGGCATATTTTCAAAACCATGAGCTTCGAAAATTAACATCACCATAAATAAAAAATACTTTGGTTGGTGTTCAGCTTAATGCTTCGCATTATGTTGGTTTCATGCACGTACCAGCTACCTTAAATTGAAACATTTTCTGCATTTCTGTTTCTGTGCCCGCAGCACCATCTGTCCTTGCCAAAAACACAAAAACAATTTGTACAAAGAAAACTTACATTGTATACCTTTTTCTTTGCAGTGACATTTTACATGGAAGTTTAAGAATGGATCAGGCTGACACTGATACTGTGCATGAGTTAGAAAGTCATTGGGAGGCTCTATGCAATCAGATTTATGTCAGACGTCTTTTAGATAAAATGCGAAGCTATGGTGTTTTCTCCAAAGATGAATATGAGGAGATAATGAATGACACACTGAATCCAACTTCTATCAGAAAAGCAAGTAAGCCCTTTTTAAATGTTGAGACTGGTTAAGCGAGATTTGTAATCATCTTCAGGGTAATGTAAAATAAATTTAGGAGCACGCTTTTGGACACCCTCGAAAAGACTAATATTATGTTTAGAAGTACCACTCCATACCGGACTACAGTATAGACTGTGTAAGTCTTGCGCGTATCGGAACGAGAAAACACGTCAAACAAAGAACTTTTTTTTTTCTCTGAAATCAAATCTTTGTTTTAAATTATATTCAATGATATAATCTGAACAACAAAAATACTCATTACATTTTTATATTTAGTTTTTATAATAAATACACAAATAATGTGTTAATTAATATTGAAGCAAAATTAAAACTCTGGGACAAGGATGCTTATTTGATCTTAACTTTCCAGAAACCACTTACATGGACTCACGATGGTCACACAGGCGTAAAATTAATGCTTGACGCAGTTTATAGACGACGCTGAAGCCTAAACAACCATAGACTGCTATGAAAAGTCTTCGCGTTTTAATTACAGCATCTGGCGATTATCAACGCGCATCCAAAACAAGCGTTTACATAAGCTTTGTGATCGGAGTTGAGCACAAAATTCTTAATTTTTTGCAGCAACCGGAAGCTGAGGTCAAGTTTAATTCTCGGGTTTTCTTCGTTATATTGTTGAAATGATTTTACTTTCCTATTTTTTATCACTAAGTATTACATGTACATTCCCAACAACATGTATATTTTTCATGGTCATAAACCACACTTACCTAAAATAATTGACAAAACAAAATCTTGCCCACGTAAATCTCCATATGGTTCGGACCACAATGGTCCTGGAAGTTCAAATATGCGTGAGACTTGCACAGTCTATTCTAAGTCACTTCTAATCGAAGAAGAGAAGAGTGACAAAGAAACCGTGGAAGGAGCATCAAATCCAACAGTGCGTTTGATCATCCCATTTTTTTGCTTACATTTACCAATAATGCGGTTGATGTGACTATTCCAAGCAAAATTTGAAGAAAAGTCAACTCCAAGATCTTTGACGGAGTTAGTTCTTTCTCTTGAAGTTTTGCACAAATCGTACATGAAGTGTGACCCCATTTGACCTTCCAACTACTGATCCACACAATGGAATTTTACATTCTAAACATCATTGGAAAGCTCTTTTTAAACTGAACAAACCTCACACAGATATAACTCAAATTTGACCTGGGCTTTCAGTTCAAACCAGAAGTTGAAGCGAAAAATTCTTGAATTTTGAATCAAGAGATATGAACCATGAGGTCATGCAGAATAAAACTCAATTCATAGATCAGCATCACAAAAACTGAATTTTTAGGGTTTTTTTCCGCGTCTTCTTCCTTCCCACTGAACCTCCTGTCGCAATTTTTGCAAAAAGTAAAGGTCCTACAGACATTAAACTTACCATGTACTAAGACCTTAATATTTCAAAATTCATATCTGGAGAACCATATTTGCTATCACACAAGATCTTTGCACCGAATGAAAGCTCTCAAAGTACTGTGTGACCCCATTTGACCTTTACTTCCAGTCAAAAGCAGAATCTTAAGTGAAAAACACCTTATCAAGAGTTACTATGAGCCCTAAATTTGAACATGGTCTGAAATGGATATTTTTATTTATTCATAAACATTTAAAAAATATTGTATATGACGTCATAACTACGTCGCCGCATAAAACGTACTTTTTAAACTTTGTTTTGTAGTCCGAAGTTACGCATCAGAATTTGTTCAAGTTTTATATGTTATCAATGACGTCCATACATTAAATTACCGTTTAATATCTAAAGATATTAATATCTAGAGAACCATAATTGCTACATAACAGATCTTTGCATCATATAAAAGCTCTGGAAGTGTTGTACAAATATTGTAACAAAATGTGAAGCTGAAGTGAAAATTAATATTCCCGGGGGCCTCGGTTTGATGTCTGCAAACAATACGATCTGGAATTGGGACATGGTCTCTCTATATAAAATAAAATTTGACCAATATGCCTTCCAAGTAAAAGAATAATTTTTGTGCTGTCTGGTAGCTTACTACACATTTAACATTTTACTCAATAGATGACCCCATATTGACCTTTCCTTCCAGTCCAAACAGGAACTTCAAATAAAAAATCATACGTGTAGTTCCTGAACCACATGTTTTAGCTAGCGAGCCGTGCAGCCGTGTTTTGCACGGCCAATTTTCTGAAAACACGGCCAATTTTTTGATGTACGGCTTGTTTACTGTAAATCAAGCCGTGCACCACATTTGTATAAAATATGGGCTGAATTGAATGTTTCTCCCTTCAAAAAACATGACAAAAATATTTCTAAACTTTAATAATGTTGTAGAAAGACATAAAAATATAGTTGACTCCGTCACGATGCAAATATTAATATATCCCCAAATAAGACGCAAGTTGCAGCATGCGTTAGTCGGATACCCTGTGTTTTTGTAAACGTTTTCGTGTGTAATTCTTAACACCGAAAGGCGAAATAAACTCTAGGGACCATACCACTCCCTTCGTTATCGCATGGATGCCCCCCATTGATGATTAGCCGTGTGGGATCTGTAAACTTGCAAGCTGTTTCAACCATAGAGCAAGCAAGTGTTTCAATGGACGAAACAAAGAAGGGAAATAACATAAAAGAAACAAAAATTACCGTAACAGATTTTGTCAAGAAGGTAAAGGTTGACCCAAATTTCTCTCATTCTGTTTTTCGTAATTAGACAGTCGTCAAAAGCGATTCAAAAACATCAGCGGGCGAGTCAAAACTTCATTATTACCAACAATTCTGCTCTGGTCCTGAGAAAAAATTTCCTAGTCAAAATTTAAAGAAGTGGGAAGGCCTACGGTGGTCAAGTCTCCGGTTTTTTAAGCTCGTGAAATGGTTCGAAATGTCCGAACATTTTTTCTGCCATCACGGCCGCGATCGTTGTTGATGCTCACTTGCTCACTGTCTACCATCCATGCGTCACACGCACCGTGCTCACGGCACACACAGCACAGACCGATGCATACGACCCACTGTGATACGACCACGTGTTTGTATGTTGCATGCAGCCACATGGTGCAAAGTCCATCTATCAGCACGCTGTGATTGGCTGTAGATAATATCAACATTCATGAAGAAAGCTTGGCTAGACTCCAACTCGGTACATGTTCACAGTGTATGTAGTGTATAGGCTGTTTCTGTACTATACACGTTCTTGTACCATTTCTCTATGCTTGTACTAAGGCTACTAAAACATCGAGATTGTTCGCTGGGGGACCTTGTTTTGACGTTGCCTCCGCGATGCAACCGAAGTCATCAGACGTGGCACTTCGTTAATTTTCCATCAATGCTGAACCTTAGAGTCTCTGTCCTTTCTCTATGGACGAACATTTACTGCTTATAAAAAAGGTTCTGATGTAATAGATCTTCAAATTAGAAATCTATTGAAATGGAAAAAAAATAGTAATAATTAATCAGCTCCCATGATACAAAACAGTATCAAATATCATTTAACATCAGTCAATATGTTTTGGGAATCATCAGGCGAAAAAGAAGGTGGCAAAACAATTAAAACAATTTGACAATAGTACATTTTATTCAATCAAAAAATTCACAATGACAGCCAATCATTATAAGGTAATCTGAAATTTGCCAAAAGGTTAAACAAATAATTGTTAAATTGTTTAGATTCTTTGGCCTATATATTACATTCTCTCTTTAAAATGTTTAAATTGTAATTCTTGTGTTATTGAATTTTGTGGTCTAAACAAAGTTTCATCCTAAATGACAAACAAAGTTAATTTCTTAGAATGAACTCCACAACTTAAATAAAGTATTTTTAGGAGCCTACATTGCAACCCAAATTCAGGGCATCGAATACATCAGCGAAAGAGCGTAAATAACTAGTGTAGTAAACTAAGCTTCCCGCTGGGCCTTAAGACAATTGATAAACAAAGTTATGTGTTCAAGGTAATTTGAAAGAGTTTGTGCACTCTGTGTGGATTTTCGGTGAAAAAAGTTGCACACCCTGTTTTTCAATTTGCACACCCACTTTTCAAATCCTAGCTAAAACACTGACCACATGAGCATACAGCACATGTAACATTTTTTTTTACATGACTGCACTTCAGCTTTATGGTTAGGTTTTTGGGCACTTAGAGTCAAATTGAGGGTCTGTGTTAGGTTTAGTGTGGTGGCCTAATTGCCTCAAATTAAGGGTCAGTTTCAGGGTCTGGATCAATTAATCAGAAAAAAACGGAGCAGCTTTGTGTTCAACCAAAGGACAAACACCTAGTAGTGGCTAGTTCATTTTATATTAGCAGCCAATAAAATCAAACATGCTTGGATTAAGAAACAAAATAAAAACTGTTAACAACTTTAATGATTCATGTACATTGTTCCAGTTAACCTTGCTTTGTCCAAACCGTCTAATATAGTACCAGTACTAAAACAATTTTTATTTTATTACAATTTCTTCCTTAAGGTTGCTTCCTTGATAACCTTCAGAGGAAAGGCCGTGATGGCTACAATGTATTCTTGGAATGCTTGGTTGAAACACACCCAAATGTATACAGGAGACTTACAGGTCAGGAACCTGAAGCCCCGGTCAGGGAACCGATAAGTGGCTCATACACTCAAGGTGGGTTTTTATGTTTTTAAAGTGCTTATTTTTAAAATGTGAATTACAACCTGTACAACTCTTGTTTTTCAAGTAAACTTTTCAGCATTTTGTCACTCAATTTAGAATAATATAAAGTTTTTTATCCAAGGTCTTATGCCTGTTTTGTGTGGTTTTTTTTTTTCCACAAATAAACCCAAAGTTATCTTAGGTGCTCTTATCAAAATAGGCCAACGCCCTGTATGGCGTTGCAACTCGATGTAGGCATTTTCAAGCGTTGTTGGTGCGAGGTGCATTGGCAGGCGTTGGTAAATTCAACCCAGATTTGCAGGTGCTTGGGGTGCGTTGGTTGAACTGTCATTGTTAGTCAAAAGACTCTTCATGTATATTCAGAGTTTCCCTGCATGAGTAGGAGCCGGAAGAGGGGTGGGGGGGGGAGGGGCAAAGGCCGCTTGGGCCACTGGCCCTGACTGAAAAAATCATGCTGCCCAGTCAGTCCCCTAACAAGATTTATAAAGTGCAGACGTTAGGCCCAGCATCTCCAACAACAGCCCACACCAGATCAGCCCACAGTCACAGGTAGGAGGGTAGGCGTTGACCCGGGAGTTCAGCTCAGGAGCCCCGACAGTCCAGGGTGCCGTCCAGCAGCAACGTCACTCTCGGCCACGATTCATTGGTGGAGAGGGAGGAGTAGTCGATAAAGACGCTGCACCATACGGGTCGCACAGCGTGTATGCTTGCATGGGCACTGACTGAGGCCCACACAAAAGGTGGTCAAGCCTTTTAAAGGGTCTTACCCGCGGGTAGCCATAATAACATTCAAGAAAAGAAAAGGAACAGGTGGGGAGGTAAGTATGTAGGGAATGGGGTAAGGAATAAGGAACAATATCTTCTGTAGAAGAATGTTAGATGCATAAACGGTCTCTAAAAAGAGGTTTACTCAAAAACTTTGTCCGCACACGGACTTATAACCAAACCACAATAACAAACCTTTGGTATCTATAGACAAACCAACACATCCTGTTACATGTATAAGGCATTAGACATTACCAAATCTTTTAGAATCAACAATTTGCATCTGATGGTTGCCCAAAATTGAGGCCTGAAAACATGATATTGCTGCTCGAGGATCTGAAGAAGAAAAAAAACCTCAGTCTCACTTTACCCAGTTATTTTCAATCATGATCCATCAGCCATGCTGTTTTTTTTACAATTTTCTGCAATTATAATCTTCAAACACGAACTCTTGATAAATGTGTAAAACTACCTTTAGGCCTACAGTTTTATGTTTTCAAGTCACAGTTTTGGAGTGTCACTGAATTAGACAGCGCCATCATTTATCAATCAATCAGAGCGTAAATATTTCCATGGGTCCCCAACAGAACCCCACCAATCTGGTTAGCAAGATTGTCTCACAAAGAGGTGCCCTTACCCTTTAATTTCATCCTTGCTGGAACTTTGACAGTCCAACCAGCCACCAACCAAGGATCACCACAGAGTAAAGACCGGCTCCTAATACTTTTATTGCCATTAATAAATACCTTGAACAAAAACAACCAGTCAAAATTCATGATTTTTCTGTTGTCGATATTTGTCAAATTGTTATGTTCAAGGGCCATTCTTTAGCCTGTTCAGTTTTTGCATGCCATGGAACCTAATATCTTACTCATACTTAACTATTTATGGCTGTTTTCAAGAACCAGACTATGAGCTTTGAAAATTTACAGCTTCATAAATACAAATAATATTGGTTGGTGTTCGGCTTTATGCTTTGCATTTATGTTGGTTTCACGCGCATAACAGTGTGTACCTTAAGGTTTATAGGGACCATTAATTCGCTAATTCACAGAGCTGGGCTTTTTATCACATGTTAATACAAGTACATGTATTTATTAATAATGAAGCTTAAATATTCAGAAATAAATTTTCACTTGAACCCGCATTCAGGCACAACAACTGCAGTTCCACAGGTCATGTACCCTGATGTGCTAGGCCTATACCTTTGCATGCATATTACACTTAGAAGGGGCCATGCTAAAGTGCGCCCTCTTGTATTATATTTTTTAGATCGAGAGCACCCTGTACCAGCCTCATTCTCTGTGTGCCTGGTGTCTCTTCATTTATTAAATGTTTCAAAAAAAGTTGTGGTCCTTGTCTCACAGATTTTTGATTAAACGTCACTAAATTTAAGTCTTAAAATCGGATTATAAGTTTTCATCATGTCTTGAATTTTCAATATTTTCCATGAAGCCGCTAAAAACAATATGAGCAAATGTTCATGTATGACTTCAAAAAGTTGTGGTTCTTGTATCGCAGATCTGTGGTTAAACGTCACTAAAATTGTGTAATGGTGTTGTATTCGAATTTCAAATCATGTCTTGAATTTTCAACAAGTTTTATGAAGTCGCTAAAAAGAAATTAGCAAATTAGTTAAGAAATTTAAGATTTCAATTTTAAGATTTGCTTCAAAAGGTTATGGGCCTTGTAGTAACACAGCTTTTTGAGTAAATTTCACAAAATTTGTGTCATGACATCAGATTACAGTTTCTTATCCTGATTTTGAATCAAGTCTTGATTTTTCAACAATATATTAAGCCGCAAATAAGAGCAAATTTGTTAACAAATTAAGGCCTTCAATTTGCACAAGTACAAGGTGCTCTATGGGTTAGTGATCGGACAATGGTCGGGGATAGATCAATAGACTGCAGCGGTTGTGGGTTTGAATCCAACTAAGCTAACCGCCTATTTCACAATGACTAGAATAAGTATTGTCGTCTAGTTACTGAATCACAATTTATTGATTTGTGCAACTCATAATCATAGACGTTAAACCAATGTTTGTATAAGAGAGATTGGCTGTTGCCGGCTTGGTGTTTATATCCCCTTGGGGGAGCTTTGCCGAGTTCCCTTGTTGGGAAGTTCATCTAAACAACAACAACAAAACTAAAGAAATTATTATTGAATAAGTTTTTTAAGCATCATGACTGAATATTATTGAGCTATAAACATTCTTAAAGGTATTAAAAAGAGAGAGATTGTGATAAAAAATATTTAAGTTTCTCCATTCTCCATGTATGTAGAACAATAATGAAAAGTCAGTGGGGTCGGGAACAAAATGGTTTAGTTGTTTGTAGTTTGGAAGGTACTTTTGGGTTTTATTTGTGGACAAAACTGAATACATTTAATGTAAAATTTGTAATATTAGAATAAGTTGTCTTTATATAGTCATTTTAAAAGATAAATTTCAAAAGTTGGTCCTAGAGGTTCAAATCTATGAAACCAACACTGCATGTAATTAAATCGCTATCACTGGTCTATTTTTAACAGTAACTGGTGTAGGCTGTCTTCTTTTGTTAATTTGGGTCCACAATTCACAGCAGCAGTATACAGTGCGATTCCTATTAGATTCCGTCACCCGTGCGATGTACATGTACACCACCATCGACTAAACTGGTGCATGGGGCATACATGACTTAAATATTAATGCTGTACATCTCTTCATTTTGTCATTTAAACTAACACCACCAGGAAAAGTTAATGAGCTCAACTTACAACGTATTGCAACGTCCAAAAACGTGCCAGAGAAAATAATTACAAAACTCATTTTTTTCCAAGGCATGTGCCATTGCATCGCCTACGCCGCTGCATTGCAAAGGATTGGCCTATTTTGTTATGGTGCCTTACTGTTTGGACATCTCTTAGACTTGTGGACAATTAGTCATTAAATGATTGCTGCAGTGATAGCGTGATGGCTCTCACATGACTATACTGTTCTCACGAAACTGCTTAGCACCCGACCTCTGCCCCATTCCATTGTCACGAGAGCAGAAGTTTTGCGAGAATAAATGTCTCGTCAAGAGTATTGTCGTATGAGAGCTTTACGCAATCACCATATCAAAAATGTCACGTATTGTCCTCAAGTTTCGACATCACTTGAAGTGTATTGTGTTTTTTGTAACTGCAGCACCTCGACTTAGGTTTGTCAACAGGGTCAATGAGGTTGAAGATCTGTATCAAGAGGTTGAAGATTTGCAGAGAGAACTGGGATTCAGCCAACAGTTGAATAAAGAACATGAACGATCAAATGAAAGCCTCAATCAAAAGCTTAAAGCTGCTAATGTGAAAGCAGAACGTTGTGACAAAATCGAAAAATTATATCGGAAGGTGAGTTATGGGTAAATATAAGACTTTGAACATTTTATAGTATTATTGTACTTAATAAGATCAAATTGACTCAACCACATCCCGTCCTGAAGCCTTCTTTCTAAGTGCACAAAATGATTCAATGAATCCATGAATCATTGTAAATCGTAGGTCACTAATTTCAAGGCACTTTTAATCTTGGTCGAAGGTGATGTTTTTTTTGCTACCAGTGGTGGCCACATTGCTTGCCACAATGTTGCTGCCAATTGACTCGAACTGTAAAATTTGTTAAGAATCGCCTTAAATTCATATCTTCCTGTATGTCTAGTCCCTTGAGTTGTACTATACATACACTGTATTTATTCCTTAAAAGATTCCACCTACACCTGACCATGAGCTCAAAGATTCAATCCTCACCTGACCATCATCTTAAAGATTCAATCCACACCTGACCATGAGCTCAAAGATTCAATCCTCACCTGACCATGAGCTCAAAGATTCAATCCACACCTGACCATGAGCTCAAAGATTCAATCCACACCTGACCATGAGCTCAAAGATTCAATCCTCACCTGACCATGAGCTCAAAGTTTCAATCCACACCTGACCATGAGCTCAAAGATTCAATCCACACCTGACCATGAGCTCAAAGATTCAATCCACACCTGACCATGAGCTGAAAGATTCAATCCTCACCTGACCATCATCTTAAAGATTCAATCCACACCTGACCATGATCTCAAAGATTCAATCCACACCTGACCATGAGCTCAAAGATTCAATCCACACCTGACCATGAGCTCAAAGATTCAATCCTCACCTGACCATCATCTTAAAGATTCAATCCACACCTGACCATGAGCTCAAAGATTCAATCCACACCTGACCATGAGCTCAAAGTTTCAATCCACACCTGACCATCATCTTAAAGATTCAATCCTCACCTGACCATGAGCTCAAAGATTCAATCCACACCTGACCATGAGCTCAAAGATTCAATCCACACCTGACCGTGAGCTCAAAGATTCAATCCACACCTGACCATCATCTCAAAGATTCAATCCACACCTGACCATCATCTTAAAGATTCAATCCACACCTGACCGTGAGCTCAAAGTTTCAACCCACACCAGACCATGAGCTCAAAGATTCAATCCACACCTGACCATGAGCTCAAAGATTCAATCCACACCTGACCATGAGCTCAAAGATTCAATCCTCACCTGACCATGAGCTCAAAGATTCAATCCACACCTGACCATGAGCTTAAAGATTCAATCCACACCTGACCATGAGCTCAAAGATTTAATCCTCACCTGACCATCATCTTAAAGATTCAATCCACACCTGACCATGAGCTCAAAGATTCAATCCACACCTGACCATGAGCTCAAAGATTCAATCCACACCTGATCATGAGCTCAAAGATTCAATCCTCACCTGACCATCATCTTAAAGATTCAATCCACACCTGACCATGAGCTCAAAGATTCAATCCACACCTGACCATGAGCTCAAAGATTCAATCCACACCTGACCATCACCTCAAAGTTTCAATCCACACCTGACCATGAGCTCAAAGATTCAATCCTCACCTGACCATGAGCTCAAAGATTCAATCCACACCTGACCATCATTTTAAAGATTCAATCCTCACCTGACCATCATCTTAAAGATTCAATCCTCACCTGACCATGATCTCAAAGTTTCAATCCACACCTGACCATGAGGTCAAAGGTTCAATCCACACCTGACCATGAGCTCAAAGTTTCAACCCACACCTGACCATTAGCTCAAAGATTCAATCCTCACCTGACCATGAGCTCAAAGATTCAATCCACACCTGACCATGAGCTCAAAGATTCAATCCACACCTGACCATCATCTTAAAGATTCAATCCACACCTGACCATGAGCTCAAAGATTCAATCCACACCTGACCATCATCTCAAAGTTTCAATCCACACCTGACCATCATCTTAAAGATTCAATCCACACCTGACCATGAGCTCACAGATTCAATCCTCACCTGACCATGAGCTCAAAGATTCAATCCTCACCTGACCATGAGCTCAAAGATTCAATCCACACCTGACCATGAGCTCAAAGATTCAATCCTCACCTGACCATGAGCTCAAAGATTCAATCCACACCTGACCATGAGCTCAAAGATTCAATCCACACCTGACCATCATCTCAAAGTTTCAATCCACACCTGACCATGAGCTCAAAGATTCAATCCTCACCTGACCATGAGCTCAAAGATTCAATCCACACCTGACCATCATCTCAAAGATTCAATCCACACCTGACCATCATCTCAATGTTTCAACCCACACCTGACCATGAGCTCAAAGATTCAATCCTCACCTGACCATGAGCTCAAAGATTCAATCCACACCTGACCATGATCTTAAAGATTCAACCCACACCTGACTATCATCTGAAAGATTCAACCCACACCTGACAATGATCTGAAAGATTCAACACAGACCTGACCATCATCTTAAAGATTCAACCCACACCTGACCATCATCTCAAAGTTTCCCTGTCTCAACGACTTCCAAGAGACATGTCACATGTCAAGAGACATGTCACATTTTACTCTAAAAAGAATTATCAAAAGTGTTTGTTTTCTTTCTTAACAATATACTTGCATATGTACTGACTACTAAATTTCAAAAAGCTTCATAACATGTGTATAATTTTTGGAGAAATCAACCCAAGTATGTTTTTACTTAAAACAATATATTTGTCTGCTTTCAAAAAATTCAAAAAGCTTCATAACATGTGTATAATTTTTGGAGAAATCAACCCAAGTATGTTTTTACTTAAAACAATATATTTGTCTGCTTCTAAAAGACTTCACCCACATTTCCCGTCTCCTTCCAAAAGACCTGTCACACATCAACTTGAACGAAATAAGCATTATTGTTTTGTGGTTATAGAAATGTAAACGAGTATGAATGATTACATATGAATGAGTAGAACTCAATAATAATGTAAACAAAAAACCCCCACACATTTTGATCGGTGTTACACTGGGCAAAAACGCTGAGTTTCACAAAAAGCCCTTAAGCGCATAGGAATCAAAATAACGTCATACTGCGGACTTGTTTTTTAACTCCATGCAAACGTGTACTATTACATGCAAAAAAGCATCTCTGAGTTGAAAATTAAACTGATCAAAATGTCAGAAAGCAGCGATTCGTGGGAATATTCACAGTACTGATGATGAAGAGGGTTTTCCGTCAAGCACTTCTGATGGGAGTGATATCAGCTCAAGTGACCAGGGGAGTTCTCGGGAAAAGGGACATGACAAAACTCGGAGGGGCATGCCACAATTTGCGAAGTTGAGCCACACCGGTTCGAACAACTGGCAGCACAAGCAAATCTCATGATACAGATTTATTACAGTCATCAAATCTGATGCCTTTTTGAGACCGAATTTGTGTCGCCAGTGAATTATTTATTTTGAATAGTATTTTTTATAAATCAGGGTTGGTATTTCTTTATATGAGTAGGTCATGATACATTTTTATGAACAGGAAACCATAAAGTATTCAAATGCCAATTAATAATAATAATAATAGTACAAAGCATTTATATAGTGCTCTAACTAACCAGAGAGAGTAACACAGCACTTAATACAAAATTAAACAAGCAAAAAAGATTTAACTTCTACTAAAAAAAAAAAAACACCTGAGTGACTAATTAAATAAGTGAAGTTTTGAGAGGTTTTTTGAAAGCTGCTAGTAAGCTAAAGTGGCGGATACTGCAGGGTAAATGGCTCCAGAGTGTTGGGGCAGCAGCGTGAAAGCTTTTGTCGCAAGTGATAGTACGGGTTTTGGGCACACTGAGTAAATTAGTATCTATAGATGATCAGAGGCTTCTGGCTGGCTTGTACAGTTGAATGAGCTCCGATAAGTATGAAGGTGCAACGTCAGTACTGAGACATTTGAAAACCAGGGTCAGTATTTAGGCTGTATGAAGCCCCTAACATGTGATGAAAAAAATAATAACTACAGAAATAATTTGAGTTCTTTGAGTGCTCACAAAATTATTTTGTTTACTCAAAATAAATTATTTTGAGCGTTCAAAATGATTTCAAGTGAAATGATTTTTAGAGCACAAAGTGATTTTGCAATAATCTTTTTTTAGCTATTGCAATAATTCATTTCGAGCTCTCGCAATAATTCATTTCAGCTTTTGAGCACAATGATTTTGAATAATTTATTTCAAATTTTTGCAATAGTTTATTTTGAGCTCTTGCAATAATTTATTGACGGTGACCACCCAAACCCGTCGGGGAGGAGGTCACCTGAACAGCACAAACTCTAAGGCGATTCTGTGAAGTAAGGCGATTCTGTGAAGTAAGATGCCATTTATTATGGCCACCTTCAGCGCAAACACTAGACTAGAGAGGAGGTGAGGGTCAAGGAGATGGTGCACTGAGGTGTGGAGTGGAGATACTGGGTGTACATGAGCACAGAGGAGTTCACTCAGACCCGCTTGTGTTTGAGAGAGTGGAGGGCAGTTACCATGTCACGTAGTCAGTGTGGAGAAATGCAGCCCAGGCAGTTATTGTAGGTGTGGGACTAGCCCTTGAGCTAGAAGAGCTCTTTGAGGGATTTGTCTCCATTCTAAAGAGGATTCGACAACAACCCAGTCACAACCGTCCTTGTTGCCTACTCCCAGACGAATGTATTAAATGTAGAGGACATGGAACTATTCTACCAGCAGCTTACAGCAACTGTCAGGGATGTGCCAGCTCATAACTTTTTGGCCATCATGAGCGACTTCTATGCCAGATTAGGGCCTGAAGAGATGCATTACACACATATCATGGTAGCACCAACAGAAAACGGTATGCATCTCTCAGAGTTCATGATGGAGCGCCAGCTATTTGCTGCAAACGCCCAATTCTGGAAAAGGGGCAGGAAGAGGTGGACCTTTCGAGACCGCTGCACCATCAATACGAGGCAACTCGACTACATCCTAGTGCAGAGGTGAGAAACAGCAACTTGAACATTGAGCACTTCAGCTCATTTTCTATGGTAGGATCTGATATGACCACAGGGTTGTCTCCATGAAGGTTAGGCTGAGTCTGACAGTACCCAAAATAAAGCCCGCGCTCAGCTACAACTGGAAGTTGTTCGCGGCAAGACTAGACCTGCAGGAGAGGTATACCATGGAGATGCATAACCGCTTCCAGATCCTGGAGTGATTGCTTGGTAGGTGTGTTTTGCTAAAGCAAATGCTGGTGCGATGAGTGAGTGTGTTCCAGAGATGGAATGAGTCAAGACCAGTGCTCAATCGAAGCACTGGTGGTGGCTAGAGAGAAGGTAAAGGAGGCTCAGCGGGAATTAACTATGAACCCAGTCCTTGGAGAACAATGACTTGGTGAATAGGGCCAAATAGCTGTTGTTCAGCACATATGACAGATTCAAGAGTGAGGAGCTGACAAAGAAGGCTAGCAACACCACAGTGAGTCCTTGAAGGTCATCAATGAGATGACAGGGCGAAGGAAGGCAAAGGAGGGTCAGGTGGTTGGTGCCAGGGCAGAGGAGAGGGTACTTCAGTAGGTGACGGAAGATCTTTAAGGATGTTATCGTCATGAGACTAGTCAGCGGGACAGTTAAATCAACACCCATACCCAGTCTTACAGTACTTGCTAAGGCGATAGCTCTTTTCTCCCCTGGCTTACGAACCGCCCCCCGGTATCCCAACCAGTTTGCTCAAATCGGGCGAGCAACCGAGTGAGATTCACACTTGTCTGGTTCAAGTGAATGACTTACTGGCCCAGCTTCAAGCTGTTCCATTTAGCGCCATTGTTGCCAAGTTTACAGCCCTGGCTCTGCTTCTAAAACCAAACAATAGACACAACTTAAAGCTGGGAATAATCCGCCAGAGGCGGACAATGGTTCCAGCCCAGCGGCAATATCAAAGGCATGCTGACGGCTGGATTCAAAAATAAAGCTGAAATTTTGTTCATGTGTTCTTCATGTCCATAACTATACTATATCACAGTAAAAAATGGTCTCTACAGAACAACCAGTAAGAAAATAAAGTAGTAAGTGTAAATTTCCTGTTGTTTGCAGCAGCAGTTGGTCAAGAATAGCAAGTAATCTGATTACATTGCCCCATTATTTTCTTCTGGAAGTGTGGTGAGGGAGCTCGGTCTGAAGCTAATATTCCTAACCGCTTCAATAACTTAACGCTCACAGCTCCAGACCGGACCGATACCGGTTTGGAAGAACAAACCGGGTGAGATATAAATAAAGGACGACAGTGAGTACCGGGCGAGCTAACTGGGGGGCGGTTCGTGAACCGGGGTAGAAAAGAGCTAACGTCTAACATACCACCACCTCACATTCGATGTGAGGCGCTCACCGCCAAGACAGCCTGGAGAGCTGCAACTGACACAAATCATCTAGATAGAGCTGTGACAGGTAATCCTTTGCCAATTCGGTTCCCATTCCGGTCTACACTCTCAGTCAAGGCTCACACTTACCTTGAGGTCCAGGATATTCCCAAAAAACAAGACCTAGCCGCAAAGCCGCTGCTGAGCAACTCGTCCAAAAGAAATGGCAAAATGTCGATAACATCCATAAAGATCTCCGGTCACCTACTGAAGTACCAGCTGGCTTCAACCTTCCCCAAAAGAGCTGTTTCCTAAACAGGCTCCTCACAGGCCAAGGGTGCACTGGACACATGCTACACAAGTGGCATATGAAGCTAACACCTGAGTGTGACTGTGGAGCTGCTGATCAGACCACAAGGCACATCATCAAAGAGTGCCCATTTGAAAACTGGATAGTGGCATCGTTTGTCTGGCCAGCTGTGACCCAATTGCGACACAATGGCTGTTGGACATTGACCTTTACTTTTGACATCTAATTCGTTGTTGCATACGAGAAAAAGTGAACATAAGGTTCACCCACTTCAGCAACCTGCTAGGAAAAACACCAGAAATTGAGGATGCTGAGGAAGACATCCCTGACATACTTACTAATCTAGACATCAATGACGGATCATTCACTGCCGTTGAGTTGAGCAAGGCCAGGTCTACACTGCAAGAAGGGAAGAGCGCAGGTCCAGAGGCAACCTCAGAGGCAACCAAAATGTGTTCAGAAAGAAGAGGTCAACAACATCGCAGAGACATATAATTGAGGTGGTGAAGAGCAACAACCTAACAGCGATCCTGACCTTCATTGACTTCAGAAAAGCATTTGATTCCATCCACAGATGGAAGATGGTGAAGATTCTTAAGGCTTACAGAATTCCACTGAACCTGCTTCGAGCTATTCAGTCAATGTACTCGGGAACTCGCTAAAAATTGGTCACCCCAGATGGAAGTACAGACGAGTTTGACAGGCGTCATGCAGGGGGATACCCCTCACCCAATTAATATTTAATATTGTCTTAGACTTTGCCTTCCAATGAGCCACGAGGTGAAGCTTGGTTTTTCACAGTAACAAGGAGATCAAGCCGCTACCCTACAGTAACCCTGACTGATCTCGATTTTTCAGAAGACATCTGTCTCTTTGACACCACTTTCCAGGCAAAAGAGCTTGTGACAAGAGTGGAGCTGGAGTGTAGCCAAGTGGGACTCTCACTCAATGCTAAGAAGACAGTGGCGCTCGCCTACAATGTCCCAGACCATGCACCCCTGACATTAACCACCCTAGCAGGCAGCTTTCTCAAGGAGGTCAATGACTTCAAGTATCTGGGGTCATGGGTCGGCTCCTCTGATAGGAACATTTGCAATCGGAAAAGGCCTTGCCGGGAAGGCTCTAAATGGAATGAAAGGAGTGTGGAGTTTAAACATGTCAAGGAATGTCAAGATTAGTTTCTTCCAAGCCACAGTGGAGTCCATCCTGCTATATGGCTGTGAGTGTTCTTGATGGGAGTTACACCAGATTGTGAAGGATGGTGCTCAATATCAACTAGAGAGATCGTGTGTCCAATAAATCCCTGTATGGCATATTACCACCACAAAAGATTGAATACAGACAGATGGGCCTGGCGGGACACTGCTACAGACTTCCAGAACTGCCGGCAAGCCGACTGGTGGTGTAGGAGCCAACTCGAGGGGTGAGACCACAACAAAGCTGTCTTTCTGCATAGAGAATAGCGAAGATTGGAGTCGCCATAGAATGTCCCGCATGCATTACTTTGCAATAATATATTTTGAGTTCTCTTAAAACTTTATGTGAGCGTTCGTAATGATTTTGCAATGATTTTTGAGCTTTTGCAATAATTTATTTTGAGCTTTTGCAATAAAATAAATTATTTTGAGCATAGAGAATTTATTTTAACAGCACGAATCTATTTCGCAATGTTATTTATTAGCTTTTGCAATAATTTATTTTTAGCTCTCTTAATAATTGTTTTGAGCGTTCGTAATGATTTTGAGTGAAATGATTGGGACCACGAATTGATTTCGCAATAATTTATTCCGAGATTTTGCAATAGTTTATTTCGAGCTCTCGTAATTATTTATTCTGAGCGCACGAAATATATTATTTTAAGGGTTCTAAATTATTTCGAGAGAAATTATTTCGACAGCCGAATCAATTTCACGAGAAATATTTTATGAGCTTTTGCAATAATTTAGTTCGAGCTCTGTTAATACTTGTTTTGAGCGTTCAAAATAATTTCGAAATTACAAAATGATTTGGTGAGAACAAAATGGTTTTGAGCGCTCAAAATAATTTATTTCAGGTGAAATTGAATTATTTGTGTTTTCATGATACAAACTTACACATATGATTTAAAAAGAACCTTGAAGAAATACGAAACGATCCAAAGAAACCAACCAGTTAATGCATAGTAACGAAGATAAACAATCTTTACCAGTCTGCAGTATGACTTATTGGTTCTGAACATGCGAGGGCCCTGCCAACAGCGATAAAAAGCACTAGGTCAAACAAAAATTAAAAGGGGGACTATAGTTTTTCCAGTCAAATTCCAGCAAAACTGCAGTGCAGACCACTTAAAACTTACGACCAAATATTTACAAAACACATATAAAAAAATATAAAGGGGCAAATTTGTTTAAGTGAAATCATCAATTTGATCTTCAAGGAGAGTTTAAAATGTAAACATAAAAATAGAAAAAAGTTAGGGAATATAAATGTTTGTTTACCCCCCCCCCCCAAAAAAAAAAAATAATAATAAATGATCCCCAAAATCAGCCAGACTACAGCTACTTAGACATGAATAACAATGACAGCAACTCAGACATGGTCAACAATGGCAGCAACTCAGACATGGACAAAAAAAACAACAGCTCAGACATGGACAACAAAGACAGCAACTCGGTCATTGACAACAATGACAGCACATCGGACATGGACAACGAAGACAGCAGCTCATATATGGACAACAAAAACAGCAAAGCAGACATGGACAACAATGACAGCACATCGGACATGGACAACGTAGACAGCAGCTCAGACATGGACAACAATACAGGAACTCAGACATGGACAACAATGACAGCAACTCAGACTTGGCAACAATGACAGCAACTCAGAAATGGACAACAATGACAGCAACTCAGACCTGGACAACAATGATAGCAACTCAGACATGGACAACAAAGACAGCAACCTCTGACAATGACAACGAAGACAGCAGCTCAGACATGGACAACAATGACAGCAACTCAGACATGGACAACAATGACAGCAACTCAGACATGGACAACAATGACAGCAACTCGGACATGGACAACAATAACAGCAACACAGACATGGACAACAAGGACAGCAACTCGAACATGGTCTACGAAGACAGCAGCTCAGACATGGACAACAATGACAGCAACTCAGACATGGACAACAATGACAGCAACTCAGACATGGACAACAATGATAGCAACTCAGACATGGACAACAATGGCAGCAACTCAGACATGGACAAAAAAAACCCAGCTCAGACATGGAAAACAAAGACAGCAACTCGTTCATTGACAACAATGACAGCACATCGGACATGGACAACGAAGACAGCAGCTCATATATGGACAACAAAAACAGCAAAGCAGACATGGGCAACAATGACAGCACATTGGACATGGACAACGAAGACAGCAGCTCAGACATGGACAACAATGACAGCAACCTCTGACAATGACAACGAAGACAGCAGCTCAGACATGACAACAATACAGGAACTCAGACATGGACAACAATGACAGCAACTCAGACATGGCAACAATGACAGCAACTCAGACATGGACAACAATGACAGCAACTCAGACATGGACAACAATGATAGCAACTCAGACATGGACAACAAAGACTGCAACCTCTGACAATGACAACAAAGACAGTAGCTCAGACATGGACAACAATGACAGCAACTCAGACATGGACAACAATGACAGCAACTCAGACATGGACAACAATGACAGCAACTTAGACATGGACAACAATAACAGCAACACAGACATGGACAACTCGGACAGCAACTCGGACAATGGACAACGAAGACAGCTGCTCAGACACTGGCAACATTAACAGCAACCCAGACATGGACAACAAAGACAGTAATTCAGACATGGGCAACAAAGACTGCAACTCAAACATGGACAGCAATAACAGCAACTCAGACATGGACATCAATACAGCAACTCAGACATGGACAACAATGACAGCAACTCAGACATGGACAACAATGACAGCAACTCGGACATGGACAACAATAACAGCAACACAGACATGGACAACAAAGACAGCAACCTCTGACAATGACAACGAAGACAGCAGCTCAGACATGGACAACAATGACAGCAACTCAGACATGGACAACAATGACAGCAACTCAGACATGGACAACAATGACAGCAACTCAGACATGGACAACAATAACAGCAACACAGACATGAACAACAAGGACAGCAACTCGGACAATGGACAACGAAGACAGCTGCTCAGACATGTGCAACAATAACAGCAACCCAGACATGGACAACAAAGACAGCAATTCAGACATGGGCAACAAAGACTGCAACTCAAACATGGACAGCAATAACAGCAACTCAGACATGGACATCAATACAGCAACTCAGACATGGACAACAATGACAGCAACTCAGACATGGACAACAATGACAGCAACTCGGACATGGACAACAATAACAGCCACACAGACATGGACAACAAGGACAGCAACTCGAACATGTACAACGAAGACAGCAACTCAGACATGGGCAACAATGAGAGCAACCCTGACATGGACAACAAAGACAGCACCTAAGACATGGACAACAATGACAGCAACTCAAACATGGACAACGAAGACAGGAGCTCAGACATTGACAACAAGGACAGCAACTCAAACATGGACAACGAAGACACAAGCTCAAACATGGACAACAATGACATCAACTCGGACGTGGACAACCAAGACAGCAATTCGGACATGGACAACAGTGATAGTAACTCAGACGTGGACAATCAAGACAGCAACTCAGACATGGACAACAGAGACTCAGACATGGACAACAATGACAGGACAACAAAGACAGCAACTCAGACATGGACAATGAAGACAGCAGCTCAAACATGGACAACAATGACAGCAACTCAGACATGGACAAAAAAGACAGCAACTCGGACATGAACATCATTGACAGCAACTCGGACATTAACAAGAATGAGAGCAACTCTGATCAGACATGGACTCCAAAGACAGAGACTCAAACATGGACAGCAAAGACAGGAATTCAGACATGGATAACATAGACAGTTACTCAAACAATTGGACATCAATAACAGCAACTCAGACATGGACAACAAAGACAGTCTCAGACATGGACAACAATGCCAGCAACTCTGACATAGACAACAAAGACAGAGACTCGGACTTGGACAGCAAAACAGCAACTCAGACATGGAAAGCAAAGACAGCAACTCAGACATGAACAACAAAGACAGAGACTCAGACTTGGCCAACAAAGACAGCAGCTTAGACATAGACAACGAAGACAGCAACTCAGACATTGACAACAAAGACCAACTCAAACATTGACAACAAAGACAGGAATTCATACATCGATAACAAAGACAGTTACTCAAACAATTGGACAACAAAAACAGCATTCAGACATGGACAACAAAGACAGTAACTCAGAAGTGGACAACAATAACAGCAACTCAGACATGGACAACAAAGGCAGAGTCTCAGACATGGACAATAATGCCAGCAACTCAGACAAGGACAACAATAACAACTCACACTTGGACAACAAAGACAGCAACTTAGACATGTACAACAACGACAGCAACTGAGACATGGACAACAAAGACAGCAACTCAAACATGGACAACAAAAAGAGCAACTCGGCCACGGAAACCAGTGACAGCAACTCAGACATGGACAACAAAGACAGCAGCTCAAACATGGACAACAATGACAGCAACTCAGACATGGACAACTAAGACAGCAGCTCAAACATGGACAACAATGACAGCAACTCAGACATGGACAACATTGACATCAACTCAGACATGGACAGCAATGACAGCAACTCAGACATGGATAACAAAGACAGCAACTTAGACATGATAGAACTCAGACATGGACAACAAAGACAGTTACTAAAACAATGTGACAACAAAAACTGCAACTCAAACATGGACAACATGACAGCAACTTAGACGTGGACAACAATGACAGCAACTCAGACATGGACAACAATGACACCAACTCAATCATGGACAACAAAGACAGCGATTCAGACATGGGCAATAGAGACTGCAACTCAAACATGGACAGCAATAACAGCAACTCAGACATGGACAACAAAGACAGCAACTCAAACATGGACAACAAAGACAGCAACTCAGACATGGACAACAGTGACAGCAACTCAGACATGGACAACAATAACAGCAACTTAGTCATGAACAGCGATGACAGCAACTCAGACGTGGGCAGCAAAGACAGGAACTCGGACATGAACAACAAAGACCGTAACTCAGACATGGATAACCATGATAGCAACTCAGACATGGACAACAATGACAGCAACTCAGACATGGACAACAATGACAGCAACTCACAACAATGACAGCAACTCAGACATGGATAACCATGATAGCAACTCAGACATGGACAATGTTGACAGAAACTCAGACGTTGACAACAAAGACAGCAACTCAAACATGGACAACAAAGACAGCAACTCAGACATGGATAACAAAGACAGCAACTTAGACATGATAGAACTCAGACATGGACAACAAAGACAGTTACTAAAACAATGAGACAACAAAAACTGCAACTCAAACATGGACAACATGACAGCAACTTAGATGTGGACAACAATGACAGCAACTCAGACATGGACAACAATATGACACCAACTCAATCATGGACAACAAAGACAGCGATTCAGACATGGGCAATAGAGACTGCAACTCAAACATGGACAGCAATAACAGCAACTCAGACATGGACAACAAAGACAGCAACTCAAACATGGACAACAAAGACAGCAACTCAGACATGGACAACAGTGACAGCAACTCAGACATGGACAACAATAACAGCAACTTAGTCATGAACAGCGATGACAGCAACTCAGACGTGGGCAGCAAAGACAGGAACTCGGACATGAACAACAAAGACCGTAACTCAGACATGAATAACCATGATAGCAACTCAGACATGGACAACAATGACAGCAACTCAGACATGGACAACAATGACAGCAACTCAGACATGGATAACCATGATAGCAACTCAGACATGGACAATGTTGACAGAAACTCAGACGTTGACAACAATGACAGCAACTCAAACATGGACAACAAAGACAGCAACTCGGACATGGACAACAATGACAGCAACTCAGACATGGACAACAAAGACAGCAACTGAGACATGGACAACGAAGACAGCAACTCGGACATGGGCAACAATAACAGCAACTTAGACATGGACAACAATGACAGCAACCCAGACATGGACAAAACAATGACAGCAACTCAGACATGGACAACAATAACAGCAACACAGACATGAAGACGTGATAAATCTCTAGAAGGCCAAATATTTGCACATTTTCCAGACATATAATAATAATAATAATAACTAGAAATTCAGTTTTTGTCATGTGAGAAAAACAAGGTGTTCGTGGGGAGTGATTGAATGAATAAACATTCTATCTTATCAATCCAATGCCTGGTCCAGGAGTTATGAATTTTTCAAAAAAATTAACATCAACTTCCGGTTTGGACCGGAAGTCAAGGTCAAATAGGGGTCACATTTTGTGTAGCGCGTTTAGTTTATGAAGACGTTTTAGATGATGTATGGATTGTAAACCTCCAACAATTTGTTGAAACATTAACTTTCACTTTTCGGTTTGAACCGGAAGTCAAGGTCACATGAGGTCACAGTGTGTAGCGTTTCTTAAATCTTCGAAGCCCTTCTGATGATGTATAGATGATAAAAATCCAATGTGTGGTTCAGGAGTTCTGATTTTTTCAAATATTAAATTTCATCTTCCGGTTTGAACAGGAAGTAAAGGTCAATTTGAGTCACAATCTGTATATCGTTTGTTAAGTTGTGACATACTTCTCCAATGATGTATAGATTGTAACAATCCATTGTGTGGTTCAGGAATTATGAATTTTGAAACATTAAATTTCAACTTCCGCTTTGAACCGGAAGTCAGGGTCAAACTGGGTCACAATAAGTGTTGCGTATGTTAGGTTTTATAAAGACCTTTCAGATGATGTATAGATTGTAAAAATCCAATGTGTGGTTCAGGAGTTACGAATTTGTCAAGTATTACATGGATTATCTTTATGCCGGGGTGCGCGATATACAAGGTAACATGCAGCAATGCTAAATGTATTCCCACATGTAGTTGATGTAAACTGAACTACACGTTCAATGTACATGTATCTGTACACGTGCTATTAGACTATCTCGCGTTATCAAAGTGGGTCAACACAAACGTGCGCTTTAATGCCGGTGGTTATAAGACAAGATGTTAATGTCAAAATGTTGTTATTTCTGTGCAAAAGTTTGAGCAGGCTCAACGTTCTACAACCTAATGCAAAAATTATGCTGAAATGATACATAGTTTTTGAGATACAAATTTTATGAAATTTTAAATTTCCAGGTTGAACCGGGAGTCAAGGTCAAATGGGGTCACTTTCTGTGTAGCGTCTGTTGGACCTTTAACGAACTTTTTCCGATGATGTATAGATTGTAAAAATCCAACATGTCGTTCATGAGTTATAATTTGTTTTCAAATATTAAACTTTGATTTGATGTTATTCAATACCTGATGACGTCATCATGACATCATCAAGTTTGTGTCATCTTGATATTTAGGTTCAAATGTCTGATGAGTTTCAATGTAAAATTCAATTTCAATCTTGAGTTATGCCGTAAATAAGCCCGAAAATGATGTTTTTCAAGAAAAAAAACCAAAGGCAAACTTCGACCTAGGGGCATGACCTTGAAGAAAAGGTCTTACGATTTTGACATTAACTTTTGAAATGTAGCCCCAGTCTTGATCTATCACATGCCCAATTATGAACATCATTGCTTTCATATTCAATGAGATACAGCAAATACTAAATGATCATTTTTCAACTTTAAAAACCTTGTAATTCGACACCTGATGACGTCATCATGACGAAATTGTGCAAGTGCCGGGTCATGTTAAGGTTCAAGTATATGACAAGTTTCAAGGTTCAATTAAATTTCTTTTTTGAGTTCTGTTCTGGAGAAGAGTTCCCCGGAAGAAGAAGATGAAGAAGAAAAAAAGAACAAAACCAGAACAAAACAAGAGGTGTTCGTGCTTGTATTGCACGAACACCTAATAATAATACTACTAAGAAAGCATTTATATATAGCGCCTTATGCACGGCCTCAAAACGCTTCACCAAATACATAAACAGCAGTACAGATAAAAATCATTCATAAAAACTCATCATTCATAAAAATTCATCAATAAGCAGACAATACTTAACAATTAAATATAGGAATTTAGTAAGAATCAATAAAATCACAAGAGGGGAGAGGTTACCAGCACCATTCACCCTCAGCCAAGAACCTCAGCATCTGGCTATTTACAGTTAAAACAATTCAACTATGCTAAAAAGACAACAAAAACAGAGGATATGCAAAGGAGTCATTGTTTAAAAAGACTCCTGGGGAAGTATTTGTTGTTGGCCAACAAAGAGTGATGGAGGATCAGTAGGACCGTGAGATGATTGTAGTTGTAGTTGTGAGCTGAACCTAGAAGTCATGTGCAGAAGTTGTGTTTTACGGCTGTTGAGGCACAGCTTGTTGGAAGCAGACCAAGAATGTACATCATTTATGCATTCTTGTAACTTACAAACTACATCTTCTCTATCTCTAGGATTGAAGTCGATATACAGTTGGGTGTCATCAGCATAAACTGCAGCATGGATGTACAAAGCAAATAACAGGGGGCCCACCACAGAACCCTGTGGTACTCCAGAATTGCAGATGACATCATATGAGTTCGTGCCGCGTATCGATACGCTTTGCGATCGGTCCTTGAGATAAGAGGAGAACCACTCAAGCACAGTTCCGCTTATGCCATATCTTGTCTCAAGGCGCTGCAAAGGATGTGATGATCTATGATGTCAAAGGCGGATGAGTAGTCTAATAAAACTAGCAAAGCTTCTCTTCTATGGTCAAGGGCGCACAAAAGATTGTTTTTAATGTGCAGTGTAGTAGTTTCTGTGCTATGATTGTGGCGATATGCTGACTGCATAGCTTGGTACAAGTCTTTATCATGAAGATACTCCTTAAGCTAATTTACAGCTACCCTCTCGATAAGCTTGCCAATATATGGTAGATTTGATACAGGGTGGTAACTGGCAAGATCATCCACATCCAGCTTTGCCGATTTGAGAAGAGGTTTGATGAAGGCTTGCTTTAGGCAGGTTGGAAATAAGCCTCGTGTCATTATCATAGTTATGACAGGCAAAAGTTCAATCAAGGATTCTTTGAAAATTGGCCTTAATAGAGCGTGCATTCCACACAGCAAAACAAAGTCGTGAGGGAGTTTTGAGATTTCCAATTAACAGATCTGTACCAGGTTACTTTTCCGAACATTAGCTTTCCGAAGAGATTTAGACAAGGTACGGGGAAAAATAAGCTTCGAGATTTTCCGCTTTTTGTGGCGACCACCCCTGCATGTTCTATAAATAATTTCTTATTAAACTAGTGTTCATTCTACGGTAGCTACAAATCAAAGTTGTTCAAGTATGTAAGCTGGATAAAAGATGTATTGTACTATTAACAATAGAAGGCAGGTCCACTTATCATCACAATAATGGTGGCACACGTAAGATTGAAGCAGGCTGAACCATACATACATAAAGCATGTACACACTTGTACATATAATGTAGTGCAGTAGTTGTAGAAATTAGTCATGGGAGCAATCACAAAATATCAGTAATAGACTGTGCAAGTCTCGCGTGTATCGTTGCGAGAAAACACGTCAAGCGAAGAACATATTTTTTTCTGAAATCAAATAATTGTTTTTAAATTAGATCTATGAAAAAATCTGACCAACAAAAATAATCATTACAATTTGTATAAAATGAGTTTGAGCTTTCATAATAAACACACAAATCATTTGTTAAAATTTGTTGAAACAAACTAAAAACTGTGGGACAAGGATGCTTATTTGATCTTATTTTTTTAGGAACCCCTTTTGTAAATCCATGCCTGAGTACGTGCAACCACTAAAAGCAGGTTTAAACGCAGATGCGCGATGATCGCACGGGCGTATAATTAACGCGTGACGCAGTTTAAAGAGGACTGACGCCTCGACAACCTACTGCTGCAATGCAAAGGCTAAGCGTTTGATAATTACAGCGTCTGGTCATTATAATCGCGCGACCAAAACAAATTTGGTGATCGGAGGTGGGCACAAATTCTTAAATTTTTGCAAGTAACCGTAAGCAGAGGCCAAGTTTAATTATTGGGTTTTCTTCTTTGTATTGTTGAATTGATTTTACTTTCATAGTTTTTATCCCTTAGTATTACATTCCCAACAAAATATTTAATTTTCATGGTCACAAAATACATTAAACTAAAATAATAGACGAAACAAAATCTTGCCAAAGTAAAACTCCATATGGTTGGGACCACAATGGTCCCGGAAGTTTGATTACGCGCAAGACTTGCACAGTCTTTAAAGAGTCAAAAACATGCCTTTGTATGATCCCAGGGCGATCTAGAACTCCACATGAAGCCACATATATAAAAATGTTTTCAAACAGTCTCCTCGGTCACGGGAAAAACAAGGAATTTTCAGAGCAAAGACACAGTGCAGCAGGTCGTGGTCAGCGCATTTACATCAACATTTACATTTACAAAATATGGAGAGTACAAAAAAACTGTGCAGCTATTAAGTATGTCACTTGATCCTAAATTAAATTATAAAAATAATAATGGTCAGATTTAAAGAAATGTCTATAAATTCTTTGTTGTAGGAACATTACAAAGTCAAACACTTGGAAATGGAGAGTACAACATTACTCGGAAATTCACTTCTCCATAAACAGGAAAAGGAGCAGGCTGAGCAGAACTTGGCACAGGTAAGATGAGGTGATGAATGTATGCTATTTCTTGTCCATTTGATGGTAGGTCAAGGTGGTGGTCTGGCCCTGTGATGGAAAGGTGGTGAAGAATGGAAACTTACAGTTTTTCAGTATACTCCAAATACTCCAAATTAACATCTGAAAACAGGAGAACCAGGACAGGTTACAGCTTGCATAACAGTAAGCTGATAACAATTTTATAGCGAACTGTAGTGACAGTGGACCAAATGCATGGTTGTATGCAATCCGAAGTAGGGCTTGCTGATTTATACACCAGACCAGCAATGCCCCATCAGCCTGCTCCTTGGCTACCCAATGATCATCAGTGCATATCAAACAAAAAATCATCCACTAACTCAAATTTCACTGGTCATTCCAACAACTGTTGCTGCAAACATCAAAGACCAGCAGTACCCGCTGACCTCATACTTTATAAAGCCTTTTCCATAATGCCAATCGTCTGAACAAGCACAGCACAGGTAAATGTAGCATACACAAGGCATGACTAAAAAATGCAACAGCTTCTGTACCAGCTGATATGTGTGCATAAAAAATCACCAAATATATATTTTTAACTTGCAGTCACTGCATGTACATTTTCATTGTGCTGCCCAAAATTCTGGGCTGCAAAAACCATGCTACTTGTATTTTTAATCAGGATGAAAAACATGAACAGTCATAAAAGAAACATGGAAGTGATCATGCTAAAATTTATATCAAATCAATACGTCAAAGGGATGCCAGGTAATTAATTAGCCCAGCTGGAGCTATGATAAATTTTAACTTCAAACAATTCTCGATACTCAATTATCAAAACATTGAAATCTTCAAAATATCAGAAGTTCTAATATGTAAAACTTCAGGACATGAAATTTAAACAAAGTAAATGGAAGAACCACGTGTGCAGTTCCAATGTTTTAATTCTTGGACTGGCCGCTCAAATGGCGGGGCTGAATTAGCCACTGATCAGAGTGCATCAACTTCCAGAGTTGACTGGAAAACTTGTCTGGATAAAAAGTCACTGCCCTTGCCATTGTTGGCTTTGATAGCAGACTTTGCTAAAATAAATGTATCTGCAGCTGACAGAGTGAGAAATAGACATGTGGCTTTGCTGCTGTCTCATGGTGATCTGTCTGGACTACGCCCAAAACCGACATACCAATGCCTTGATAGTTGCATCAAAACTTTAAACCAGAAAACTTGAATTGCATAAAACCCTGCCTCACTATCAACAATTTTTCATACTCTGACAAGAAAATCTATGGCCCTTTAGTATACTCTGCATTCCATAAATCTCTGCAGCTGTGTAGAAATGTGTCCTGGCTGTCTTTTATGTGACTTCTGAAGGAACAAAAACAAACTTATGTTGCCCTTTAAATTATACAACTATACAACTATACCTATGTAGCTACTTCTTGTGGCTATACATTTAACAATTTCCACCTGTAATATTATGGCTGCTCTACCTTGAGTGAAATGCCTTTTTATTTCAGATTTGTAGGATGCCTTTTTGGACTGAGCTGTTTGAATTTTGAGCCAGTGTTTTGATTTAAATATTCCTTGATTAATATATAAGTCTAGAGATTTGACATATATCTCCTTTCCTTGGGACCATCAACGGACATAAGCTATGTTATTCCTTTATCCTTGTTTACTCAAATTTGTATTAACACACTTGATTTTGGACAAATCACAGAAAAGGAAAGAAGTTAATGAACTGGAGAGACGATTACAAGATGCCCAGAACCATGCGGAAATCAGGCGCCAAATATGGCATAAATCATGTCTGGACAAACAACAGTTAAAAGTAGCAAGGGAAGAGATGCTTCAGCGAATGTCAACAATGGAAGAAGAATTAAAACAGGCAAAGAGACATGAAGTAAGTAATTGTTTTATGCCAAAGGCAGTATTTTACAGGAACACCTGACCTGTCCCTGCATTTCACATGGTCAGCATCGTCATTATCCATACATCTTCCTGTCCTCAATCTAGTTAGAATGATCTGTTGACTTCATGCAAATATCAGAATCTAAACCCTGATTTACAGTTTCCAGTCACTCGACCAATATATTGACCCTAACAAGAAATGCACCAAACTGTGCAGTTTTGTCTGTGACCATCTATCAGCCAGGTCTCATTACCGCCTTACTGAATTGATGATTAACATATTTGATGCCAGATAATGGCATTGACTGCAGACACAGTGAAGGCTCTGGAGCTGAGGAGTATCAAATATCACAGAGAAAAAAACACAGTCAAAAGGCTATTCAACATTTTGCATGTTGATGGCCCCATGACATGAACCGTTTTGGAACTTGGGCATCATGCCTTCCTCTTTTTACACACACAAGCAAAGTTGATGGCCACCTATGTATATGACATGAATAATTTAGGCCAATGTGGGCAGCATACAAAACAAAAACCTTGATGTTGATTAGATTTGTGTAACAAATTATTATTACAATCCCAATTCCATTTTATTTCAGATATCCTTCTAAAAATACCAAAAAGATCATCATTCAACATATTAAATCAACATTTAAACATTTATCGTGTGATGATTAGTGTACATAACATTGCAATTATTTCATGTATACAAAATATTTTCTTTAATAATTTTCCAACCCCAAATGGTACTTCATAATACCCCATAAAAAACCACAAATTTGGGAGTTTCAGGCCCCGAACCCTCAACAGGTTTGGGCCACCAGAGGCCCTTGTAGGCCCCCTTGGACCCAAACTGTCAATGGGAGACTTTGGAATGCTAGGTGGCAGCAGACTTATTACCAGGTAAATATCCATTGTTTACTCGGTTCTGGGCATGCCCACATTACCGAGAACAACTTACCTGGTAAGTCTGCTGCCACCTAGCATCCCAAAAGTCCCCCTAGGCCTATATGCTGTGATCTATTTGGTCCGCTTGCCTTTGGTGGACTAGGAACAATTTGGATTTGGAACCCACCACTAAAATTGGTCTAGCTACAACCCTGCACCTAGGCTTGGTGCAAGGCATTCTTACGTTGAGTTAAACTATCCACACTGAACACTACATATAAATCCTGACTTTTCCACAAATAGAGGGCATAAGGAAGCCACGAACCAGTCAGTTAGAACGTCTTGGTTAACTTGTAAAATCTTCCCTGAGGCAAACGCCTTGCATACCTTTAAAATATCTGTGATGTAGCTTCATTTGCATAAAATGTTTAAGCATGTAGAACATAGGATCAGTCTAGTACCTGAACAACTTTCTCTCAAAGTGTGTGTGCACCCATGTGTGTGTACTCTGTACACTGTACACTGCATGTACAAAAATTATTATCATGTGGGAAAAATTTAATTGCTATAAATGCCAACACATGACGTGGCTGTTGTCAACTTAAAAAAAAAAAGGCAGAAAAATAAAATGTTCTTTATATTAATGGCCTGGTTGTGGTTTGACCATCTCTGTTACTGATTTTTTCTTCGGGGATTGACAGGAGAAATAGTCTAGAACTAGAAGGGTTGCCAAAGTGTCAAAACAGTGCATGCATATTGTCCAATGGGCATGTAAACAATTTTTGTTTGGCTTTATAGTGTTTGGCTTCAGAGACACACTGGTCCATCTTGGAAACAGACTTAAGTAATAATAAAAGGATATTATTGTTAAAGCAGGGGTTTCCCACAACTTTTTTGCTCACTCGCTGGGCGGACGAGTCAACCAAAATTTTGGGTCGCCCGCAAGTTTTTTTCTCTAGCCCACATGTAATAATGCACACAATTTTTGAAGTGTAGAAAACCCCCAAAACCCAAAACACAGAAGTGAAGTTCGCAAACTTGAGTTTTGGACCATCTTATCCCCTAATTTTTGACCTTAATAATACTTTTTTCATCAACAACCATTTTCATGGATTCGTGATTTGTTGATCGGTTGTGTAGAACTTCTTTTGCAATGAAATCTTCAATATTTAACGGTCGGTCGACGACCACATTGGGATAAAATTATGCGGAGAAAGCGATGTGTTAATGAGTACGAGGTTATAATTTTGCATGAAATATAACAGGAATGAGGTTGAGATTAGACTCAACCGCAAGTCTTCCAACCCTGGAAATTCGATTTGTGTGTTTCCCCACTCGCCTACGTATTGTTGTATTGAACATGGAGGAGAGAGCCAGACTAATATGTGCATGCGTGTTTTAACATTTGTAATGTTTTTAATGATTTTAACGATCGCGGCCACATTAAATCTAACAAATATCAATACTTGTCAAACCATTTTACAAAAATAATCTTTCTTTGGGATTTTACCACCATAGACCTACCCCTCAGGAAGGTTTTTGACTCGCCCACTACTGTTTTCACTCGCATTTGCTGACCAGGGACCCTGTAAGGGCTGAAACTCAAATGAGCTGGAGGTTTTGTATTATCAAATTACTTTTTAAACTGTTCGTACGTGTACATGTGTATTAAAAAACATGTTAAACATTAACAACACTTGTAGAGATTGGACAGATTAAGAAGAAAAACAAAATCTACAAAACAGGTTCCATATAAATGTGATTATAATGTGTTTTAAATACTATTCATAAATACCCCAGACAGTTTCGCTATTCCTATTGGTGGAGAACGCGTCACGTGGGGGTGTTTAAACGGTTGATAAAGACACAGCTGAAGCTGTTTAAGACCGGCTGGCTTCAAGGTTGGGGCAAGCTCATGTAAACCAATTTAAATTACGCAGAACGCAATTCATAGCTATTAGTAACAGCGCGTAATATGTGTGTACAAAACATTTTTACAAAAGTTTTTGGAAATTTGCAAACTTGAAAAATTCGCAAAAGAAACAGTGTGACATTGTCTTTTATTGTGTTATTATATTGCTTTTTAACATAAGGGCATTTATTAATGGGATTAAAAAGTGTGACTCGTTCTAAACGCCGTTTTAAAACCTTGCAGGGAGTCGTGGCCCGCCGCCGGCGGCCCTCTCCCCACACGGCCACTTTTACTGCCGGCCTACGACTTTAACGCGAACTCTCGAACGCCTCTCGCTTTATTCCCTTATTAACTATTACATGTTCTTTTAACATTATAAGGATGTTGTAAGTGCCATAACTGCTGAGGACTTTCATATTGATCAGTATACCCAAGCTACACTGAATATATTGAGGGAAGAACTCCAGAACTACAAGGAGAAATGTGAAGAATCAGCAGATAGCCTTCTTAAGGCACGGAGTGATCTGCATTGTCGTGACACAGAACTTGAAAAGGTACAATCAATTATTCTTGCTATCTATACATATTACTTGGATGTATTAACCTCTGCAAAGCAAAAAAAATGGTTGATGGCCTCATGTTTTGACACTACACAATGGAATGTCCGGGAATGATTATATGTCAACTGGTCAACTGACTGCAACCAAAAGAGGACGTTTTAAAATAGTTCCGAAACGTATGTAAACATCATGAGTCAATAGGGTTTTTGGCGGAAACAAGGAATATTATAATAATAAAAGTTATGAATTAGATATGAAGTGTTCAGAGAAACAAACACTAGGTGTTTAGGTGTTCTGAAGAGCAGGAAAATATTTAAAGACTAGACATTAGGTGTTTGTGAACAAACACAAAGCTGTTCCGTGTTTTTTTTACGTGCTCAAAGGTTTTAAACTGAAAATAATTATAAAATTGGCTGTGTAGTTCTTGAGATATGGTCCCACTTCCAGTTGACCCGGAAGTAAAGGTCAACATGGGGTCATGGTAACCGAAGTTCAATGTTTAATGATCAAAGAATCTATAAATTAAAAGAAATTGAGCATTGGCAGTGTACTTCTTGAAATAATGGTCCCACTTCCGGTTGATCGGGAACTAAAGGTCAACATGGGGTGACGGTAACCCAAGTTCAATCTTCAATGCTCAAAGGGTCTATAACTGAAAATAAACTAAAAATCGGGTGTGTACTTCTTGAAATATGGTCCCACTTCCGCTTGACCCAGAAGTAAAGGTCATCAAGGGGTCACGGTAACCGAAGTTCAATCTTTAATGCTCAAAGGATCTATAACTGAAAAGAAATTGAAAATCAGTTGTGTAGTTCTTGAGATATGGTCCCACTTCCGGTTGACCCGGAACTAAAGGTCAGGTTTGCCGATAACCCAAGGCTAATCTCCAATGCCCAAGGAGTCTATAACTGAAAAAAGTTTGAAAATCGGCTGTGTACTTCTTGAGATATGGTGCTGCAAAGATTAACTAAATAAAGCTTTGAATTACCGTAATTTGACACCTGATGACGTCACAGTAGCAAAAATGTGTTTTTCATACTAATAAATTTGATAAGGTACACGATGGTATGTAACTTATCCCAATCCAATGCCTTTTAACGAAAACCCTATTAGAACGTTCGTATAACCTCTCTCGTTAGGATTCCAATATCACGGCAGTCTTTGACGCCTAGCCGTGAATGCGCAATCACGGCACAATTTGCCAGCTAGCGATGGGGTCCGATTTGTCACTTTATCGTTAATTATCTTGAAAATAGATTGTACCTTAATTAGTTTTAATGGTCTGGAATAACTCTTAGTGAAAGCGTTCGTGTTTAAAAAAAAGATTTCTTTCTTTTAGGTAACTCTCGTAGTCTTTGTTGTTTCAATACAACTTTGCTTGCAGCAATATTTGTAAGAGACATTGAACGCTAGGGGGCGTTCCAGACGATTCAATTGCGCGTAAAATGCTGCAATGAAGAATGAAGAGATTCAATGTTTTTGATCACATGCCGGTTGTGTAAACAGGTTTTTTTACTTGAAATGTTGTTTATGAAACTGCTGTTACACGGGTCGCTAACTGTTTCAGAAGCGGTTACCTGTTTAAAAAAAATAACTGTGAATGCGCAGGCTTATACGGTTAAATGATCACAATTGTACGGTTCGGATAAATGTTGACAAATTCACTGGAAAAGTGCTGCGAAATGCTGACCATAATAATTGCGATCACGATGCCACACACACCCATATCGTTTCCAATTTACAGGCTTAAAGCCCGGTTCATACTTCCTGCGAATGCGAATGCGAAGCAAATTTTAGTGCCGCAATAATCGGTACGCGCTGCCCTTTCAATTGTGACGCAAGAAAATTCGGTTAGCACGAAGCATTCGCAGGAAGTATGAACCGGGCTGAAGTCTTTGTTATTTCATTACTTTGCTTGCGGCATTAGTTGCAAGAAACATTGAACGCCAGAGGGCGTTGCACAACAATTCGATTGCACATAGACCTTTTCGCAAATACACAGTGTAAACAAGTTTCCCATAGAGCCGCAGTGCATGCTGGTCTTGCTAGCGATCAAATTGATTGCTTTTGATCACTAGCTAGACCTGCATGCTATGGTAAACTTGTGCACACCGTGTATTTGCGAAAAGGTCTATGATCGTTTATTTTTGCAGGGTGATTGCGCAAAGTCAAAATGTTGCAATGAAGACCCAATGTTTTTTATTGTTTGAGTGGTTGTGTTAATGAGGGTTTTTTTGTTCATGAAATGCGTGTTACAAAAATTGAGCACGGCTCAACTCTTGCGATATATTCATTGCGAATTTGTGACGTCAATATTTGCTTCGCATTGGCATTCACAGGAAGTATGAACCGGGCTTTACACATGTAACTGACCGTTTCAGAAACACTGTGTATTTGCGAAAAGGTCTATGATTGTTTATTTTTGCAGGGTGATTGCGCAAAGTCAAAATGTTGCAATGAAGACCCAATGTTTTTTATTGTTTGAGTGGTTGTGTTAATGAGGGTTTTTTGTTCATGAAACACGTGTTACAAAAATTGAGCACGGCTCAACTCTTGCGAATTATTCATTGCGAATTTGTGACGTCAATATTTGCTTCGCATTGGCATTCGCAGGAAGTTTGAACCGGGCTTTACACATGTAACTGACCGTTTCAGAAACAGTTATGGGTTTACTAAAAAATAACTGTAAATGCATGTAAAGCTAAATGCTCTTGTATTAAAATCGTAAAAAATGTAAAAGATTTTCTACCCTGAAATGTTATTCTTGTTTTGGCTAAAACAGTAAATTCATATATGGGATAAGAGTGTAATGTAATTTTTGCTCTTCACACCCCCAAATCCAACACTGACCGTTAAGCCATGGAAAAGCTCATTTCTCTTTTCTACACCTAGCCCTTTCCTCAATCAGTTCTTTTTATTGCTTTATTGCAACCACCAGTAAGTTGTTTGCTACACGGCGGTTTTCTGAAGTAATGCCATTGCATAAGAAACCTAAAACATATCGTTTTCCAGCGAACGGGACCCAAGCGCAGACAAGTCTACCACGCCGGCACATCGTCTCAGAACACGGCGGTCTATTTTTCACGTCCACACTGCACTGAAACCCGTATAACGATCTGATTTGAGCGGTCACAAAGACGCTGCGCTGAGAGCAAGGATTCGTCTCAATTCCTAGCCTGGGAGTGAACGTAGACTTGTGTCAGTCGGCGACAGGAATGATGACTCTATGTATAATTCTACAAAAAACGCAACAACACGGGTCATAAAGGGTTTAAGACTTGATCGCGAGTTGAAAAAAGCAAATAACTGCACCGTTAAACTCGTATAGCGCCCTCAATTGTTTAAAAAGTTTAGAATTTGACTCTTTTCGTATATAAACACCAATCAAATTATAGGCAGTGTACCCATGGCATTAAATTTACCTGAGAATTTGGGGGTTTTCTCGACTGACTATGTTTAATAAGTTTTGATGTTTCTAATCTGACCGTCAATAACATATTTCTTGTTTTCAGAAACATTTGTGTAATCTAGGACATTAAATTTGAGCTTAATTGAAAAATTATGTTTCTAGAAGTCGGATTTGTTTTCACAATCCCCATGTGTTTGTACATGGGTGAAAACGCCCAATAAATGACGTCATGATGACGTCGTTCTGCATTTTAGGCCGGCAAACTCATCTACATTATCCCAGAAGTCTAAAACTGAAAAAAGTTTGACGATCGGGGGTATATTTTTTGAGATAATGTGGTAATGAGATTGGCTAATTAAATATTCATGTCATTATAACTAAGTAAACCAATTAATTAATTTAAGCTAATTAGATTTTACAACAACTTCATGACATAAGCTTCCTTATGATATTTCATATTCACTAATTTTTTTTTAGGAATTAAGCTTAATTGTGTACAAATGCTATGGGGATTTAGGCAGATAGAAAGAATAATAATAATAATAATAATAATAAAAATAATAAAAATCTCGACGAAAACAATAGCTGTTCCGACTATGTCGGAACAGCTAATAAATCAAATCAAATAATATCAATACGAACATAAAAAACAATAAATACAAGTTTAGAATAAATGTTTATTTGAACTTCTGGTTTGGATAGGAAGCGAAGTCAAATCAGGTCACTATTAAGTATGTAGAACTTTCATACATCAAACTTTCAAAGATAATGCAAAAGTTCAAACCTTAACAGCTGTGGTTCTCCAGATATGAATTTTTGAAAAGGTCAACTTTGATTAAGCATAATTTGAAAACAGTAGTCTACTTCACTCAACTTACCTGTAGCTCCACTACTAATGCATTTTCCCTAACCGACACGTTTAAATCGCTGTCTGCCCGGAACATGTGAGGTCTGGTGCCGAGGGGCCTTGCTGGTCGGACGGTGGGCTTGAGCGAGTCCTCCGTTCGGACCAGGAGACGCAAGGTCGGGATAAAAGCTAAGCTGGCAAGGGGAAAGTTCCCCTGCACCGGTCCAGCAGTGAGGGGAACGCATGGCAAACGGGCTCGTTCGAGCCCCGAAACCAGCGTAGCGGCCCCCGTGGCCTAGGTGGGCCCTCGCCCACACCCCTAACTGTTGTCGGATCCCTCACGGCAAGGAAGTAGAAGAAGACAAAAACCCGTTCCTCTTCAGGTCCCTCTGCGGGAAAATCACCCAGTTGCGATGGGAAACGGACCCGGCACGAGGACTCGGTGTCCCAGGCTATCTTTATGGGGGCTTTCTGCTCAATCTCAGCCTCTCTGGCCGGTATATCACATTGAGCCGCTGGTGCCCCACCGGGACTTACTCAGAGTCTACCCAGCGCTGCACCCCCCCTGGCTGCTGTCCAGGGGTGACTACGGGGCGATCAGTTGGCTCTGCCACAGACCCAAAGCAGGCTTCCACCCGTCCCAAGCATTAGCATGCATCCTTTGGGAGCATTCAACGTGTCGGGCAAGGCTTCACAGACACGGATGTCAATCCTCATGTATCTCGACGACTGGCTCATCTTGGGTCGGTGGGAGACAGAGGCACGCAGCGCTCTGGACGCCATGGTGGAGCTAGCGACTTCCCTAGGGTTCATCATCAACGAGGAGAAGTCGCACCAAATCTTGACGCAATGTCTGACTTATCTCGGGGCATAGATCGACCTCCAGAGAGGGGTTGCCCGCCCGACAGCGGAGCGTCTGTCAAACCTACGGCAATGTGTTTGACTCTTCCTACAAGAATTGACAGTACCAAGAATAGCATGGCTACATCCAAGCTGCATCCAATAGACCATTCGGTCCATATTGGCCACCATATTCACCAACACCTCCGATGGTGGCTACTAGAGGAAAACGTGGCCCAGGGCATGTCCTTTATACAACCCCAACCCATGATCACGATCACAATTGATGCCTCCCAAACTGCCTGGGGTGCATCACTGCCCCCTTCCCCATTCGCAGGGATATGGGAGCCAGAGCTCCAGTCGTCTCACATCAACCTGCCAGAGATGTGGGCAGTCTATTGATCCGGGGATGCCACGTCCGCATAAGATGAGACAACACCAATGTAGTTGCATACATCAACCACCAGGGTGGTACTCGGTCCACGAGACTGTGCCTCCTTACGTGGAAACTTTTTGAATGGTGCTGGGAGAAAAGGATACTGGTCTCTGGCAAATCCTACGATCTCGCCAATGCACTGTCACACGGAAGGATTATCCCTAGGGAGTGGACATTACTCCCCAGTGTCGTGCAGCTTCTGTTCACCCGGATAAACCGTCTGTACATCGATCTTTTTGCATCGGCAGCAAACGCGCAACTCCCGGTGTACTGCTCTCGGGGACCCGACCCGCTGGCATGGTACACATGGAAGCGTTGTCGATGGCATGGGACAGATTGCTGGCATATGCCTTCCCCCCAATCTAAAAGTATTAACGAAGATAGAACGCGAGAACTGCAAGATACTGATGATAGCGCCCTTCTGGCCCCGACAATCCCGATTCACAAGGCTAGTCAAACTGCTAGTAGTGTGCCCCAGTAATATTGCTTCAGAGACCCGACATTCTGTTCCAACCATCATCGGGTTATCTTCACCCAGCTCCAGTGGATCTGCACCTGACTTGTTGGACGTTGTCAAGAGATCCGTGGTAGCAGCAGGCCTTTCTGTAGTTGCTGCAACCATTGCGGCACACAGCCGGCGAGCATCTACCAGAGGGGCTTATGCCAGCCGACTACGCCATTTTTACAAATGGTGCAAGGGGCAGATTATTAATCCCACCAGTGCGCCTGTAGGAGAGGTCGGGATTTTCTTGTTCATCTGTTTCACAAACACCTCGTCATTGGCACCATTCACAACTGCTGCTCAGTGATAGCTGCAGTCCATACAGGATTTGCTGACGGTTCCACGGTGTCGGACAACTGAGCCCTGTCCCAGCTGGTTCGGGGCATGTTTGTCGAATGCCCGCCTACCAAGAAGCTAGTTCCCTCCTGGGACCTCTCACAGGTTCTAGAAGCATTAATGAAGCCTCCCTTTGAGCCCCTGGGTCAGGTTACTCTCACCAGGGCATCGATCAAGGTAGCCTTTCTTCTAGCTGTAGCCACCGCCCGCCGACGGAGTGAACTCCAGTCGCAGACGATTGATCCCGGGCACTTATGTTGGGAACAGGGAGGGGTGTGACTGATTCCCAGGATGGGCTTTCTTACAAAGAATCGGTCACCATCCTTTCACCCGCCAGACATTTTTGTGCCAGACCTTAAGTCTGTGTCTTCCTTTCCCGGTAGATAAACTCTGGTGCCCGGTACGGGCGCTTAAGTGATACTTTAGTTGCAAAAAACATCTGCGGTGAGAATGCAAACAGCTTCTCATTACATCTATTCCCCCACATCGAGCAGCCTCGAAAGATACCATCGCTGGCTGGATAGTGCAGGCAATCAAAGCAGCTTCGCCAGATGCTTGGCCTACACCCCTCAAAACCCCTGTCCATGCTCATGAAGTTCGGGGTATGGTAGCGTCGTGGGCATTCTTTAAAGGTGTGCCCATCAACAACATTATCCAGGCAGCATGCTGGAAGACGTCCAGCACCTTTACGTCCTGTTATTTGTAGGATGTCCTCCAACAAGATGGAAGGACGGGGAGAGCGGCACTGGCAGCAGCAAGGCACCCCACCAACCGAGGACAAGCCGGCCGAGGGCCAATAGTCCCACAGGCCTTGAACATACAGTGAGTATAACCAGTATTGTGTAATCTATGCTCTAGGCTTGTAATTTTTTTTACCACAGGCCTTCTCCCATTTTTATGGGTAGTTTCGTACTTACGCAACAGCATCTCGCATCCCTCCACCTTCTCACGGTGCGAGTCGATGCATTAGTAGTGGCTCTACGGTTAAGTTGATTGAAGTAGACTTCCCCACCACAGGAGTGTGGTGGGAGTCTATGAACGAATACTTACCCTTAGAGCATCCCTCCCTCCTCCCCACTACAGCTTGGTCCTCTGGAGATATCTCAGGGTGGCCTTCGAGAAAAGAGGAAGATAACATGACGGTCGGGCCGCGGGGCATTGTGGGAAGGACCAGAGAGGGCGTACATATAGAACTCTTAGCAGTTTAAACCTGTCAGTTGAGGAAAATGCATTAGTAGTGGCTCTACTGTGATTTAAATGTGGGTCAATACGTATGTAACATGTGAAAAATGTATGGTTTGTTTGCTCTGCTTAAGTTGTTTTTTTCCCCATGATTTTACTCTCTTATAAATAATTATAATTACTTTTCATTTTCATTAAACATGCCATTGCATTCTCAAACAGTACATTGAATCTATGGGAAAATTCTTTAGCCAATCTTTTTAAATGCACCCCAGAGACTATCAGGGTCATTATTTATTGGAGCTTAGAATCAAGAAACCACCAGTAGGACTCGTTTACATATTCCTTTGTATTTATAGTTGTTACATGGTTATTTATTAGGTAAGTCATAGCCCAGGAATGCTTAGATTCCTGTGGGTCTTTTTCATATCCTAATTCAGTTGTTTGCAAGATATATTCTGCAAAGAGGCAAAGTTTTAAAGCTATAATTTTGTACAGCGCTGGCAGCGCACAGTTTCAATTGTGGAAAATGGGAATTAAACAAATAATACTGTTTTCCCGACGGACTTGATGTTTTTGAGCCTGTTACATCTGGAGCAGTGGAGAAATGTGATAGATATTGTTTAGGCTATTTTTAAAATGAGTTGCTTTAAATCCCTGATTTGTGTTGTTTAAGACTTTAATAACTTAAAGCAGACTGCCCCTTTTAACCTAGGGGAGATAAGATCTTTTTAAGGAGTGACCACCCTGCAGGCAGGCACTGCACTGGGGGTTGGTTGCATTTCACAATATACCAGAGTACCAGACCACTTTCCAGCTAACACTCACTTGGGTGAGGTCATATACTATATAGTTCTGCTCGTCATGTTCATCAATAAGACATAAGGTGATCTATATTCGAGTAAGGAGAGTTATTGCAGGGGTCAATTTTCCAACCTTTTTGTTTTGGGAATAAATAAACACATTTACTAAAAAGAACTACTGTCAACTGTATGTGAGCTTCAACTTGAAGTAAAGATCAAATTGATATTTATCTATGTGCAAAAGTTTGAGCAGGCTCAAAAACCTACAATCTGATATAAAGATTGTTATGAAATGATGAGAAGTTCTTGAGTTATGAATTTGTGAAATGTTCATCTTCCGGTTTGAACCAAAGTCAAGTCGAAGTCAGTCTAAATGGAGTCGCATCCTGTGTAGTGTTTGTTCAGTGTTTAAAGCCCTTTCTGATGATGTATAGATTGAAAAATCAAATTTGTAGTTCAGGAGTTATAATTTTTTTGTTAAATATTAAACTTGGATTTAATGTAATTTGACACCTGATGACGTCATAATGACATGACTACAAGTGGTTTCATCTACCAGTAAAGATTTAACTACTTGTGAAGTTTAAAGGTTGTGTGAGTGTCAGAAGTGTGTCTTTGTTAGCAGAATATTGCGGGAGAAGATGAAGATGAAGAAGAAGGAGAAGAAGTAAAAAAGAAAAAGAAACCCCCCACAACAAAACAAAACAAGGGATGTTCTGGGTGGAGTGCCTGTACACGTCAACCTATACAAAACAACAAATATTGGGGGTGGAGTGCCCAAACACCTCATAATCCAGATGAAAACAAAAGATGAGTCGGATCAGCCTAAAAGGCTCATAAAATGCGCTTATCTCAGTATCTGCAATTGCTTTTGTTTAAAGCTACGTAATGCAGCAATGCATGGCCCGTAACAACATGGAAAACGGCCCGTAAAACTATGGATTTTTTTATTTCTTTTTTTGTGCTCATATCTTGGTAAATTCTGAACGGATTCTGTTCTTTCATAGGTTTAGAACATGTCCCCCATCATCATCCATGCTCCATACAACTTTCACGACCTTTAGATGAAAACTGAGTGAGCCTTTTATGGATACTACATACATACATACATACAACATTGCATGATTTATAGTAAGATTGGCATGAGCTTTTGGTACCTAGTTAACAACATTATTATAATCCTTTAAATGTAAATATCTAATTTGTGTTCTGTTATTCAGTGTAAATCTGAAAATGAGGAGCTCTTGCAGAAAAGGTTAAGTGCCGAGACTATGACTGAGACATTCAAGAAACACTACAACATCACGTGGCATGAGCTTAACAAAGTCAAACAAGAACGACTGAGGGTGAGAAGACTCGTGACATTTACAGTTTGGGTAGAACTTTAGAAGCACCTGTATTTACCAAGCTCTTTTATAAACAAAATATATACTAATTTTGTTTTATAACAAACAAAGTTTGGGAGATAAAATCCAGTCTATTCATAGCTGCAACATCGTTTATGGGAATGGTTGAATTTTTCTTAACTTCAACATGGTGTCTTTTAGGTTGAGAAGGTGAAGGACTCTCACAAAGAGAGAACATGAACATGACAGAGTGGTATCTATTTTTTTACATTTGTCTCTTGTATTACTGTATGTATACAACATTTAAAAGGTTGTCAAACTTTTAACCTGATGTATTTATTGTGTGGAGGTTTCTACCCTCTTGACCCTGAGTAATTCAGATTATTCTATAAGGCCACTGTTGTTCAAGTCAAACAGTTAAGAACTGTATCTTATGTGAGATCCGCTGGCTAGTATCTGTACAGCTTACTCGCTTGTTGGGATTATGCTACATGTACATATTAAGATGATACATGTACAGTGCTCATGTAATCGGACTGGGTGACAGTACAACAAAAGCATTGCAACATCAAGATATTATTTGTTGGTTTACTGTTATAAATATTTTGTTTTTCTTGTGAAACTTTGCAGTGGAGTCAATTCATGTCTCACAGGTAATTTTTTCAAAGTCAAGACAAATTGTGACTTGAGTCTAAGTCCGTCAGTGGCAGGACTACCGGGGTATTTCCCCAAGTGTTTTTTAGGTGCTTTTTAGACCCTGTTAGACCCTAAAAACCTACACATAAGGAAGATTGTAGACCTCTTACCTCCCCATTATGTAGTATCACTTTGCAAATGGTGGCCAGTTTCCAAAATTGCCAACAAGGTCATCATAGGCCATTTAATTATATATGCCCAATTGCAGCTATCAGCTATCATGTGCTTTTTACATGTTAATGTTTATTTTTAGGCCATTGATGAAAGAGACCAGGCACAAGTAGAAGCAAGATATCATATTGATCAACTCCACAAGTATCAAAAGGAAATGAATGACCATTTACAGAGTCTCCAATGTGTTGATCCTCCTCAACCTGAAGAGAGCTGTACACAGGTAATAATTTTTAATATACATGTAGTAAATTCAGAGCAAGTGTTTCGACCGTGTGGACTCAATTTTGTGACTGAGCTGTTTGAATATTGTCAGAAAACTAGACATGGTAGTTGTTCACTTTTAGTCAGAAAATATTGCTTGTCATCAATTAGGATTCCATGAGAACCCTCAAGTTAGAGCCTAATTAATATCTTTTATAGATTTTGAATAACAAAGTAGTTGTTCAGGTATGAAAATATTCCAGTATTTCTATCTGGACGGAGAGGGTAAAGTTTTTAATGACATCAAAATGAAGTATCTATGATCTATTTTCGTTCATTACCCAGCTAATGATCTGTTTTTGTTCATATAAACCCAGCTTCAGTCAGCAACAGAGTCTGTGGAAGCTCAGACTGATTTTCCGGGTGACAACAATACTATCTTACCAGCTGAAGACAAAGCACATTCAGATGATCCTTTCGATCCTTGTGGAAGAGACAGAATAACTCACCATATTTCTTCAAAACGCATAGTGAGTACAGATAAAGTGCGGGAAAAAGTCGATGAGGAGGACACTTTTCCTGATGAGTATTTTTCCTTTACATCTAATCCAATGGTAGCAGAGGTACCAGAATTCAATCCATGGCTGCAACGTCATCATTCAGAGAACATTGGAGAATCGAGAAGAGTTCATCCTGGTTCTTCATTTAAGAACCACCATTTCTTGGCAAATTATGATGAGTAAGTTAACATTTTGATTAGTCTTTATGTTAGTTATTAGTCATTTTTTTTGTTCAACCCAAAAATTGTTTTTTCATTAGTAGTGACAGTTTTATTTTTCTTTCTTGTAAAACTTAAAATGTTGTTGTTGTTTATTGGTAATTCACCACACACAAATCATTACGGGAAAGCTCAATTTATTAAGAGAGAAGCCAGATTAACACCCTTTTTGTGGTTACCAGTGTGCCAACGTGTGGTAACCAGTGACTTGAAAACGGTCTGAAGCTTGTCATAGGAAGAAAGTCTTATCCATAATTGCATACATCTGCTAAAATGCGACACGCCAAGGCTGGTAGTGTGCAGGCAGCATATGACGTTGACGCCTTTTGGCATCTGCATCTGCTGCCCGTGCCACTTCAGCTGCAACATATCCAGCTTGCTCTGCAGCTTGCACTGTCCTATCCTTAGCTGTACTTTCTCATTGCTGGACATTAATACCATTAGCCTTGAGGTGTCTCTTTGTACAGTCAGAGTAGCGGAGTCTTGGTAGCCTGACTTTTCGTTTTCCATGAGATAGATCGGTGTACGTAGAATGTTCATCAACTCATTCAGGCAGCCATAATTTGACAGAAGATACCAGATGCACATTGAGGCTCCAAGCAGAAGTGCTGCTGGGAAATTGATTCAAGAATATCCTCATCTACATTGGAAGGTTGGTTGAGCAGCAGAGAGTAGTGATCTTTCCAGTGAGCTTAAATCTCTAGGTTGTCAATCATTAGTTTGAGAACTGTACTCATAGTTGACTGGAAGATGCCTCAAGAGTCGCCCATGTCTGCTAGAGCTTGCACCTTATTGGCTTTTGCAACCTACCAGCCATCTTCCTTGTGTCTTTGTGGCGTGTCGTGGCCAGGCGGATAAGAACACCGAACTCAAGCTCTGGTGTGTCTGATCAGCAGAGTGTGGGTTCGAATCCCAGTCGTGACACTTGTGTCCTTAAGCAAGACACTTAACCACATGCTTCGTCCTTTGGATGGGACGTTAAGCCGTAGGTCCCGTGTTGTGTAATGCACGTAAAAGAACCCAGTGCACTTATCGAAAAGAGAAGGGGTTCGCCCCGGTGTTCCTGGTTTGATCGGCAGCATATTGCGCCACAGCACCTTGTAAACCATTACATGGTGCTATGTAAAGGACTTGGTCTCATACTTCAAAAACGTAGCTCCACAATACCTTGCAGGAAAATAATGAACGTTAAAAGCACCTTGAGCGTCACTGAGTGACGGATATGTGCGCTATATAAGAAGCCACTATTATTATTAGTTCCCTCTACATGTTTGCCCTTGCTCGTGCAAGCTGTTGCATTGCAGTACGTGAAGAAGGGCATGGAGGGCTGTGTGGTTGAGAGAAAGCAATTTCTCTATCTGTTGGTCGTTTTCTGCAAACCAGTCAGAGTTCTTTCAACATTGGTGACCAGATGACTTGACTGCAGCAGAGTAGACAGCTGAGCGGAATCGGGCTCACTGATTATCGGCCAATTCTTCACCTGCCGATGATGCAGTCTCTAGGGCTTTACGTAGGAAAATTTTCTCCTTGTTGGAGTTCAGCTTGGAGATTTCGAGCCTGTGCATATCCTTTGTGAAGGTTCAGCTTCAGAATACACTTGATGAGTTTATGATGAGTTTATGGTCTGTAGATCAGTCAGCACCATGCATTGCACAGGTGATGTATACATCGCAAAAGTGGTTTTTTTTCGTGTGATAATATTGTCCAGCAGATGCCACCTCTTTGATCTAGGATGGTGCCAGGAATAGTACAAGTTATCAGACGTGTCAAAGAAAGTGTTTAATAATGCAAGGTCGAAATCCGCACAGATCGAGAGCAGTAACTCCCTGTTGGCACAGTTACCTCTCACGAACTTGCACAGCACATGGCACCAGGTTGTGTGGTCATCACCTGCATGTGCATTTGAATCACTCAGACCTGCCAGTTTGTTTGTGGCTGGCACTGATTGAAGGACCTTGCACAATTCCTCATAGAATATCTCTTTCACTTCTTAGCTGCTTTGCAAGTTTGTTGCATACATGCTGACTTGTGTGACTGATGTACATAATATAGTGTTGTTGAGTGGCATTTAGTAAGTCATAACGCGATCTGAGATGGCTTTTGGGACCTCAGTTAGATTTCTGGCGAAACTGAATACGAAGTGCCTCTCTGTGTGTCAGAGCAGGGTGACCAGTAAAAGTTGAAATTGTTTTCTTGGACTTCCCTGGCGTCAACAAACCTCATCTCTCACAGAGCAGCAATGTCATTGTTTCTTCAATAAAGTTCTTTGCCACCACTGCAGTGCGCCTCAGAACACAGTTGTCATTTGCATCCAGGAGCAACCTTCTTCTTTTTTATAATTCTCCATCTATTGTTTATTATTAAATATCTGGGCATCTCAGTTGTAGCCATTCATGGCGTCATCCACTTCAGTGATCCCTTGCATTTCATGCAGCGACTTGTATAGAGGACACTGGGAGATTATGTGCTCTGCAGTGTGTTCTTCTTCGCCACAGTCACATGCAGCAGTTTCAGACAGACCCCATCGGTGCATCGGCCACCCCTAGGAGAGACGTGACATTCCACCTTCCAAGGATGTGTCTGGTTTTTATTTGTTTTCTGTTCCTGCCTATCTTAATTTTGCACATGAGGCTTAACACGGCTTATTGAGGCCTATCGTGTAGTATACAATGAAATCTAAAGTAACCTTGAGTGGTTTATTAGAAGGCTTATAGAATGATTAAAAAACGACCAGCTTCCATTGTTCATCACATTCTTCAACTTCCATAAAGCATTTGATTAAATAGATCTTGAGTTCATGTTTGCCATTCTGTGACACTAGAATTTCTGACATCACAGTTAATACTATCCATCCCAAAGTGATGTATGCATTTATGTGAATGGAAACATGACATACACATTTACAGTGACAACAGGTGTTCTCAAAGGTGACGTTCTTGCTCCCTTCTTTTTTATCATCGTTTTTGGTTACATCTTGTCAAAGGCACTGTAATATGTTGATTCAGGACTTTAGAGACACAAAAAATGTCATCATGGTACCCAGCCAGTATTATTAACGACCTTCACTTTGCAGATGACATTGCACTTCTTGGAACCACAACACAAAGGGCCAAAGTTCAACTGAACTTCACCACAGAACAAGCTTGAACATGTTGAATCCACATGGACATTGACAAGACCAAAATTATAACCACCACACCAACCCCTTTTCCCCTATTCAACAACAACTACTACATTTCATTGGACATGTCCTCAGAATAAGCATAGTGGGACCTTCTAGAACCTTCTTTTCACGCCATCTCTTGACAAGAAAAAAGACTGACTTTGTGGTCACTTGAGAAACTTATTCATACCTGATATGTTAAGTGATGAACCAAGCATTTTATGTAAAAATTAATAATAATTTATTTTATTTCTCTCTTATAGTTTTGATGATGACGATCTGGATGGTAAGTCATCAGTCTTATTTTCACGAATCTTAAAACAAATGACTGTGTTATGGAATATATACAGACTATTTTACACACTTATCTTTTGTCTGATTCAGCCTTTTCTGTTTGTTAAATTACTCCTTGTATAACTGGCCATCCGGGAAATAGTTCTTGAGACACATTGTTTACATGCATGTGCACTTGACTATTAATAGTCAAATTTAGCTTGGACTCTGCTGGACATGGCTCTCCGTAATCAGGTACTTGGTGGTCAACTTGTGTGCTCAAGAGTACAATTTGTGTGAAGTGCATACATTTTGTATCAAATGCAAAGTCCTTGATGGGCTCTTCTAAAATAAGACAACATTCTCCTTTAGTCCTTATGGGAGTTTAAGTTATAGGAGTGTCAGTTGTCAATAAGGGAGTGGACATATGACAAATCGATCTTTAAGGAATACTATGGGGTAACAAAAAAGTGTCATCCACAACGGTTTTTAATTTTGATGTGAACATGCGCAAAATTCAAACACCTAGTGATACATTTTTCGCAGTTTGGTTATATGGTGTGTTAATTGAAATAATAGGATTGGAATAAGCGTAGTCTTAAAAAAATCCACAATGAACCTGCAGCACTTGTGCAGAAAACTTCTTTTCTCCCTCCCTGGGTCATCTAAACTCCGCCTCTCCGAAGCGTATCGGAAATAAACATTTTGGAGGTCATGGCCGCCTGGTAGTACAAGATCCCGAACTCAGTGGTGATTCGCTGAGAGGCTGATCTATCAACAGGTGTAAAATGTTGAAGTGATTGTATTGCTATGAATATGCATGAATTGGTGGTCCGTGCAGCCACTTTCAGTTGCATTCCTGAGGCCACTGGGGTGGCATTGTTGCAATAATGTGTTTGAACGAGTTCATTTAGTTCCTCTGATTGTTTTGGGTCAGTTTCAAACTTTAGACTAACCAAGACTCTTTTCTTATTTAATGCAAACATGACTACCCAAGCAAATAATAAAGAACCCTTATCTGCTCACGCAAATCTACCTCCTCGTGCACAGCATTCAAAGCCTCTTGGCATTTTGTGAATCACCAATTAGGAGTGGACCTGAGGTTGACTATGACAAACTGTTCTTACTGGATTAGGATGGAGCAGTTTTCAACAAGATCTCTCTTATCTGATCATGAGTTAATGAGGTGTGAACATGCAGTTTATTGTGCCGCTGCCTGCAAATTTACTGACAAAAAATATCTACAAACTTCTACCAGGTTCTTGTTTTCACTCAAAAGTATTGGGAAAAGTGTCTAAAGTTATTATTTGCAAGCAAATTTGAATAAGAATAATAATAATAATTTATTGATTTTATATTGCGCACTCTCAAGGACAAGCCTGTTCGAGTGCGCATAACATTAAAAATGGCATAAGAAAAATACAAACATGTAGTAAACAGTTTAAGAAAAGTACACCAGAAAAAATAAAAGCAAAATCATAATATACAAATTGACCAAATATGTCTAAAGAAATTGAATAAGAAATAGTCAGACTTCATCCATGGTCCCAGCCAATTCAGCCAGTATCGATCCTGTGAGAACCAATGTCAGTCTGATAAATATTATAGAGTCTGTAGCCTTCTTTAGGTCCACTAAGATATATTTACACAAAATTCGACAGGCCAAGGGCCTTATTATTTACAATCAACTTACTAAAATAATTAAAGCAATTCTCTGCTACTATTTTGCTTCAAAACCCCTCCTGTTATAAGTCCACAACTTTACTTTTTACTTTTTACTGGGTTCGACATCCCTCTTTGAATAAGTATTGAACCAGGCACTTGACTTTTTACTTTTACTTTTTACTTGGTCCATCACCCTCCTTTAATAAGTAATCAACCGGGCTACTTTTTACTGGGTCCAACACCCCTCCTTTTATAAATTCTCAACCAGGCTACTTTTTACTGGGTCCAACACCCTCCTTTTATAAGTAATCAACCGGCTACTTTTTACTGCGTCCAACACTCTTCTTTAATAAGTAATCAACCAGGCTACTTTTTACTGGGTCCAACACTCCTCCTTTTATAAGTAATCAACCAGGGTACTTTTTAGTGGGTCCAACACCCTCCTTTTATAAGTAATCAACCGGCTACTTTTTACTGCGTCCAACACCCCTCCTTTTTAAAATATTCTCAACCAGGGTACTTTTTACTGGGTCCAACACCCTCCTTTTATAAGTACTCAACCGGGTTACTTTTTACTGCGTCCAACACCCTCCTTTTATAAGTACTCAACACCAGGCTACTTTTTAGTGCGTCCAACACCCTCCTTTTATAAGCACTCAACCGGGCTACTTTTTACTGGGTCCAACACCCTCCTTTTATAAGTACTCAACCAGGGTACTTTTTACTGCCTCCAACACCCTCCTTTTATAAGTACTCAACACCAGGCTACTTTTTAGTGCGTCCAACACCCTCCTTTTATAAGTAATCAACCGGGCTACTTTTTACTGCGTCCAACACCCCTCCTTTTTAAAATATTCTCAACCAGGGTACTTTTTACTGCGTCCTACACCCTCCTTTTATAAGTAATCAACCAGGCTACTTTTTACTGCGTCCAACACCCTCCTTTTATAAGTACTCAACACCAGGCTACTTTTTAGTGCGTCCAACACCCTCCTTTTATAAGTAATCAACCGGGCTACTTTTTACTGCGTCCAACACCCTCCTTTTATAAGTACTCAACCGGGTTACTTTTTACTGCGTCCAACACCCTCCTTTTATAAGTACTCAACCAGGCTACTTTTTACTGCGTCCAACACCCTCCTTTTATAAGTAATCAACCAGGCTACTTTTTACTGCGTCCAACACCCTCCTTTTATAAGTACTCAACCAGGTTACTTTTTACTGCGTCCAACACCCTCCTTTTATAAGTACTCAACACCAGGCTACTTTTTAGTGCGTCCAACACCCTCCTTTTATAAGTAATCAACCAGGTTACTTTTTACTGCGTCCAGCACCCTCCTTTTATAAGTAATCAACCAGGCTACTTTTTACTGCGTCCAACACCCTCCTTTTATAAGTACTCAACACCAGGCTACTTTTTACTGCGTCCAACACCCTCCTTTTATAAGTACTCAACCGGGTTACTTTTTACTGCATCCAACACCCTCCTTTTATAAGTACTCAACCAGGCTACTTTTTACTGGGTCCAACACCCTCCTTTTATAAGTACTCAACCAGGCTACTTTTTACTGCATCCAACACCCTCCTTTTATAAGTAATCAACCAGGCTACTTTTTAGTGCGTCCAACACCCCTCCTTTTATAAATTCTTAACCAGGGTACTTTTTACTGGGTCCAACACCCCTCCTTTTATAAGTACTCAACCAGGCTACTTTTTACTGCGTCCAACACCCTCCTTTTATAAGTACTCAACCAGGCTACTTTTTACTGCGTCCAACACCCTCCTTTTATAAGTACTCAACCAGGCTACTTTTTACTGGGTCCAACACCCTTCCGTTTATAAATTCTCAACCAGGGTACTTTTTACTGCGTCCAACACCCTCCTTTTATAAGTACTCAACCAGGCTACTTTTTAGTGCGTCCAACACCCTCCTTTTATAAGTACTCAACCAGGCTACTTTTTACTGGGTCCAACACCCTTCCGTTTATAAATTCTCAACCAGGGTACTTTTTACTGGGTCCAACACCCTCCTTTTATAAGTACTCAACCAGGCTACTTTTTAGTGCGTCCAACACCCTCCTTTTATAAGTACTCAACCAGGCTACTTTTTGCTGGGTCCAACACCCCTCTACGAAACCAGGCACCTTAAGTCTTACAAACCATTACTCATGATTGTAAACCAACCACTACATAAATACTTAATGCTCTGTCATGTCCTTGGACAGTCAACTCACAGTGAATACCTGATGGTGTTCATCAAAGGTTCTTAGTGTACTATTGTATTGTCCCTCATCCTCATCTTCACTCTCATTAGTAGTGTACTCCCATTAGTAGTGTACTCAGAATCGTCTAGCTGTTTACAGCCGCGGAGTTGTCTCACTCCCGTATACAATAAAAATCTATCCCCAAAGGGCATCTCAAATGAATTATAAAGGTTTCAAAACAAACAATTTTTGTGCTCAAACTTGCACACTGATATCACAAAATTATTATTCCTTAATACAATGCACGTTAAAAAGTCTCAAGTCGAAATGTTGGATGGCGCCCCCTCTTGCCCATTTTTGCATATGATTCAAATGATTACTAAAATTCCATTTACAGATTAATCTAACTGGGGTTTCCCTTAACTTTTTTCTTCACTTGCCGGCCGGGCGATTCAATCAACATTTTGGGTCGCCCGCAAGTTTTTTCAGTCGCCAACATGTATTAATGCACACAGTTTTCGAAGCGTAAAAAACCCCATCGCCCTCTGTCGGCAAAAGTTGTTGATGTTTGAATAGCCTTAATCAAAGGCTGTGTATAGTACATGTACTTAATCCGCAGGCGTGCGCCACATTGTGCAGCTACTCTTTACTCGTCTCGTGCATGTGTACCGAGTTGGAGACTAGCCAAGTTTTCTTATGAATATGGAAATTTCAACGGCCAATCACAGCGTGCGGAATGTTGGTTAGCATTGGACTATGGACCCGCTGTGTTGTATGCAGCACAATGCACCATGTGTTGTGTGTGTGCTCGCGACCGGCGGGCGACCGAACGTGGTGGTGCCGGTGGATGGATACTCGGCACTTACATGTATGTGCATGCGTGTTTTAATGTTTGTACACTGAAATGAACAATCACGATTGTTGCTGCCACATTAAATCTAGCAAATATTAAGACTTGTTAAACCATTTTACGAACTTAAAAATAATCTCTCTTTGAGATTTAACCATTGTATCCTTCATTTATTGTGAAAAGGAACAATTTTTGGACTCGCCCGGCGGGCTAGTAAAGAAGGGGTTTTGACTCGCCCGCCGCTGTTTTCACTCGCATTTGGCGACCGGGCGACCGCTAAGGTCGAACCCTGCATGTAATTACCAGAGTTTCCATATTAATCTAAAGTTATTAACCAGCAGATATCCTCCTGCGCGTACATCTATTAAAGTGAGTACAATCTTTCATATTTATCATGGGTTACTGGGAGAAATTAGGGATTAGCGATGGGGCGGCTGACAAGGCAAAGCTTACCGAGTTGACAGCCGATGAGAGAGCAGAGATAGAGTTACAACTTTATCAGGGTGCCCAACAAGACAGCTTCCCTGAAGACCTGGCCTCCCTTCGAGCAGGTAAGGAACTCCATCGCAGTAGTAGACTACGACAGCTTGCACCAGAGTAGGATGAATCCAGTGGTCTTATCCGGGTAGGAGGGCGTCTTAGACGGTCCCAGGACATCCTGGAAGGGACAAAGCACCCAATTGCGATGGATCCAGCGCACCTTGTTGTAAAGCTGATCATCCGGGACTATGATGAGAGAATCTTACACTACGGACCAGAACGAGTGCTTTCAGAGATTCGTCGTACATTTTGGGTGGAAGGGAGGCAATCCACAAACATCAACGACAGTGCCCCAGCTGCCAGAAGTGGCGTGCCATCACGTCTTTGCCTGCACAAGCCAGCTTTCTTTTCCACTGGAGTGGATTGTTTCGCTCCCATGATGGTTAAGATCGGCCATCGCACAGAGAAAAGATGGGGAATTATCTTTAAGTGCATGACCACTCATGCTGTCCACCTCGACCTACTAGACAGTATTGACAGCGATGCCTTCCTCATGTCCCTCAGACGTTTTATAGCTAGAAGAGGTAAACCCCACGAGCTGCTGTCAGACTGTGGCACAAACTTTAAAGGAGGGGACTCCGAACTCCTGAGAGCTACGCATATGTACCAGCCATAGCCTTGAAGACAATAGCTGTTGCGATGCCAGAAAGTGATGTGTTTCCAGTCGAGAGGTGCCTAGATGAGGCCAGAAAAGGGGAACACAGCTGGGTAGAGCATTCACTGCCACTTCTAGAGACAAAATAACTCGTCGGTAAAGATACCATTTCATGGGCTGCCTAATATACCTCTAATCAACCTCCGGTAGAAGACCCTCCAGCACAATACAATGTGCACTCCTTCCTCTGTTCTATGAGAAGTTCACCACTCCTGCTATGATCAAGCATGGCATGGATGTCCAGAGACAAGCTGTCGAATTTCTGAACCCAGGACAAATTCCAGTCACTTCATTTGACCAGCCTCTGTTTGCCTTGGCAAAGTTTGTGGAAATGGCCAGACACTCATGGTGAGAGAGAGCATGTGGTTATGCTAGGTGGAAATGGCACTGTGGAAAACAATTGGGGATGTCTTAGAAAGCTCTGGCTGGACTACAGCCCTCACAGAGGCAGAGGTAGCATCATCTGGCACGGCTGATTCTTATCTGAAGGCAGTACACCTACATGTAACTCGAACTAGGCACGCTCACCAAATCATTTTCTTGACCCTTCACAATCTCCAGAGGGCAGCTTTCATGCTCAGCAAGGGTCCCAAAGATGATGAATCTGCCATGGCTTGGAGAAACAACATGCAGAAGAGAAGTCCCACTTTCATGTACTGGGACCTGATCATGAGCTACGAAACCCTCATATTCAACATGGCTCACAGAGAGAAGAATTTCCCTTTGTATGTTGAAGTCTTGGAGGAACTCACACCACTGTTCTTTGCCTTGGATCATGTGAACTACTCACGGTGGATGCCTGTCCACATCAGAGATATGAAGTCCTTGCCCGACACTATCAAGGACGAGTTTGAGAAGTTTTCTCAATGGGTCCTTTCCAAGACCAGTAACAAATTCTCTGCGATCCCACTTGATCAAGCTCATGAGCAGGAAAACAAGATTGTGAAAGCTTCTGTTGGAGCTGTTGGGCTCAAAGAAAACCCTGCGGCTTTTCGAAGATGGATGCTCTCTGGACCAGAGATACCCAGGCTGCTGAAGCAATTTGAAGAAGAATACCTTTCTGATGATGACACACATAGATCCCAGAGAACTTCCAGCACCATGAGCAGGGTCTCTCAACACAGAAGACCTTCCAGCGACAGGTTGTCAGCCTCTCCGATACCATCAGACAAATGGGCAATCCCTTCTGCGTGATGGAAGTCCCACTCATTTGTGAACTTTGTGAACTCACGTGACACATAGTTTGGTCTGTTGTCTGTGAGCAAAGTGTGTGGAATGCCATGAGTAGCGAACACGGGCTTCATTTCATTGATTAGCGATGTGGAAGTCATATCGGCCAGGCTGCGCACGTCGATGTAGTCTGAGTAGAGGTCAACTAGTACGCAGTAGTTTTGTCCATTGACCTCAAAACAGTCACTCGTGACTATCTGCCACGTTGTCTTGGGTACTGGGTGTGTCATGAGAGGCTCCTTGGGGAGAGCTGGTTGTGACTCCTGGCAGATTGTGCAGCGTTGCACAGCTTCCACAAGTTCTGTGTGCATACGTGGCCAGTACATTATGTCCCGTGCCGTGTTGGTTGTGTACTGCACGCCCATGTGCGATACGTGTGCTCTTGCTATCATTTCTGTACGAAGAGCTGTTGGAATTATTATACGGGTTCCGCGAAAGATGAGACCATTTTGCATTGAAAGCTCATCTCTGATGGCCAGTACTCCCTGATGCACAAGGGAACTTGAGCTTTGTCCCCTGGCCATCCTGCTTGGATGATCTGCATCAGTGTTTGCAGGGTTTGGTCAGCTACCGTTGCCTTCTTGATTGTCAGTGGACGTTCATCCGTGACAAAGATTGTTGGGTCAATTTTTTCCAATTCCATGTTGAGCTTTTGCTCCTGGGTGACGGAGAAGATCAGATAGTCTGGTGTCTGATCTGTGACTTCACGCATTGACAAGGCTGCTCGTGACAGTGTATCACTCAAGAACATCTGCGAACCCTGCTTGTACTCTACGTGTAGAGAGTACTTCTGTAGACGAAGTCGCATACGTTGTAGACGTTTGGGGCTGACCAAGATTGGCTTTTTGAAGATGCTCATCAGAGGTTGGTGGTCAGAGAGCACGATAACATTGTCATGGCCAAGAATATATTGCTCAAAACGCTGGGTGGCGAATACAATTGCCAAACACTCTTTTTCTATTTGAGCGAAGTTGCGCTCTGTAGCTGATAGCGCTCGTGAGGCATATGTGACTGGTCGGCCATTTTGTGTGATGACGGCTCCTAGTCCAACTTCGGAGCTATCACATTCGATCACGACCTCTTTGTTGACGTCATAGTAGCTCAGCACTGGTGCTGCTGTGATGAGCTTTTTGATCTTGTCGAAGGCCGCATCATGATGTTGCAACCAGTCAAAGATGACGTCTTTGTTTGTGAGACATCTTAGTGGCTCGCATACTGTGCTCAGTTCTGGCAAGAATTTAGCCAGGTACGTCACTACTCCAATGAGTCTTAGCACTCGCTGGACGTCTGTAGGGTGAGGCATGTCGCGGATGGCCTTTATTTTCTCTGGATCAGGAGATAGCCCGTCTAAGCTGAAGACGTGTCCCATGTATGTTACACTGGGTAGCTTGTACCGCAGCTTTGACCCATTTAGCTTTAGGTTCCGTGATCTGCATCTCGAGAGAAGGGCAGTGAAAGCGGCATCATGCGAGGCCTCTGCTTCGGCCTGCGTTTCTCCTGAGCCCTAGACTAAGACATCATCAGCGATGACAGCGATGTTTTCCAGGCCTTCCAGGCACTCATGGAGTCTGCGCTGGAATTCTTCCGGTGCTGATGAGATGCCAAAGGGCATCCTCAACCAACGATATCGTCCATAAGGCGTCCAAAATGTTGTAAGATAACTGGAGGGCTCATCAAGGATAACTTGGAGAAACCCGTTCTTTGCATCTACTACCGAGAAGAGTTTGGCGTTCTTTAATCTCGGTGCTACTTCATCAACGGTGGGAATCGGGTAATGGTTTCGCCTGATTGCTTTGTTTAGGCTGTGTGGATCCAAGCATATTCTGATTTTATTTGGCTTTCTGACGACCACCATGTTGTGGATCCACTTGGTAGGCTCAGTCACTCGAGCCAGGATGCCTTGGTCTTTCATGCTGTTTAACTTTTGTTTCAGCTCTTCCTGCACTGGAATGGGTACTCTGCGCCTGGTATTCTGTGTCGGAGTACCACTGTGATCAATGTCTATGTGGTAATGTCCTGGTAGCCGACCAAGACCGGTGAATACATCTTTGTACTCACTGAGAATCTCTGCCTTGGTAAGAGTCTGTGACTCTGTCACTGCATGTACCAAACACTCATGTGCGAACTTCATTAGTCCCAGAGCTTCTGCTGCTCTACCCGACAGTAGAGATGAGGGGGCATCTTCCACAATCTCAAAGTGGATTTTCCTGTTGACCCCCTTAATCTGGCATCTCAAGCTGGTGGCTCCTACCGGGTGTATAATTGTGCCATTGTACAGTTTCAGCTTACTCTTTGATGGTGACGGAGGCTTGTCACTCAGCTGCTTGTAGTCTGCAAGCTTCATGGTGCTGCAAATTGCACCAGAGTCTAGCTGAAAACTGATTGTCTTTGTTCAATCCTTTGTTGGCGTCTAACCTGCTAGCTCTACAAAGTATTGCTGTTTGAGCTATGTATGTACTGTATAAATGCTTTCGTCACTGCCACTTTCATCTCCCTCCATTTGGTGGAGTTTCTGTGTGAATTTCTGTGGCTGGCGTTTAGTACGATCTTTGCCTGACGACTGACAAACTTGCGCATAGTGGTTATGCCTTTGGCACTTTGAGCAGGTTGTTCCATAGGCTGGGCACTTGCCCTTGCTGTGTGATTTGCCACAGTACTTGCATTGTTTGGAGGCCTGTTTGGTTTTCCAAATTTCTGTGTCCGTTGCTTGTTTTTCACGAAGTGAGTTGTTTCTGCCTGTTCCGGATCCATCTGTTGAAAGTGGATCGCAGCCTGTTCACTGCTGCGGCATATGTCTATAGCTTTCTGCAATGTCAATGATGACTCCCGCAGCAAACGGGCACGGATGCTGTTGCCTGCCACTCCTATGACCAGCCTGTCTCTAAGCATTTCACCAAGAAGAGATCCATAATTGCATGTGGTTGCTAACTTTCTCAGCCTGTTCAAGAAAGTGTCAATGTTCTCTTTGGGTTCTTGCTTGCATGAGTTGAACATGAATCTTTTGTATACCACATGCATTTCAGGTCAAAATGAGCTCCAAAGCTGGTTAGGATTTTGCTGTGGTGACTTTCTTTGTTCGTCTGTCAGTGGCAGATTTTGGTACACTTCATAGCACTCCTTCCCCATTATTGTGAGTAATGTAGCCACATGGATGGAATAATCTTTCTTGTCTAATTCAGTGGCCACTAGATAGTTCTGCCAACTTGCCTTGAAAAATTGCCAATTGGAGACCTGGTCTCCTTTCATGTCCATTTTGGCTGGAGGGGGAATGAGCGAGTGCGCCATAGTTGACATTCAAAGCGTGTGTGTACCGCGATGTGTCCGTTCAAAGCCTCCGTAGTTTACCGTGGAGCGCCCGCTGACGACGATGGTGTAGAGTGCGTATAACTCGTTATGTACAGTTTATCGTACATGTAGCAAAAGACAGCGGATACTCCGCGTGAAATGTACAGTTTTTTTGATTGCTGACAGCTTACCGAGCGTGACAATATCAAGCTGTACTGCCGACGGATGTCTGATGATCCGTTCTCCAAGATTGCAGAGGATTTGGCCGGGTCTTTGCCGTGGATTCAGCTAATTTCTGACACCATGTTCTAAGGACGGCAGGACTCCAGTAGTAGCATTCACTGAAAGTGGTTTATTTATAGCACATGACATCATCATACAGCAAGGCTACGGTGGCCTAATAATGCCACTCCATAACACTGCACAGATGAATCAGTGGTAGCTGCATTGCGCACCTTGGAGGATACAGGCAGGAAACAGTACAAGAACTTTTTCAAGAATGTGCGTGATGTGTGCAGCGACTCTATCCATGACCTAATCAAGAGGAATTCTCTAGCACTATTCAGTAAACCTAAACACAAGGTAACATCTAAGCAAGGGAAGAAGATCAAAGTGTTTCAAAACAATGTGGCACTCTTTGGCCAGCTGTACATATCTATGCAGAGCCGGGATAGTGACTTGGCAGAGTTCTTTGCACATGAGATACAGTTCTTCCCTCCTTGCCTCTCAGACTTTGACAAGCTTCATTTGCCGAGCACAAAGTCTGACCTGCTGATAAGTGTCTTGAGCAACCTAGTCAATCAGAGCCACCTTCAACCTATGACTGCAAAGTCCTGGATGGTGCTGCCATCGTCACTGTCTGCCAACTACCGGCGTCAGCACCGTCATGCCACGAGGTTGGTTGTCGTGTGGGACACATACGTTCCAGATAGTTTGAAGGAGTCTGCCGGGAAAAGAGAGGAAAGGGTGTGCGCAGGAAAGTGTCCGGTGAGACCAAACTACCAGGATGGACTTTCTCTGTGACCCACTCAACAAGAAGAAGCTGTTTGCCTTTTTGACTTCCAAGATTGTAGATTTCAACTTGCCGCCAGCCAAAGTTGTATATGTCACATTCAGGCAATCTGTGGCATCCATTTGTACCAACATCCCCATGAAAAACTGCAATCATTAGGAGGCGTACACCAGGGTTGAGGTTCATGTGCTATATGCTCTGAAACACGGGGGGAAAGATTATCCATGCGTACTGTGGACACAGATGTTGTAGTAATCTTTGCTGGCACATTCCATAATCTGATTTTGACCCAACCTTTGGTCGACATCTGGATGGCCTTTAGCATGGGCAAGAATTACAGGTTTTACCACATCAACGACATCTACTCAAGCTTATAGGCAGCAACAATCATGAACATTACCCATGTTCCACGCATTTTCAGGTTGTGACACAACCTCTGCAATGGAAAAGGAGACTGCTCCAACTGCAAATGCGGCAAAACAAATCTGGACTGCTCACCACTTTGCAAGTGCAGATGTACTCCATAGAACATTGTAAACTGCCAGTTGTTTTAAATAGACATCACTTAACAATCCCACATACTTGAATAAATGAGAAAACTGTGAACGTTTCTTTACACTGCATTCCAATTCAACCTCATGCAATGGTCTAATCTCAGTGGTGTAAAATAGTCGAGGAAATTGAGAACTGTTTGGCGGCCTACAAATAAAGCGTTGTGTTTATTTGCTTAAACATTTTATCTAATTGTTGAGATACATGATTCACGAATGATTATTCACTTTATTGGGTGATAAAATTTAACTTCCAACCAGAAAAGCAGACACGGATCCGGAGAGGAGGTGGTCACCCACCCTCCCCAAAAAAGAGGGGGGGGGGGAGTGAATGTTTTTGAATAGGTGACTGGCTTGAAAGCATACTGCGATTTTGCTTACCTACTTTTTTTGTGTAAAACAAAAATCAGACGGGCCTGAAACCCCCCCCCCCTCCTTCAAAGATTCAGCGATCTGCCCCGAAAGAGGGTAAATTTTTATTGTAAGTTGAATAACGACGGTATTTATAATATTGTAAAAATGTTTTGGTACTATTATATTGTTCATTTGCCTAAAAGCCACAAATTTGGCAACCACACTGAGCTTCTTATGGCTCCCTGGACTCGAGAAAAGTGATATTTTGTCATATATGGCGGCCATTTTGAAATTTTGTGTTTTACATAATTTATTTTGTTTAACTCCAGAGGGCTGCTAGGCTAATCTTACTTAATTTGGTGCTTTTATCAGCTGTGTCACGGTAATATCACTAAGCCACCTGACTGTGTAAAGTCTTTATTAAAGTTTTTAAGCCTTTTCTTGTTATGGCCATATTTTGGGTCTATGGTTGATCCTGTCCCTATTGTTTATGATTTATGTAATAAGGTGTAAGGCCCTTTTATTGTTCTCATACTTTGTGCAACCTGCATTTCATGTAGACTTAGGTTTTTATTTTGTTTATGTATCTTGTAGAACCACAGGTCATGGTTAAAGCTTACACTAGGAAATGAATACATCAGAACTCCAGAATAATAAACATCACTTGAAATTATCACCGGTCTGGCTGTTCCTTTTTTCAATGCATCTGAATATAAACGTGCTAGAGCTTTAAACTGGGTTTTAAATCAAGAATGTGTGAACATGTGTAAACATTTCATCAACTTGCTTTCAGGACCAAATTACTTACATAATTTCTTTTACATCTCTAAACATCTTGTTGAATGATCAAACTTAGGTCATCTTGTGGCTCTCGTGAAAATTATTTAAAAAAACAAATTAAATTTGGGTTTAATAAAACAAATTAACTTTGGGTTTGCATTTCGGTGGCTCGCTTGCCTTCAATCACCAGTCCAAAGTCGCATATGACAGCCTCAATGCTCCCAAGTTTCACTTAGTCCTCCCCTGCTAAGTTTAGTTTGACAAATATCCCCAAAGGGATATCTCTAGAGTCAATTGCTCTAACATTAAAACATTCAAGTCTGACTTGTAGAGAGAAGACCACAGTGGCAATTGTAGACTATACAGGCAGCAAGTGAGTTGGTCAAGATACCTTCCCTCTCCTTCCACACTCATTCACACTTCACTACACATTCAGACAAAAGGCCACACCCAATTCCAGACATTCTTACTCTCTTGGTTAATAAATTTGCAAAAGTTGACCCGACCAAATGATGAATATTCAAACTCCTATTTACATGATTATTCACACAAATCAAAACTGGGGGAGGATATACACATGGCTATGTACACAATAACTAAGAGAGGTTTGCGGTAACACCATCAGTCCTTCTGATTTGAAAATCACAGGCGTGTGGAAAAAAGCACACCTGAATTTTTCTAGGCGTGCTATTTTGACGAGCGCAAAATTTGTGGTACAGGCTTTGACTGAGACAAAATAAACTTAGCCATGTCAAACTTTGCGTCGTCATCACAGCATTTTGACTTCGCGCAATCACCCCGCAAAATAAACCCCCTACAACAAAACAAAATCAAGAAGAAAAAATCTTACAATATACAGTAAAATACTCTTTTTGTTCATCCAGGGTATCCTTAATTGGTAATTTTTGTAGAATGAAGCCTACACGTTCTGTAGTTTTGCATAAACAAGCTAATGTTTCCACGGAACTGTGCTCCGTTGACCATGCTGTCGACAGAATGTGCGTGCCTACCAGCGACGACAGATTTGCATAATGGTTTTAGCGTGCGTGCACCAGGGATGATGACATTGCAACTTCGGGGGAATAACGGCTTTTCCCGAGCATGCGCAGAAACATCAAGTCTTTGGTCAAGACGTTTGTAACTTGGTTTTGTATGCTATCGCGTAATTTCACCATTAGAGGGCGTTTACTCTCTCGCGCTATAGAATTGTTCTAAAAGGCCATCTAGCCTTTAATGTTTATTGCATTTATTGTCGCATGCAAAGTAACGAAATAAAGTAGACTACAAGCCTAAATTGGAAACGGTGTGTCGCACGGGATCGCGCCTTGTCCATGTACACCGTGATCGCTATCCTTACTGTGTAGCACAGATCGTGCCAGTATTGGTGCCACGTTGCCTTTGCTGTTTTGTTGGGAAAATTACAAATATTATGTTAATGCTTGATTTAAATTTTAAGACGTTATTATATTGTACAAACTATGAAGTATGATTACGCCCCAAAATAATGCCAAGGCGTGCATTTTAGAGGGGTCAGGCGTGTGATTATTCGCACTCCTGGGAAAGCTTTTAGGCGTGCGATGGCGTGTGGGTGCGATCGCACGCCTCAAATCAGAAGGACTGCACCATGTGAATATCTCTTATGAGTAGAGTTGGTTCTGAACAGAACCATTGGTTAACGACTCAACGTTTCGATCAGTATGCTCTGATCGTCTTCAGGTGCTGCTGAACTCATCGCTCCCATCCAGGCATGGCACCCCAGACGGATCAGAGAGGCCATCGAGATCAACAAGCACAACACGGTTACTCAAGACATAGGCTTCCACATCAGTGACATTTGGCTCCCACTCCTCCCAACTAATGGATCCCCTATATCCAAGGTCACTTCCCCCACCCCTAAAGCCCGGTTCATACTTCCTACGAATGCGAATGCGAAGCGAATATTGACGTCACAAATTCGCAACAAATAATTCGCAAGAGTTGAGCCGTGCTCAACTTTTGCGAATATTCGCAGCGAAAACAGAGTTGTGACGTCAAATTCACGTCAAATTCGCTTCGCATTCGCAGGAAGTATTAACTGGGCTTTAGACTTGTGTCATCTATACCCTCAGTCTCCTCTAGGTTCCCTCTCCTTCCCCGTGCTTGTCATCAAATTATTCAGTTTAGTGAGCACACACTCCCTGCCCGCTCCCTGTGGGTTTCAGTTTAAGTTTAGTCCCACCCAAGCCTACACGTCTCACCGAACTAAGCCCAGCTTATCCAGTTCCCGCCTTCGCGCAACACCAAGCTCAAGTACTTAAGCAGCATCCAGCAACAGAGTCCAGCATTCTCCTGAAGACAATCAGAGCATACTGATCGAAATGTTGAGTCGTTAACCAACGGTTCTGTTCAGAACCAAATTTACTCATAAGAGATATTCACATGGTGTTACCGCAAACCTCTCTTAGTTATACCTCCACCATGCAAAGTTTCAAATCCTACTTATTATGTACACAATAAACAACTTGAATCGGACAGATCTCTTTAGGGATTACCAACTTAATTGATAGGGCTTTAACCCAGCTCATTGTCCCTGGCCTTTGTGAAGTAATGGTGCCAGGGTGCAGTGTTTATCTTAAAACTACTTTCCTGATAACAGCTGATAAAGAGTCAGATGAAACTGGTGTTTAGAATTGAGAGTTTTGGCTAATGGTGTATATTGGTATTGCCTTTTCTAATATCTAGGGCTTTCGTTCCAGCTTCACCCGTCAGTCTTTTGTGACATTTCTTCTGATTCTTTCAAGTTACCCGGGTAAATCTTTCATCGCCAACCACCCTCCATCACATGGTCTGGGTGTCTATGTCAAAGAAACTCTTCCCTTAGCATCTGAAAGCACTTTGGAATGTGACAATTATGAATGCATGTGCTTTCGCCTTTCACTTCTCCAGTTCCCCAACCTACCTGTTTTTCCTGTATCGTTCACCTTCATTATCAGGTACTGGCCATACCTAGCAGTACCTTTGCAGATTTGGTGCTGCTACTTCTGATCTTTGTGTGTGCAGAAACACCCAGACTATGAACCACATAATCCAGGAATGCAAAATCTTCGGACCCCCAAACGGTGCTGCTGGCCTGACGACCCTTGAAGATGATACTATATTAACTGGCTCTCCATGGACCTGCTAGTCTAGATGATTTGATGGTGACCTAACGAGCGAACGAACAAACCTTCATTGGTATCCTGCGCAGTGCTAGATAACATTGAACTCACCAAATACCATGACTTTGAGCAGCAGGGTGCTGAGAAATAGCAGAATCAATGCTATTTCTCAGCACCCTTCTGCTGAAGTCATGATATTTGGTGAGTTCAATGTTGACCACAACAGAGTGGCTGATCCATTCTTGTATTATTGACATTCATGATATTGCAACATAAATGTTTCCATCTACCAGGAACTTACCAGGATCATTTCATCCCAGACTTTTATTCTGGTTCATGCTCTCGATGGTAGGTACCTCATGACGGGTTTTCTCCATTAGAAAATCTGGGTTGTAGTATACTGCATTTTTGCTTCCCAAGTCTTCCCCAGGGCATTAGTAAGGTTTTTTTCTCAAAACACCGAGTTAATCCTGATAACACATTTAGCAAGTAAGCTCCACTAGACCGGAAAGTGACCTTATCTATTGCACTGATCTGATAAACAGTAAGGGGGTAAATCGGGAGAAATGTGGTTGGTTTATATGTATTAATCTTCTTCATTCCTTAATATCTCATACAATTGTTGTTCATTACTACTGATAACCATGGTTCTTTCATGCAGCCTGACAGTGTAATACCAAAGCCATTGTTATCAGGTTGTTTATATGATTAGAGCTGATAAGGATCTGTATCCCTTGGGACACTCAGACTTGAAACTGCAGTTTACCAACCTTAATGAGCCCATGGCTGACTCTGGTTGCATTACCAACCAGTCTAAGCCAACCTTTCTCCATTTCAGAAAGTGGTTTTTAGAAAAAGTTTATAATTTGTTCCAACTCCTGTTAAACCTAACTGAAGAAAACCAGTTATCTCAACATCTTCAAAAGAAGAATGAGAGTTGCAATCCTTTTATCAACCACAGTGACCTGAACCTTGCGATCAACAAATACTTACCAAAAATACAATGTAATAGAACACTCTTGAAGATTTTCCCTAATCCTCCTTTTATTGCATTCAAACAAAGACCAAAACATTCAGGAAAAACTAATCAGAGCTAAACTCAATCAAAGTCCACTTGACTTTATATCCACCCAACAGCTCCCCCCCCCACATTCCGGATAGCCACCTTCTTTTTGGCAAAGGTCCTGTTAAAGCACCAGAAACCCTTATCTCCCAATTTGAGGAAAAAGTCACAAACAAACAAGGCCTTGTTTGTTTGTGACTTTTTCAACTGACTCAAACGGTCCCTAAACTGACTACAACCTTGAACCGAAGGCACATAACCCTATTGTCTACATCAAAGACAAGAGACATACCGATTCTTTTAGAATCAACTGTTTGCAATTGATGATTGCCCATTTGCAATTGATGATTGCCCATTTGAGGCATGAAAACATGTTATTGCTACTCCGGAATCTGAAGAAGAAAACAATTCTCAGTCTCATTACCCCCAGTTATAACCACTGACTAATGGTCATGCGCGTTCATTTCCTGGTCAAATTATATTCACCAATAACCCCCAGTCATTATGACACAGTATGAATATAGAACCCTGACATGGACCTCATCCATAAAACATGTAATCATAATTTTACTGTTTTATGTTGTTTAAGTCGACTATTCTTGAAGTGTCACTGCATTGGACAGTGCCATCAATTATCAATCTTGGCTAATGAAAAAAAACCTTTAATGTGATGGTACTCTTCTTGTGTTCTTACCCAGATTACTGTGTTGCCAAGGTCTTGCCTCCAATTGGTCACTCAAATGTCTCTGTTTCCATGTCATATTCTTTTCCCGCAACTACAGTCAAGCTTTTTCATTATACCGTTTATCAGTTTGGAAAGGCTGACTGGGATGGTTTTTGATGTTTCCTCGCTGATATACCCAAGTCCTGATTAGGCAGCAGACAAGTTATCCCAATGGATTAACTTTGTATTGATATTTACATCCCCTCATCAGCAATTGCCCATCATAACCATTTTTTAAGAAGTATCATTCTTAAGGAACTTTGGACAGTGAGTGTCTTTTCCATGAACCTCAAAATCAATGTAAGAGAGTTTAAGAGAAAGCTAAGCAGCAATATGCAAACTCTGTTGCTATAGTTCCATCGCAACGCAGTGGCTTGGTTCCAGGGACTTTTGGAGAATTGCCAATAATGTACTTGGCAGTCTCTGTGTTTTTTTCATCTTGGAAAGTGGCATCTGTTGTCCCTGTCTTTAAGTGTGCTGGAGAGCGTTCTGAATCATTGTCCTATTAGTCTGCTCCTATATAAAGTAAGATCTTTGAAGGCTTTGTTAACCAACAGCTCCTTGGATACCTGCAGGACAACCCGTCTAACTGACTGCCAGTCGGGTTTCGCCATTCCCACTCAAACGGTGATCTGCTTTCCCTAATTACCGATCAATTTAGTAGGGCCTTTGATCGCAGGGATGAGGCTCGTGTTGTAACATCTCCAAGGCATTCAACAAAGTATGGCATACTGGCCTCTCACAAGCTTCAGTCATATGGTGTGTCAGGCAGAATGTTATCTATAATCTCTGCTTTTCTTTCCAACTGCAAGTTGAAGGTTGGCCTTGAGGGGCAATCTTCTCCTACCCACAGGGCTCGGTACTTGTTCCTACTCTCTTTTTTGTTTGTATAAATATAGGCAGAATAGCAAAGAATTAAAATAGCAGTATAATTTAATTCAATAAATGCGTTTGTCCATTAATTACTATAAATCTGGGAATGGATATCACCCACCACTGGTATTCAATATAAACGTATGTCATTAATCTATAATAAATTATACAATTAACTGTCCTCCTTGGTGTTTTTCACATACCTTAACATGAAGATAATAAAATGGATAATTAAATAAATTAACTTACGGTTGATGATCAGGTCGTTTAACCTGTCTCCCTCGTTTTTGCAGCCATATCCATATGAGCGTTGAGATTTTTATTTATAAACCTGTTCTGTTCAGACTTTGGCAAAGGAGACAGATTAGATGACCCGACTTGCAGAAAAAGGTTCCCTTATGTATTACGATTAAGGACCAGCTTGTACAGGACTGTACAGTTATTTAGCAGCAGAGCAACAGGACATAATTATGGCATGCACTCTTTACAAGTACCTCTGTAGACTCTACTATAAATCTCCCTCCAAACTTTCACTCTCCGAACTCTTACATATATCTCACACAAAATTCTTTGTACCCTTTATCAGCTGACACCCTGATCACTCTGTTCTCTATGCTCATATATATGTTAATTAGCTGTAGGGTGTAAGCTTGAGGCTCACTGCTCCATTGTTGGGGTTTACTCTGGATGAAAACTATGAATAAAGACCATATGCAACCATGGCCAACTGCAAGGCCATCTCATGAATATTTACACCATGTTAAAGAGAACTTAAACAAATTTATGCAGGAAAGAAGGAAGGAAAAGAATGAATATTCATATTAAATTCCAGCACTTAGATTTTCCTGTGACACATGCGAGTTGGATGTCTTTATTGAGCTCGGAAGTTCTTACCTGATGCTACTCTCTAATAAGACAACTATACATCCCTAATGGAGTGCTGTTGTCACATATTTGCCGGGGCTTCTGCCTGTCATTTATCTTATTAGATAAAGTGCAGAAGCGTATTGTTAATCTTGTTGGTGAAGAATTGGGATCAGTGTTACAACCTCTTTCCCACCGTAGGCCTGTAGCCAGCCTCTGTATTACAGATATTTTCATGGTAAATGTGCCACCAGTGTGTTTGACCTCTTTCAGGATGTTTGGGCGTGAAACCAGGCTTTCTGTTTGTTCTCATCCATACACTCTTGCTTTGCTGAGATGTAGAACAAAGAGCCATTCCAACAGCTTTATTCCACGTACTGCATCTCTTTGGAACTCCTTGCCTCATGCATGTTTCCCTCCATCCTACAATCTAGACTGTTTTAAGAGGAATATCAATTCCTACCTTCAGCTCCCCTGAGTTATTTTCATCTTAAACGTTTTCTTTTGTAGTGTCCTACCAAGAGTGGTCTTTAGCCTTGTTTGTAGCGAACTTGCATAAACAAATATAACAAAAAATAACACTTGCCAAGGAATTCCACTCATCAAAAATCAGAAAGTTTGAAGTGGTGTTAAAAGGCATATTTTTAATGAAGGTTGGCAGCTTAACAAACGCTTTCTTTTGTCCAGGAAATGTTTGTATTAAATATTAAAGCAGTTAGGAGTTAAACTTTTCCTGGGGCCCATGCTAAAAAAAGCTTGGCACAACACGCTTGCAAATTCCCCCCCCCCCAATTTCCCCAGCCCACTTGTCCACATCCTTCATTGTTCACAACTTTTCAACAGAAGAATTCAATGAAAAAGTTAAGTTTTATGTATGTTCTATGGTGTAGAAGACCAAAGAATTGAAAAACAAACGATAAACCAAGAAGACAAAAATGCATTCCTTTAACAAGAATATGAGCATAGAAAACCATGCAAAAATAAACACAACATACTGCAAGGCAACAGTAATAATAATATTGTTTATCTTCATTTTCACTTGAATAAACTTTTGTGTTTAGTCAGAAATTTTGTTTTTGTTCAGTCACATTTAAACATCTATTTGATTAATGTATTCTATGAGCTGTTTTTTCTCCTTATTTACCATGTCATTTTCTAGAGCTCCATATTCTAAGTGATGAGGAAAACGAAGATGCCACTGATAATGTAGCTGGATTGGATGTCAGTCAACGTCCGGGTTGTCAATCTATGGATAATCTTTTGTCATCACATGATTATTTAGACTCCACCGATGAGAATCTACAAAACGGAAGCATCAAGCATACAAGGTATATGTCTGTGCCTGATGCTAGTTTTAAATTTAGTGGTTTTTTAGAAGAAACTCAGCATTTAGATACAGATAGATTTTTGTGTAGTGATCTTCAACGCAACTCACACAGGGCATTTAGAAAAACAAAAATTGTTAAAGATGTATCTATACATCCATGTCAAGCTAACATCTCGGCTCCCCCTTAATAAAGTGATTTAATGTATCATCTTAAATGATTTGTAATATGGAGGTTGCCTGAGATGTCAACTCATTTTGGTCAAGAGATGTAGAAAGATCAAGATAATTGGTTGTTATGATAATTAGATGGTTAACAGGAAAAAGTGTTTGCCTCTTTGTCATATTTCTTAAGAATTACGTGTGATTGTTTGAAATAATAGTGGGTATACCTTTTACATCACATTAAACAAAGTGAATGCCCTTTAAACCGTAAAATGGGTAACATCCTAGCATTATCAGGTGAGGTTTGGGGTGACACCATGCGTTAATCTCTTAAGCAGCATCCAGAAACAGAGTCCAGCATCCTCCTGAAGACGATCAGAGCATACTGACCAAAACGTATAGTTGTCAAGCCACCGATTCTTCTCAGAACCACCACTACTTAAAAGAGATTTCACACTTGGTGTCACCACAAACCTCACCTGATTGTACTCCCACCATGCATAGTTTCAAATGCTACTTATCCTAGCATTAACAAGTGTTTTATTGCTTAATATGAGTGTAATGCTTCACTACTAAACTTTAATTCACACTCACTGTATAGATACATACTTGAAATAGAATACTCAGGTTTAAGAAATTGTGTATAGATAAGAGGTGGTTCTGTTTTTTGGCTTTCATTATAAGAAAGGTGATCTTGTTATTTGGTGTACATTCCTTCATGTTCGTGTAATATTTTGCTAGTCTAACTTGAGTTCACTTTCAACCATTTTCCATTGTGTCTGTCCAGACTTAAATCTGCAAAATCTTTTTAGGCCTGGTGATTGGTCTTGTTGTAGTCCTTATTCTATAAATGCATGTAGTGGTGGCCGGGGAATTGATATTTGTTTGTTTCAAATGGGTTGTCTGAATGTTTGTCGTTTGTTAATATGGTTGTTTGTCTTTCGTTTGTATTAGACTGTTCGTATAATTGATATTTTGCTTGTCTGTTCGCATGTGAATGGTATTTGTTATGGTTTTGTCTGATTGTTCTTGTCTTTGTTTTGATGCATTTTTCAGCTCGTTTGTATGATTCATTGCTTACTTGTTTTTCACTAATTGTAATTTTTATTTTTGCTACTTTTATATTTTCCTTGAATTTCATTTACTTATTGAGCAGTTATTTATTTACTTATTTAATTATTCATATATATTACTCTCAATTATAGCTTTTTTAATTTCCAGAATTATTTTTTAACTTCTCATATTACTTTTATTTATTTGTTATATATTGTGTTTGTAAAATTATTTCATGTTACCAACCTAGGATTGGATGAACAGGCTTTCGAGTCACAGTGTTTTTATAGATTGGATTGTTGAACTCCCTCCCACTTCCCCTCTTCCCCAATCCGTTCCCCTTCTATACATTCCTCTTCCCCATCTCATTCTTCCCCATCTCATTCTTACCCACATGTACTGTACCTCTATACATCTATTCTTTTGATTGGTATTTGTTAAACAATTTTTCGTTCATCTTGACTTTTCATCTTTCATCTTTAATGTATGACATTTCTTACTTTGTATGTACATGTTTGTATTTTGAATGTTTTGGCCAGATAAATAATAATATTAATAATAATAAATGTCAATTAGATAAAAAGTTCCCAAAATGATTGTGTAATAACAAATGTTTAAAAAAATATGTTGATGGTAAGTGAAGGTGAATGTTTTCTCCGTTGCACCATTTTAATGGCACTGGATCGCAGAAACATATAGGTGAAATTTGCACAACTGTGTTGATAGAGGGCAGTACAACCATGCACCGGAAAAGGTATAGAGACTGACCAAGTTAGATCCTCTCATCCAGACTGATGATGTTATGGAATGTAGATGTCCGGATATTGTAGTCTTGGATAAAGTGAAGAAGATGTACACATGTATTGTAAATGAATATGATTAACTGGAGAAGGAACCGATTCAGACATACCAGGACTTTTTTTAATGTTTTTATATTTTTTTATAAGATATCGCCTAACATCACAAGGCCGGACGGCCACTTCAAGGTGAGGGCTACACTTAACTGATTTGGGCTGTTGACCCAAATCAACTGTCACCAGGGGCACGTTGTCACCTACTCCTGGGGCTAAAACAGGGTTGCCCCCTTTACAGTCCGTAAGGATTTAGGCATGGGTATCATCAACTAGGAGCCTGGCTGGTAGAGCAGAATTCCCTACCTTCCCAACTTTTTACGAACAATTATGGTTAAGTACCTTGCTCAAGGGCACAAGTGTCATGACCGGAATTCGAACCCACACTCTGCTGCTGACAACACCAGAGCTTGGGTCCGGTGAACTAGACTGCTCGGCCACGACACGCAACTTGGCTAGAGAACTATACAAGCTGTTGCTTGTGAAGTTGGAGGTTATCCCCCTCGTTGTTGGAGCCCTAAACTGCACAATTCTGGAGGCACTGGAGAAGAATATGTGAGGGTAGATAGCCTGCGGAAGTCAGCACTCTTTGGAATAAGCAAGGATCCTCATGATCTCAGGCTAATGGACGAACCCAGAGTCGAGGAGACATCGACACTAAAGAAAATAAGATCTTGTTGTTGCATGCTGTGATATCGCAATCCATAGTGCAGTACCATCCGAAAGAAATGCCTCTGTGAAAGTCACAGAGTAGCAGTCCAAACACAAAGACCTGGAGATCAAAACAGCAGCATGTGGGGTATAACAACCAATTCAACACAGGCGGTCATCGGAGCTTCAGGACTGGTAAAGACTAAAGACAAGACTGGAATAGTTTTTTATTATTGTAGAAATCATCAATATTTATGAGGTCCAACAGAAGATCGCACTATAGGAACAGCTTATGTACTCCGGAGAGTACTGTCAAGCAAATAGTATGTTTTCTCTGTAGCATTTTAGGTCCATAGTTTGGACCTAGCTCAACATGATATAAAAGAAGATGCACGAAGGAAAAATGGTTTTATAGTACTGAGAGGTGTTTAGTTTGCCTGTTTAGTTTTGTTGTGATTCTTCAACAGAAGTGAACTACTCAATAAAAGATGATAGCCAGAAATTATGCGCTGAACGGTTAATTGACAAACGGCGCCCCATTAGAAATAGCTATGATGTAGATGTGCTGGTTGTAGAAGCCACTTTCATAGAAGAATCATGGAAGTGGCCCAAGCATGGCCAGTTAAAACCTGTAAAAGAAGGAATGGTGCCGACTATCTAAGATCAAGCTATGCACACATTTAATAGAAAAACATTCCTAAGATTCAGATTGATGGCATGGGCAGAATGTGTTGAGAAGCTGAAGAAACTATTTACCATGTAATCAGTAGATGATAGACGGCCGGATGCACGATCAGATAGCATCCATATCCACTGGAAGTTGTACCCATCTAAGGGACATCAAGGCTACCTCCAAGTAGCACACCCTGCAGTCTGTGTTAATACAGGATCTACCAAAATAAATTGCTCTGAGATCAGCCTGTACCAACAGACTATACCATCAAAGCCAGCCAATAGACTGGACAAAACAAAGGCAAACGCAGATATCATTAACCAGGAAACTGCAAATGCATTATTTCCAAGAAATTTGAATTTGAATTGGTAGGGCCTACTTATTTTTATAATTAGGCCCAAGTGTGTATGACGAGTATATTACAATTTGAACTTCCTTTCAAAGTTAATTAAGTATATAATCTCTCTTTTATGGCATCACACTGATGCGGTTTATTTTCTACTTGTATGGACCACACTTTTATATTAATTTTATTTGTGCGCCTATACTTGGATTGAAAAAACACAAAATAAATACTAATAATTATTATCTGCTTGGTTTGTTTTGTCTAGAGCTGTGTGAGTCATTCAAACGGTTTGTTAATGGTGCAATTATATTTTAATTGTGTTATTTGTATTGCCCTCTACTGTTCCAGATTGTTTACAGATTGAACAAAATTTAGAGGTGTACTGAGTGTTGAAAAAGAATTTTTAATAAACAGGATAGAAAGTTTATTAATATGTAATGTATTATTTTCACTAGTAACAGATAACCTTTTATATTTCAAAAGAAAGTATTTAAAAAAAATCTTCCTTCGAATTTGGTCAGATTTATTATAATTTTTTAATTATGAGATATCATCAAGATCATCCCTGAAAGATTAAAGTGTAATCAGGTTTATATAATATAATAGATCCATTTTTTCCAGTATAATATGTTAGCCCGATGCAATTATCACATCTATTAAGTTGTTCCGGTACCCGTTGCTTTAGTAACAGGATTTTGCTGGCCTATCAGCACTGGGCACGCTTGGTGGTCTAGTGATTAAGACATAAAATGTCTGAAATGCGGAGGTCATAGGTTCAAATCCCACAAGAGTTATAGTATTACTTGGATTTTTTCTGCAGGACTTGGGAAAGCACCTAGTATACATTGCTTATTTCACATAAGTAAGGGTTAAGCTATAACAATACATTTATGCTGTATAGAAATGTTTACCTTTGGACAAGCTGATGGGGTGGTTGGCTTGAAAATGAATAACTGCCTGCATGATTTACAGTAATATGTTCTTTTTTTCTTTCCCCTACTTTCCTTTCTATTTTTACTTTTATTTCGCTTTCTTTTCATAACACTGTGTCCGCTGTTCTTTTCTCTTGCCCTATGTGCAAATTTTGCACTTCTTATTTGGATGTACTTGCTTTTGGTGTCCTTTTTGTTTTCTTGTATCTACATCTTACTTTTGTCATTCTATGCACATGTGGAATATTGGCTCTTTATGGATATACAGGACAAACTCTCTACCGGAGCAGTTACCAAAGTCTTTTCTAAAAAAGAAATAGTGAAGCTGGACTCAGGAGAGAGACCTTTGCTCAGGAAGATTACTGCAGCATGACCTAAGTATGTGGAATCTTGTTTTCTTTTTTCAAAACTTTCACTGTAACCTCAAAACAAGGCAAAACTTATAGCGAAGTCCGATTTTCTAAAGTTTGTTCCAAGTAAAGGTTTGAATAGTTGATATCTTGGTTATCATATTAATTGTTTCAATGCTAAAAAGGAAGGCGCAACCTTTCCCCCTTTTTTTAAAACTGTTAATGTGGTAAATAATTAAAACAAGACACTTCACGTGAGAAAATATAGAGCATTCCTTGCACATACCTAAACTTTTTCTCTATATCAACCAATTTTGTGAAAGAAAACCCCCCAATTTACTGACAACAGTCTCAAACAAATATGGTAAAACATGTTTAAAAACGATGGCTGCCAAAATGCATTGGCTGCCAAAATGCACCAGTCCCACGGAAAACAAGGTATGATTATAAAATCAACATTTTCTCAATCATGAAGAGAATAATGTCATTCAAAAACAGTGGATAAATTTTACACAATGTAAAACAAGAAGAATTGTCTCTTTTACCAGTTTGAAACGATGAGCATTATTGTACATTGGTGTAGGGCCTATAGGTCAAAACGTTTTATTTTGGGGTGGTTTATTTTTGCATATTAATAATGTAGATGGTTATATTTAATTCCATATAAGCTTTTTTATCTCAACTTAAATGTATAACAATATATGAATTCCAACATAAGATTTGGAAGGTGCTATGTATATGTATTTTCAATCTGAGATTACTACTATGTGAAACTTCTTATATAGGGGATCATTGTACCATCAGTTTGGCCACTCAGATCCCACTCATTCAACAGTACAAATAATTTGTCATCTCTCTCTAGATATTTATTTCTAAATTGAAGAAATCATTTTAGAAACAGGCTACCAATTTGCCGTGTCCAAATCAATGCTTTTGGCTCGGCAATTAAAAGTATTCGGTGACAAACATCGAATTAAATGGTTTACCGCACTTTTTTAAGTGGTTTTAAATTGCAGACACAGGAGAACACTGCTGTAGAGTCACACTAAAAATTAATGGTAAAATCATAATGGTAACGTTTCCCACCTTCAATTTTGTCCTTATTGGCATATACCCAACGTTGCCGAGTAGCGCTATCTTTTTTTGCTTAGTGTAATTCTGAAAACTACAAAATATTATTTGTTGTCCAAGTCTGAAGTTTTGGCGTTGTTGCCCTACCCCCGTCATCCTGGGAAACTCCCATCTACGGTACCGGTATAATAACAAGGAGAATGCTCACATTATTGAACAAATTACACGTTTTTTGTTTAGAGGAGAATGGGTGCGTGTTAGTCATTTTTTCCCACAGAAGTAGACCTTTAAGTATATTTTCACCAATTGAAGCTGTATTTTCAAAAGCTTTGCGCATCCTCTGACTAAGAATTTGGCCACACTGCAATGTTTGTCACCAAGTCGTGAGGCTACTATGCAGCAAGGCATATTTTATTTATTTAAGAGGTTGTGAATTCTACACGGCATTGTCGAACTTAAATCAAAAGTTTGCACTAAACGTCGTTCTTTTTGTCTAGTAATTTAACTAATTATTTTCTAATTATTTAAGAGGATCGGCACGGCAAAATTGCGACGTTTATCTCAGGCCTGGTTTGCATAGCTAACAGCCAGAAAGTTAGGCCCAGCGCTAAACGTCATACTTTTGCCTTGCAGAACATAGAAAATGATGACAAAAGAGCGACATTTTAGCGCAAACATTTTGATTTAAGTTTGACACTGCCTTGTAGCACAGCAACCTCGCGTTCTTGCCGTGTCTAATTGAATTGAATTCTCAGTCGGACGATGCTCTTTTGGAATACGCATACACAAAGCTTTTGAAAATTTCAAACGTTGACATAATCACAACCCTCACAGAAACAATGTTTAAATGTGCAAGGTTTAATAATGTGAACTTTCTCCTAGCCACCGTGTAGCTGTGAGTTTTCTGGGATAGGGGTGATGGGAAACAACTTCTGACTGGAACTAATTCTGTAGAATTCAGAATTAAACTAATTGATTTTGTTTGACTCTCTTTTTAAAAAGACGATGAACACCACTCAACAACGGTGGGAATAATAAGGTCAACATTTAAGGTGGGGAACGTTATCATAATGATTTTGCCATAAGTATTGAGTGTCACAGCTTGAATTGCCGTTATGAAACTTGATTCTTTAGAAGTTTTCTATGGCGTCCGCTATTTGAATACCTTAAAGTGCGGCAAACCATTTTACTAAATCCATGACATTTGTCACCGATTCGTTTTATTTATCGCGTTTTTGCCATGTAAGTGCGACGTTGAGCGCAGGCAATAACTGGTTTAACATTTTGTATATGCTATTACGTTAAATGAGTAAGCATGAGGTCCTACAGATTATTTGATGACATTGCTTGAAGTACTATTTGTCTTATACTTTTAATGTTTAATTACTTACATTATATTTTTTGCCCTGTTTGACTTTTCTGTATTCTTTGGGTTTTTTCGTTTTATTTCTTTAACCGTTTAAGTTTTTATTTTGACAAAAGTTGTTTTGTGTGCATATTATAGGAACAAGTATCTATTTTGTTACGTTTTTAGTTTGTTGTTCTGGTTTCTTCAACTCTTTGTACGTATTGGTTTTACATTGGCTGATTATTAAGTTGCTTCGATTAAAAGAACTACAGAGGAAAACGAATGATGCTGATGAAATTAACCGTTTTTATGCATATTTTCACCCCTGAAACTGGAAAATCGTGACTTACCGTTCGGATAAATTTTCATACATCATTTTGTTTACATGTTTCCAAATTGTGGAACAATAATGAAGATACTATGATTTTGAGATGGGCTCAACGTTTAAAGCGATGCCTTGAACGATGACATGACAACGAAAAATCTGCGATATCAGCTTGTGTGAGTATTATTTAACTGTATCGGTTCAAATATCATCAATCAATCAGTTTATTTTTCCACAGTATCAAAATCACAATCAAAATCAAATCAAAGGCAATGTAAATTGGAAATTAAGAAATAAATAGTTGTTTGATAAGAGTAATTAAATGAGTAATAAGCATGGACATTCATGAAACTGTGGAGGGACCCATAAAGAAGCAAAGCTTGTAAGGTTATGGTTCCCTGAGCAAGCTTGTGCATTGAGCCGATAATTTTTTTGATGTTTTGTGGAAGATACTGCTCCAGGTAGGAAAAATGTTCCTGAAAGGACAAGTGTATTCAAAAAGGCTCAATGCACAAGCTGCTAACAATGAAAGTAGTTACCTTGACAAACGAACAATGGACAACAATAAACAAAGACAAACAAAGACAGGTCAGCAATGTAGGAAAGAAAACATCTATCAACAATATAAATTCAACAAAGTACCCTTAAATTTACGCTTAAATACAAAAAGATTTTTAGAGGCTTTAAGTTGAGAGTTGAGCGAGTTCCAGAGCTTGGGTCCCTCAAGTTTGACTGTTTTATGAGCGAGAGAAGTACGGGTATATGGTATGTGAAGGTTGGAGGCTTGACGAGTAAAGTGTGAGTGAATCTCATGATTGTTTGTAAATATACTATTAATAGAGGATGGTAAAGTATTATGGGTAGACTGGTACATGAGGGATCCAAGTTGGTGACAATAAATGTCTTTGACTTTAAGAGTCCTATGTTTAGTAAAAAGGGGACTTGTATGTGAATGAAAATCAGCAAAATTAATGGTACGTAAAGCCTGTTTCTGTAGGAGGAGAATTCTGTTTAGTTTGTTTATTGAACTACCTCCCCATGCCAGTATACCATAATTAAGATACGAGCCGATTAGTGTGTTATAAAGAGAATCTAGTACTGTTGCTGGGACAAGAAATTTGATCTTATTAATCGCCCCAATATTTCTAGAAATTATTTTACACAACTGATCGATATGAGAATCCCACTTTAATCCCGAGTCAATATATAATCCCAAAAATTTACAGCACTCAGTTTTTTTAATAACAGTGTTAACAATTTTTACATCGCAAGGAATTTCATTGGTAGAATTGCTAAATAACATGAAAGTGGTCTTTTCACTATTAAGAGACAGTCCATTGACCCTGAACCAATTTACAACATGTATCAGTTCATTGTTGACCTTATTAATGAGGTAATTAAGATTACTATGGGAATAAAATAAATTAGAATCATCAGCTAACAATATGAAAGAAAGTTCATCTGAGGATTGTGTGAAATCATTAAAATATATTAAAAAGAGCAATGGTCCTAATATTGATCCTTGGGGTATGCCATGTGTAAGGATTCTGGTATTTGAATTAGTACCATCTATGGACACATACTGAGATCTGTTAAAAAGATAATTTCTAAACCAATCAAGTGTAATTCCTCGAATGCCATAATAGGAAAGTTTATGTAATAAGATATCATGGTCAATTGTATCAAAGGCTTTTGAAAGATCAAGGAATATCCCCAGGGTGTGCTTAGAGTCATCGATTGCTTTGGAAACCTTATCAATAAAATCTAAAAGGGCATGGGAGGTTGAATGTTTACTACGGAATCCAAATTGGGAGTTTGACAAAATACTGAGTTTATCTAAAAAATTAATGGTACGTGCATAAACACATTTTTCAAAAATCTTAGAGAAACAAGACAAGATAGATATGGGTCTGTAATTGCTAACACAACTATAGAGTCACCTTTTTTAAAAACAGGGATAACCTTTGCAACTTTTAATTGAGATGGTACAACACCTGTCATTGCAAGTGGTTCACATAATATGGCAGTTATTGAGCTTTTGATAATAAACATGTTAATAAAATCGTGGCCACAACTCTTTTTGTTTTCTAGATTGTTAACTATATAAGTAATCTCATATTTATTAACTGGGGTAAAAAATAGTGAATTTTTGTTGGGGTTAGTCAGGTAATCAGTAAAACTGAGAGAAGTATTTGTTTGTTGAATGTTACTAGCAAGATCCGGACCAACATTGGTAAAATAGGAGTTGAAGCAGTCAGCAATTTCATCAGGACTGGAAATTAATTTCCCATCGAAAACAATTCTTTTATTAGTTTTGAAGATTGGTTTTTGTTTAAGATTGAATTAATTTCCTTCCAAGTGTTTTGAATACTTTTTTAGCCTTTTCAAATTGATTGGCTTAATAGTTTTTCTTAGAAGTTCGCAAAAGGCTAGTAAGTGTATTTTTGTATTTAGTGTACTTGTTTTTGTGTGGAATTGTAGGATTAGACATATATTTTCGATACAGTTTATTTTTCTTATTAATTGATTTTAGAAGTGAGCATGTTTTCCATGGTAAGTTAGGAGAATGTTTACGACTGGGTTTATGATTGTGAAAATTAGGTGGAATGTCTTTATCGTACAAATAGTTAAACTTATTAATAAAGTCGTTAAATGACTCTTCTGGGTCATTGCAACAGAAAACATCAGCCCAATTTGATTCAAATAGGTCCTCGTTAAATTTCTGTAGATTTAATTGGGAGAAATTACGATTAGAAGGATTATTGTTATGACTACTAGTGCTACTATTGGGGACATTGGAGTTTGGGGACTGTATATACATAAAGATCGGCAAATGGTCTGAAATATCAGACAATAAGATACCTGATTTGGGACAAGGTTGTAACTTCTTAACTCAAGGAGTCTTAACAAACAGTTCTTCTGCTTAACTTCAGCTGTTTATTCTTCAAGTTCAACTGGTCCAGTGTCAGCGGTTTACTGTAACAACAACAACAATAACAATGAGAGGGCTTAACAATAATCCCAAACATTATAACTTGAATCATCAACTGTAACTGTGATTATATCTTGAACTGAGCTAAATCCCTAATGCCATGTTTTTGTCTATTATCCACTTTCAACTGAGACAAGAGATTATTTAAATCAGCAATAATTAAGTGCTTAGATTCTAATAATAGAAATGCTCGACCCAACAATCTTTACAACACAAGGCAGCACGACTCTTCCTACAGTCTACAGTAACGTGTGAAAGAAATGCACATTTTATAACCTACGCAAACCCCTTGCAGTACCATACATACATGAACCATGCTGTTTACACAAGAAACCATGTGACTGAATTTACAACAAAAAACCCTTTATAAATCTTATAAACCCTTTATAAATCTTATATCCAAGTAATCTTATTAATCCATACTATGAAGATAAATGTATTATATGTTCCATTTACTCACCAACTGTTGCATTCCTAGGAGTGAATTATCCCTTTTTATTTGCCTTTGTCTGAAAGTTTCGTCTTCTTTCATCTAGTCTCAAAAAATGCAATGAATCGACAAATGAGGGCGCTATAACACAAATACGCCGCTACATACCGGCCCCAAATGATAATAACAATTACTCATTTCCTAAAACAATGCGGCGTAACCATAATCACTTATCAAGTCCTTACTTAAATACGTTTTAAACTACTGAAAATCCTAACTACTTTAACCATGGTCTAACAAGAATCACAACGATCAGGCCCTAAACATGTCCTTTAAACTGGAAATGCAGCAGGTCTCCTCCAACTCCACGACTTAGGTGAGTTCTGCGTTTGCCTCGCCTTCCTCTAGGAGACAAAGCTTCGCAACTGGTCTCTTGTAGTACTTCGCTCCTACTCTGACATCCACTTGTCGCGTCAAACCGTGTCGATCTGGATAAGTGGTCACTACCCTCCCAAGAGGCCACTGTCCACGCGGAGCACTGTCATCTGCTACAAGAACCAAGTCATTCACATTGAAGTTCCTCTCAGGTCTGGTCCACTTCTGCCTCTGCTGAAGAAGTGGCAAATACTCTCGGACCCATCTCTTCCAAAACTGGTCTACAAGGTATTGGGCTTGCCTCCATCTCCTTCTGCTGTAGCAGTCTTCCTTAACAAAAACACCAGGAGGGAAACTGGGACTTCTTCTGAGCAGGAGCAGGTGATTTGGAGTCAAAGGTTCGTCGTCCTTAGGATCCATGCTTAACTGTGTAAGGGGACGTGCGTTCAGAATAGATTCCACCTCTGTCATGATGGTGATCAGAGACTCATCGTTGACTGTTTGCTGCTGAAGGAGACTTCCAAGGATCTTCCTTACTGAACGGATCATCCTTTCCCAAACCCCACCCATGTGACTTGCTCCAGGGGATTGTAGTGCCATTCCACACCTCTTGGTACCAGGAAGTCATTGACCTTCTTTTTGTTCAGTGCAGCAAGACAGTCTTGAAGCTCTTTGTGACCACCCTTGAAATTGGTCCCATTATCACTGAAAATATGTTCGGAGGACCTCGACGACTGATGAACCGACGCAATGCTTGGATGAATGAATCCGCCTCAAGAGAGAAGGCCACTTCAAGGTGAACTGCCCTGCTGGACATGCATGTAAAAATGCAACCATATCTCTTCACCTGGCTCCGCCTTGTTTGACTAGGAACGGGCCGAAGTAGTCAACTCCAGTGCTGCTAAACGGTGGCTTGTCAGGTGTCACTCTTGCCTCCGGCAAGTCGGCCATGAACTGCTGTCCACGTCTTGCATTCCGCTTCTTACACATGATGCAGTTCCCTATGGTGTGTCGCACTGTAGCACCACCCTTGATTATCCAAAACTTCTGCCTCAGAGAGGTCCAAGTTGTTCCTGCACCACAGTGTCCAACGTCTTGGTGGTAGTGAACTATCAGGAGCTTGGTGATGTGGTGATCACTGGGTAAGATCAGTGGGTGCTTCTGGTCATCTGACAACTGTGACTTGTCCAATCTTCCTCCCACACGAAGCAGACCATCACGAAGGATGGGATTAGTCTTCTCAAGGGGACCTGTTCTCTTGCGTCCCTTCACCTTCATACCTGCAGCACCCTTGTGGAATTCATCGGGAATGACTGAATCTGAACAAACCTTATCATCTGCCTTTCAGCAGTCTTCAACTCTTGGGCTGTCTGAGGTCCTGTTTCCTTGAACAATGTCTTGTTCCTTGCACGTGAGCCTAGGTATCTCAGGTATCGAAGGATCCATGCAATGGCCCGTTTGAGGCGAATCCATGAAGAATACCGTGTCATCAACTCTTGTATTAGATCAGCAGATTCAGTTGCAAAAACCTGGGACTTCTTCACTTCCGGATCATTCTGGAAGTCTGCATCAGGTAGAATTGTCTTTCCATTGATAGCATCTGGCTTGTCCGGCCACTTGTACCTCTCCTCGATCAGGAACTTGGGTCCATGGAGCCATCGAGAAAGGTCCTTGGCATGCATCCCTCTAGAACCGTCGTCAGCGGGGTTCCTGCCGGTATCAACATGTCTCCACTGGGAGGTGTCACTCATCTCATGTATCTTAGCGACCCTGTTGGCAACAAAGGTGCGAAATCTCCTGCTTTCATTGCTGATGTACTGCAAAACAGAGGTTGAATCCGTCCAGTAGGTAACACCTTGCAGTGGTAATCTGAGCTCTTCCTTGATGACCTGAACTAGTTTCACTGCCAACACTGCCGCTGATAGCTCAAGCCTAGGAATTGTCGTCTTCTTTAGTGGACAGAGCCTCGTTTTGCCCATCACAAAGGCACAATGAACCTTGCCATCTAGGTCGACAACTCTCAGGTAAGCACATGCAGCATACGCTAGCTCTGAAGCATCACAGAATGCATGAAGTTCATAGCTTGGGTCCTTGAACGCTGGGGCTTGAAGCACCTGGCTATCTTAGCTGTTGTCAAGTCAGAGAGTTCCATGACCCAATTCTTCCAACGTTGTATTTCTTCGTCTCCCACTTTCTCGTCCCATCCTTTGCCTTGAGCACAAAGATCCTGAAGCAATAGCTTAGCCACGAGGATGAAGGGAGCTACGAACCCCAGGGGATCGTACAGAGAGCTGGTAGCTGAGAGGATGCCTCTTCTTGTCATTGGAGTTTCCTTAATTGATACCCTGTAGTTGAATTCATCAGTATCTACATTCCATAGAACCCCAAGAGTTCTCTCAATTGGTAGGTGGTCAAGGTCTAAGTCAACAACGGAGGCAGCTCTTTCAGTGGCTGGCACAGATGTCAACACTTCTCTGTCGTTGCTTACCCACTTAGTAAGCCTGAAGCCGCCTCTTCTCGACATCTCACACAACTGGGAGAGCAGCCTCATTCCTTCTTCAGTGGTGGAGACGGACGTCAAACAGTCGTCAACATAAAAGTTCTCGAGGACAGTCCTTGCAACATCTGCATCAAAGTCCCTTTGATTGTCTTGCACAGTTCTGCGCAGGGCAAATCCTGCACAGCTTGGTGAAGAAGTTGCACCGAATAGATGGACTAGCATCTGGTACTCCTTTGGGGTCCTAGACAAGTCTCCATCTTCCCACCACAGAAATCGCAGGGCACCAATATCACGTGGTGACACTCTGACCTGGTGGAACATTCCCTCTATGTCAGCTACCAAGGCCACTTTATCCTGGCGGAAGCGCATCAATACACCAACCAACTTGTTGGTGAAGTCGGGTCCCTGCAAGAGTTCACTGTTCAGGAGACACCATGATATTCAGCTGCACAGTCGAAGACTACCCGGACCTTGCTAGGCTTCATGGGGTTAGTGACTGGGTGGTGAGGAAGATACCAGACTACTCCATTTTCAGCATCCTTGACACCTCCTTCCACCTCCTTAGCATGGCCTTTGTTGACGTAGTCATGAATGGTAGTCTTGTAGCTAGAATGTAGAGCTTCATCTTTCTCCAACCTTCTCTTCAAAGACTGGAGCCTCCGTTCAACCATTTGGCGATTATTCGGCAAGGATGGTGGATACCGACGCCAGGGTAGATCTATCTGATAATGGCCATCCTCCTGTGTTACCGAAGTTTCCATTGATGACCTTGCCCTTAGATCTTCAACTGACTCCCCAAGCTTCTCCTCTTTGTCACCAAGGCCATAGTCTAAAAGCCAGAAGCGCTTTACTTGTTCATGCAGTTCTTCCTCTGCTCGAATGTGGTTGACTCTAAAGTGATGTTGTCCCTTCTTACTTGATGTAGGGCCCAGGAGAGTCCATCCCAATGGTGAACGGATAGCATATGGCTCCTTCTTCTGACCTCTCCGTTCCTCTTGCACCCAAAAGGCTTCAGGAGTGTCGCTACCAATTAGCAACTTCACATCAGCATCACTAGTCGATGGAAGCTCTATCCCTCTCAAGTGGGACCACCCTTTGATATCTTCTTGGGTGGGTATGCTGCGACGAGAGACAGGGAGCTTCTTGACGGTCCATATCTTAGACATCTCTATCCTCTCCCCACCTTGGGCACCTTCAACTGATAGGCTTACTTCCATCCCTTGTCTTTCAACTTCTGAACTATTCACTGTTGTCAACCGGAAGTTCTTCCTGGTCCCTTCAAGACCAAGCTCCTCTGCTATTCCTTCTTCGCAGAGGGAGATGTCGCTTCCTCATCTAAGAGGGCCCAAGTTGTCATCTCTTTCCCTTCATGCTTAATCTTGACGGGAAGTACTCTAAGGCAAACTTCTTTGCGTGATCCAACAGAGTTGCATTCAGCCTCCTGTGAGCTTGCAGCCGGTTCTTCACCGGCCCCAGTATGCATACTTGATCCTTCATGTGGCTTTGGTTCGGCATGTAAAAGTGTGTGATGTTTCCTCTTGCAGCCTTCTTTACTGCATACCCACTTTGAGTTACATCTTCTCGCAATGTGTGTTCCCTGGAGGCAATTGAAGCATACACCCTTCTGTTGAACTAGGAGAAATCTTTCTTGAAGTGGTTTTGCTTTGAATTCATCGCACTTGTAGATGGCGTGTTTCCCTCCACAGCATGGGCACGAGTTTTCCTTGATGGTGTGGTCCTCTTTCCTGTCTTGGATTGCAAAGGAAGAGCCCTTGTAGGTGTTTCTTTGGCTCGATGGGGAACAGGCTTAGGGTGCAGCTTCACAGATTTTCCTATATTCTGTCCATATGCATTACTTCCCACCTTGGCCTGCTCTTCAACGAAGTTAGTCATATGGGAGAAGTTGGGTACAACCTCTGCCTCCATCAACTTGTGAGCAACGTTAGCCCACTTGGATTGAAGATAGATTGGTAGGAGTCGCTGTACCTTCAACAAGTTGTCGGTTGCACTCATATCTGCTGTGTAGCCCATCTGGCTGAGCGTCATCTGGCACCGTCTCATATCTCGTGCGAGGTCCCATAAGCTCCCACCTTCACTGGATCTAATGGGAGTACGATCAACCACCTTTGTTATGTGGGCCCCTGCTACTATGTAATTCTTACCAAATTGGTCATACAATATACTCAATGCACGTCTGTAACCTACCGACTGTTCTAAAAGAACACAATTTTCTATAGCATCATGTGCTTTACCGGTACAAAACTGGATAAGATATGCCAATTTTTCTCTTTCAGTATGAACCTTGCATGCCACATTTATCTCAAAATTGTTAATAAAACCCCAATACTGCACCGGGTCACCTGAAAATCTCTTTATCTCGGGCTTGGGCAAATTCATGGCTATGTACATCTGGGAACTAGTAACACATGTGTTTTCATTACAATTATTCTTAGAAGGGGAAGGCATGTTTGATTTTACCGGTTGTGCATTACATGTAGCAACATTGTCATGACTAATGCTTACAGGCATGTTTACCTCAGGCTGATTATCTAATGCATACAATTTACTTGTTTCACACCAATTGTTTACATCTACCTGTACTTGTGCATTACTGTTTACCACTGGTTTGATTGGTTCTCTATCAGTAAACTCCTGCATCCAAATTGCAGCTTCTACATCGGCACTTTCAATTTCATTTTCTACTTCAAGTGTTTTCAGTTTTTCCTTGAGTTCATATTCCTCTCTTCTTAGTTTTTGTTCCTTCAGCAATTGTTCACGTTTTAGTTTAGCCAGTTCTCGCTTGACCTTAGCTTCAGCCAATTTCACACTTGATACACTGCGTCTTGAAATACTTGATGATGTCACAGACCTTTCATCTACGGAAGTCACAGCCTCATCAGCAACTCCAGCCCCAGTGATGTTCCCTTCTGCGCTGGTAGGTCCACCATGTGCTGTGCTTAAAGCCCTTTCTCCGTCCGGCAGTTGTGCATTCATCTCCATGACGAATAAGTTGTAAACTTTATGTAACTTCTTAACACTTGTTACATGGTAGGTATATAATGCATGTCCAAACGCGCTAACAAGGAGTCTTAACAAACAGTTCTTCTGCTTAACTTCAGCTGTTTATTCTTCAAGTTCAACTGGTCCAGTGTCAGCGGTTTACTGTAACAACAACAACAATAACAATGAGAGGGCTTAACAATAATCCCAAACATTATAACTTGAATCATCAACTGTAACTGTGATTATATCTTGAACTGAGCTAAATCCCTAATGCCATGTTTTTGTCTATTATCCACTTTCAACTGAGACAAGAGATTATTTAAATCAGCAATAATTAAGTGCTTAGATTCTAATAATAGAAATGCTCTACCCAACAATCTTTACAACACAAGGCAGCACGACTCTTCCTACAGTCTACAGTAACGTGTGAAAGAAATGCACATTTTATAACCTACGCAAACCCCTTGCAGTACCATACATACATGAACCATGCTGTTTACACAAGAAACCATGTGACTGAATTTACAACAAAAACCCTTTATAAATCTTATATCCAAGTAGCCCAAAACTTCATTAATCCATACTATGAAGATAAATGTATTATATGTTCCATTTACTCACCAACTGTTGCATTCCTAGGAGTGAATTATCCCTTTTTATTTGCCTTTGTCTGAAAGTTTCGTCTTCTTTCATCTAGTCTCAAAAAATGCAATGAATCGACAAATGAGGGCGCTATAACACAAATACGCCGCTACAAGGTAATACGTTACAAAATGTTATCAATAAGAGTAGCAGAGGTATCTGTAATACGGGTAGGCTTATCAATTAATGGGAGGAAAGTGTGGGTAGTCAGTACATCCATAAAGGACTGGGTACAAGAATTAGAATAATTAAGTAAATTGATGTTGAAATCGCCTGAGATAATACACAAGGTTTGTTGTTGCAACTCTGCTAGAACAAATATTTTGAATACGGTCATAAACTCATCGTGGGCAATAGATGGTGCTTTATATACAACTCCTGCAATAATACTGTTTGCTTTTGCTTTGGAAAGTTCAACTAATAAGGATTCAAGCGAGTCATCAGCCCATCAGTCAATCAGCCCAATTTGATTCAAATAGGTCCTCGTTAAATTTCTGTAGATTTGATTGGGAGAAATTACGATTAGAAGGATTATTGTTATGACTACTAGTGCTACTATTGGGGACATTGGAGTTTGGGGACTGTACATAAAGATCGGCAAATGGTCTGAAATATCAGACAATAAGATACCTGATTTGGGACAAGGTAATAACGTTACAAAATGTTATCAATAAGAGTAGCAGAGGTATCTGTAATACGGGTAGGCTTATCAATTAATGGGAGGTCCTCTCTGATTACAACATTCAATTGATTAGATATGTAAAGTGCAACACCACCACCAGCTTTAGAACCGTGTCTATTTTTCACAATGAGTTCATAACCTGGTAAAGAATAGTAACAATGGGGAATAGTTTTAAGCCAAGTTTCAGAGAGTGCAATAACTGAGAACTTATGTTTTATCGATTTAAGAAGTATTTTGAGGTTTTCAAAGTTTTTTTAGAGACTTCTAATGTTAATGTGTAACAATGAAAAACAGTTTTCATCCATTGTCGTTGGAACCTTTTCGGGAGAATAGTAAATGGAATTATTAGACAAACTCAACAAGTCATTGTTATTATAATCTTCATCAATTACAGGGTTAAGGCCAAAAATAACTTAGTATTGGTTTTAGACTATTGCTGACCTGCATAACACATAACATACACAACAATGACACGGGATAAGACAGTACACAGACAAAACAACTAGGAATACACGAGGCGCTAAGTAAAACACAGAACATGATTTTGGATGGGGAAGGCGGACCCTTTTTGAATGCTCCAAGCAATAATAGCAAATAGTTAAGTATACCAAAATATTCATAAACATATTATCCATGAGACACCATTAAATAAACAACCAGTATATATAAAGTTTGATGAAGGAATGGTTTATTCCTTCCGGGTGGGGAGATGCTTCTTGCCGTCGATGAACAAGTAACCATCTCGAAAGGTTGGGTGACGGCCCGCGTTATAAGCCTGTTCCATGACGCCTTTTAGCTCCCTCTTCTTGGCCATATCGGCAGCTGGTAGATCAGGAAGAATGAAGATTCCTAGCTAGGTGAGTATGGGTTTGGCTTTTTGTAGTACGGTTTGGCGTTCAGGACGATAGATGAATTTTACTAGTATGTGCCGGGGCTTGTCGCCTGGTGCTTTGGGAACTCGACCAGAGCGGTGGGCGTTCTCAATCTCTGGTATGGCACGCCAAAGCGGAATTTATTCAACACTGCACGGAATCTGCGTCAACATAAAAAATATATCACAACATAACATTACTGTTCAACATTTAACCAAATTAGTGGCAATAAATTTTAAGTTGTGTCAACATGATGGAAACCATGGTTCAACATTACAAAATATCCTTCAACCAACCCGCATAAAATATGGGTCAACATTGTTACAAAATATCCTTCACCTGCAAAAAATATATATCAACATTGTTATAAAATATCCTTCAACCCACCAAAAATATGGTTCAACATTGTTACAAAATATCCTTCAACCCACATAAAATATATATCAACATTGTTACAAAATATCCTTCACCCGCAAAAAATATATATCAACATTGTTACAAAATATCCTTCAACCCGCCAAAAATATGGTTCAACATTGTTACAAAATATCCTTCAACCCACATAAAATATATATCAACATTGTTACAAAATATCTTTCAACCCGCATAAAATATATATCTTTGTTTTTTTTTAAATACCTGTCAACAATTTGTTAAAAAAATATTTGTCAACATTATTGTAACAAATTAATGTGTCAACGTTTTGGAAACTACATGTCAACATTAAAAACAAAAAATAGTTCTGGTTATTTAACTATAGAAAAGTACGTGTCAACATGGTCCAAACTATTATTTTACTACTTGTTGACAAATATGTGCCAACCCATCGTGCGACACCCAACCCATCGTGCGACACCTAAAAATACGTGTCAACATTTCGTCCTATAAAAAGTATATGCCAACATTCACGTGACCGCCGCGACGGAGTACACGAAGTAATGGATGCATGCTACCTGTAAGTCAACGTGCGTTCACGTTTACACGGTGAGAATCAGCGAATAGGCTGGTATACCTATGCTGCAGGTACAGAGACTGTACTGAATAAAAGAAGTGGGTACTAGGTACTATGCAACCATCCACCCACGTGTGTTAAAGCCATCTGTCAGTTTCCCCCCTGTATGTTTTCTGGATGTACATCCTTCCTGTAGTGTTACTGTTAGGTTCGAAACAAATTCATTGTTATTTGAGCTAATTCAGGGCAGATAAATTGGTGGCTTGGTGCGGAAAATTTGCCTAAATATGAACCGTGATCGTGAAAGGCCAAGGGCAAGGCCATCAAACTCCGAGGATGACTTTGAAGGACTTTTACAGGAACTAAGCAGGTCCAGCTCCACTACCGGAGCCCCACAAGAGGTGAGGAACCTCGTACGTGTGTAAAGGGAAAAGTGAAATCATACATGTAGCCCTGTGTAAACAGACCCGGAGATGAGAACATTATGACCACACAAAAAAACCAGTTTTGATGGAAGAGGTTAATTATTATATAATTATTCCCCATTACATGGAGAGACATGTATTTGAATCCAAGGCTTAAAAAAGCGTACGAGGCATTAATATGTATTGTATAAAGTTCTTATTAGGGAGGGGGCAAGGTAGAACAGGTGTTGGTAGGGGGTGGGGTTTGGATAAGATGGAAAGTGCGAGGAAGAGGGAGACAGACACTATCCAGAAGGTACTAAGGCCGAAATAGTTCTGGAGCGGGAAATTTGAAACCAAATCCGGCGACAGGGGGGTGGGGGTTTGTTTGGAAAAGGAAAAGACAAGTAATCGGTGTGGTCGGAGGGCGTCCGGGTTGTCGCTGTTCAATGTTGTTAGGAACAGACGACCGAGGAATGCTTGTTGGATCCTCAGAAATTCCAGTTACATTTGTTGGCCTGGCATGAACAGGATGCATGTAATGACCAGCCAAAAGCTGACGTTGTCTTGATGCTAGAACATGGGCCAAGCACTGCACAAACAAGCGATGCAAATTCCCTTACTTCGCGAGGCCGAGGGTCTTCGTAGGCGACTTCAATTGCACGCGACATCATAACTGAAACCGTTTGTGCGTGTTCGTTAACCTGACGAAAAGTACTGTTCAGCAACGTTTATATCGTTTGTTGATGTCTGTGGATTAGCTTCAGCCACGAATCGTACCAGTGCCAGCCAAAAATCAGAAATAGGTCCACTGTCTTCCATTTGAAGTTGAACAAGGCGGTGTTTATTTTGCGGTAAGTGTCACGTGCTAGCAAGCACAATCGTACAAGCAGCTGTAGTCTGGATACCAGACCTGACGTTTCTGAATACGGTCGGCGAAACGAAGATTTTGGAGTCGACTTCAGGGAATTTTTGGAACCAGACTAAAGCTGCTGCAACGTCAAACTATGATCACCTGATATATCAGGTGATCCAACTATCAAACTCGTTGGTCCGTGATTCCACAATGTTGAAATCTATTTTCAAGGGGATGTTGACACATTTTGTTACAACATTGTTGACAATTTTTGTTGAAATGTTGACAGGTATTTTTATAAATTGTTGACAGGTGTTTAAAAAAATAATGTTGATATAATGTTTTATGATTCGGGTTAAAGGATATTTTGTAACAATGTTGACCCATATTTTTTGCGGGTTGAAGGATATTTTGTAACAATGTTGATATATATTTTATGTGGGTTGAAGGATATTTTGTAACAATGTTGAACCAAATATTTGGCGGGTTGAAGGATATTTTGTTACAATGTTGAACCATATTTTTGGCGGGTTGAAGGATATTTTGTAACAATGTTGATATATATTCTATGTAAGTTGAAGGATATTTTGTAACAATGTTGATATATATTTTATGTGGGTTGAAAAATATTTTGTAACAATGTTGAACCATATTTTTGGCGGGTTGAAGGATATTTTGTAACACTGTTGACCCATATTTTTGGCGGGTTGAAGGATATTTTGTAACAATGTTGATATATATTTTATGTGGGTTGAAGGATATTTTGTAACAATGTTGAACCATATTTTTGGCGGGTTGAAGGATATTTTGTAACAAGGTTGACCCATATTTTTTTCGGGTTGAAGGATATTTTGTAACAATGTTGATATATATTTTATGTGGGTTGAAGGATATTTTGTAACAATGTTAAACCATATTTTTGGCGGGTTGAAGGATATTTTGTAACAATGTTGACCCATATTTTATGCGGGTTGGTTGAAGGATATTTTGTAATGTTGAACCATGTTTTCCATCATGTTGACACAGTTTAAATTTGTTGCCACTAATTTGGTTAAATGTTTAACAGTAATGTTATGTTGTGATATATTTTGTATGTTGACGCAGATTCCGTGCAGTGTTGAATAAATTCCGCTTTGGCGTGCCATACTATGGTGATAAGTCGCACTTGTCCTGGAGGATTTCTTTGAGCTTTTCAAGAGTACCCAGGGGATTCGTTGTCACACTCAGGGATACCGCCGAAACGCAGATTGTAGCCCCTAGAATTAACGCTCAAGCCGTAGAACCTCTTCCTCAAGTTGTTGTACCTTATTGATGGCTGTTTTTAGATTTGAAGACATTTGTGAGATGTGAGAGCCAGTGATCTCGTTATCTTTGCGGATTTCCTGTACTGATTGTGGAGTGAAAGTCAAGGCCGTTTCCATTTCCGAATGGCTGTTTTCAATTTTGTCTATTCTGGTGATGAGGGATTGCTGGTTAGCTAGTACTCGATCCAGTTTCTCGTCAATTTTAGAGGTGAGTTGTTGAAGCTCTTGGCGCAATAATGGCAGGAGGTCGGAGGTTACGGGTGTGGCCGACGATTTTTTATGTTTAACGTACACGTACCTTGATGCACATTGTCCTCGAGATCAGGCCCGGTAGATTCTGGTCGTTTTACACCCCTTTTTGGAGGCATTCTGGCGACAAATCTGGCAACAGATCTTATGAAGATGACGACAAGGGTAGAAACTTTGGAATATAGTGAATGTCTACAATCCACTCCACAGTAGAAATGAGATATTTTGATAAAATTTTGGAATAGATTTGGAGCAGCAAAAAGGAACGTCAACCCATAATAGCGCCCTCTTGCGGATATGTCACTCGGACTGATGCTCTTAAAACATGGAATGAAAATGAAAAAAATGCGCAAAGTCTTGAGTCCAAGTTGGCTGAGGGCGATTAACCAGATACCTGTGTCGAACCTGCCGTCGCGTCGCCCGTCGTCCATCGCGTCGTCCGTCGCGTCGACCGTCGTCCGTCGTGTCATCCGTCGCGTCGTCTGTCGCGCCGTCTGTCGCGTCGCCTGTCTTATTGTGTCTCCTGTCTGGTGGCGCTGTTGTGCCTCTGCAGTCGTCATGTGCTTGTGTGGAAGTTGAGAAAGTTGTTTACGATGGAAGGCATTCTAGCTTCTCTCGATTTGGAACACTTATTGTCAGGTCAATTTATTTAGGTCATGTCCAAATGGAATGTGGCTATAAAGCTGCATTAATCTGTCACAATAATCAAGTGGATACCGGATCAATTAATGATATTATTAGTCAAAGGATAGGCAGCACTGAGCAACAACCTAGCAACAGTTGTTAAAGGGACACATTGCCTTGGATCGGGCGAGTTGGTCTATCAAAAGCATTTGTAACCGTTTGTTTTATAACGTCTTTCTAACCATATGCATTTTATATCAAACGGTTACAAACGCTTTTTTGTTGACCAACTCGTCCGATCCAAGGCAACGTGTCCCTTTAACCTTAGCTACAACAAGTTCTCAAGGCCTTACTTGAATAGATTTTAAATGTGTAATAAGTTTTACTACATGAAACTTGTTCCCAGGGGAACAAAAACCATACAAACAAACAAACAAACAAACACACACTCCAACACCCCAACACCCGAACAAACAAACAAACAAACAAACAAACAAACACCCCAACACCCCAACAAACATCCCAACAAACAAACAAACACACAAGACAAATATAATAAATATGATAAATAAGGCCTATACCTCGGAGATATGCCGAAATGCCAGAATCCTGCTCATTTCATCATAATTTATAGCCAGCACCAAAGTGACTTACTAGTTCATCCCATAGTTTTCTGTTAAGGACTATATTTAATACTAATAGTCAATAAGCAAACAGCACTTTATAAGTATCACTTCGTTTACGGCTGACGAGATCATTCACCTGTTTAAATCAATTCTTAGGCCTAACATGGAAGAGAAGTTCTCACAATAGCTAGACGAAATCATGGAAACCCTTTCTTATAAAAATCATTGGTTGGAATAACTAAGCAGGCCTACCAACCTGACAACCACACTAAGTCTATTGAATAACATTATGCGTTGCTAATGACATTGCTTTAGTTTACTTTAGGAGGCCGGTTATTAATTAATGATATTGTTGAGATGACACGGCAAGCAGGGATTGATTAAACTATACACCTGGAAACTCTTTCCCGACACAACGAAAAGAAAATATGGTGAAATAAACAAATAGCGCCACAAATTGTCAGAGAAAGTGTGACCACGAGGTATAAATAATTGGCGACGCAACGGGCGACGCGACGGCACGACGCGACGGACTACGCGACGGCACGACGCGACGGGCGAAGGCACGACGCAACGCACGACGCGAAGGCAGAGGCGACGCGACGCACATTATGTTGTCTATAGAACACCATATCTGACAGTTGGTGCTATTTTGGAATCGTAGTAGGCCTGTCACTTGTAGATAAAAGTGCGTGAGTGGGGGAGAGTGAGTAAAGCATAGGCCTAAGGGGAGACAGTTGATGCACATCTATTTCTCTCTGGAAACAACCACCCTATGTCAAGCCGACACTAAAGTGTCACTAATTATTAATTTGTTTATGAATAACATGATTAATTACATATATTTACTGAACTATTTACATTTTTAATATAAACGTAAACACGCATGACAAACTTTAGTTTTCAGAGAAACTTTATTCGGTATGTTCACCTGTGTAAATACTTCACAATGTCTTTGTTTACATCCCTTGGGTTAGTCTAGCCTTCCTAGATTATCGGAAATTGTTTTTAATAATTTGCTTCTAATTTGTTCATGATTCTCGCAAATTTTGTTTTGGTTTTGTTTAATCTAAAATGCGACTTTTTTACAAGCCTTAATGGGACATGTTTCTCTCCCACTACGCGGAGACAGTTTGTCTGGCAGGGGGTGGGGCGGGTCTACTGGTGTTGACGGTGTTGACGGCAAGGCATTGCTTACGGCAAGGCATCACAAGCAACAAAGAACGGGCAACTGAACAGATTGTTCCAGTTATCAGACGGTTGTGTCAGAGGGTTAGATCTGGGTAGCTCTGGGCTTTGCAAGTGGAAAAACCATAACATAATTAACCGTCAACCAACAAAAAAATGCGAAGAAAAACAAATGCAACGTAAAGAAAAAAGGCGACGACCCCCAAAAAGGCGACAGAAAAAAAATGCGACGGAAAAAAATTGTGACGGGGAAAAAAACCAATTCAAATCATGCGACGCAAAAAAAAACGACAGAAAAAAATGAGACTAAAATGTAAAAAATGCGAGGCCCCCCAAAAATGTAAAGGAAAAAAAATTCGACGTATAAAACTAAAACGGATGCTAAACTTCGCAAAAATAGAGGTTCTTCATTTCACATCAAGATTTTCGAAACGGCCACTTCCATTCATTTCCATCACGGTTGTTGTGCAGTTAAACCCCTCAACAGAAGCCAGAAATCTCGGTGCAGTCATGGATGAACATCTAACACTGAAGGCCCATGTCAACACCCTTTGCCGCTTTTCAATGACCGTCGTCCGAAAGATAATAGGGAGCTTTCGTTTTGGACGACGGATGGTTCTACAACGGTTGAACCCAAACGTTGTCGTTTTCAGCACAACGCAGATTCACCCCAAGTACTGTCGTAGAAATTGAAGGCCGACGAAGCCTCAGAGTCGACGCATGCGCAGATAGCTCGAGGTGTCATTTTCACCGTTGCAGAACCATCCGTCGTCCAAAACGAAAACTCCCTAATGGCAGATCCGTGACTGTTTAGATGAAAGTTCCACCACCACGCTAGTACATGCGTTTAGACTGCACTCCAATACTAAATTATTTGCACCGCTGTGTCCGTCCCGGGCTCTGGTCTCTATATGGATTGAGGACTGGGTAGAAAAGGCTCCTCACCCGCAACCAGGATCCGCCCGCCACTGTCCCCCCATCTCTCATCCAACTCTCACACCGTCGCTGCCTGCCCTGTTGGAGATGTGAAAGCCTTCTCAGCCTTGAAGGCGGAGTTTAGGGCACGATAGAACTCCCCGGCCTGGTCTGCTGGTGATGGCTGCCCCCTCTCCTTCAGCCTCCACAGCCTCCCTCGCCTGGTCACTCTTTCCATCTGAGTATATAGTGTCTGTACGTTCGCTGTGTCGCCCATCCGCAGTGATCCATCACTTCCTGGTCTGTGGCTCCCAGCAAGCGTAGAGTGGGCGCTACTCCCGCCCTTCCACCGTGGGGTCTTAAGACGCGGTCACCCTGATCTGACAAAACTGAGAAATACAGTTTGAGGCGATCCCTGCCATCGATCTTAGTGACTTCACTGGTCTTCGATCTCCCTAGGTCTGCCGACCTATCCCCTGCCCACCATAGGCACAAAAAGAAGGCTAAGTCCCTGTGCAAAATGAACTGCCCCACGAAGTGTGCATGGTCGGTCTGCTGAAGCTTGGATCCGCTTCCTGATCTCGTTTGCGAGCCACCTGATCTTGTCCGAGAAAATGGGAACTGCTTGTCTGGGCGTCACTCGGGCTTCGGCTTGCTCAAGCCTCGTTGCCTTTAAATATTTCTGCACTCGAAAGGAAATACAGGGGTTGCCCCATTGTGAGCTCTGCCGCCAAGGAAGTGTCTTTCCACATGTGTTGAAGTAGGCCCTGAGCTGACCAATGTACGAGTCGACTGCTCCGGCCGAAAGATGTCGCTCACACCCGCAGTCGAAGTGTCCACTTTTCCCAAAATTTCCGCAACCCAAGGCATGAACCTGTGTTCGACCCTTTGAGTCTCGATCCACTAAAAACTTAGCCACATCTTCTGGGGTCGTTGAATCGAGCCCTACACCGTCAGTGTGGTAGCCCGAGTTGTGATTGCCCCGAAGGAAGGTCGACAAACTGCTTACCAAACTGCTTTTCTGCTTATTGTATGCCAACTTGTCAAAACGATTGCCCAACTATTGACCCGGCTGATCTGAGGTACAGTAAGGGTACCAAAACTCGCCGGGGGTAAAAGGAACCTGAGCTAAATATTTAAATCCACGTGCACTCCGGTACGCAAGACCAAAACTGACCTGAGTAACCTTTGCAGCCGTCTCTGTAGTGTCATACTCCCCCAAACCGTTAAATGAACCTGATCTTTTAGGTCTGACTGAGTTATACAATCGTTGGAGAGGAAAAACCAGCCAAACTCTTTGCATATTTCGCGCAAAGCTGTGTTAGCAAGCGCCACTGACCGGTTCATCACTCCGCTCTTGGTCTGACAGATCCCTGAAAATACAACTTTTACCCCCTGACACTGGGATTGCAGTTGTTTACCGGCCGAAGCAATAACTCTCAGCAACTCCTCTACTCCTGCACCACCCGCCTTGCTGATGTCGTTCACACCTCCGTGTAGAACTGCCACCTCCAGCTTCTTTGTTCGACAGGACCCTGCCAAAACGCTGCACAAGGCTTCTTACATTGCTCCGCCATTTACGCTCAAGCTGACTCCCAGCGAAGCTGGCCTACCAAAACCCCTCATACCATTGAACATCGAATCAGATACTAAAAGCACTGGGTGTTGAGCGGGCAAACGAACCTCCCTCGAAATCCGACCATCCGCAGGAAAACGACACTCGCATGCTCAAAGCTCGAATCGAAGGTCCTCTAAGCTTCTCCCATATCCTCGCCTCGGCGGAAAATCCAGGACATTTCCCCATTCGATAAAAAGCTTGATCAGAGCTGGAATGAGCACAAAAGGAGGAAAAACATACAGCTTCTCACCCCGAGGGCATGACTGTGCAAACACGTTTACCCCTGGCGAGCCTGGGACTGGGAATCTTGAGAAGAACTTTATGGTTCTCCCATCACGGCCTTTCGGAACATTGGAGGGCAGCGCCAAAGATCCTATGAAAACCCCGAACTTTCACCACGCTCCCTTTGCAGAAAGTGCCACATCGATGCTGTAAGACGAGCGTCCGCTCTGGAAAGCTCCCTGGATGGAAAATCTGCCTGGTTCTCTTCACTTGGGACCCACTCCAACTTTAGGTCGAAATTAGCTTTTAGGGTGAGAGCAAAAATCATCTTCAATACCCCTACGAGAGCTCGGGACCTTGCTCTCAACCTTGACCACGCATGGAAGAGACTCTGTGAATCTACCTGCACATCGACCCTTCTGTCCCAGAGTGTATCTATTACTGACAATAAAACAAAATACAAAGCCAGGGCCTCTTTGTAACAGATGTCTGTAATAACTTGCACATTAGATGACCAATAATCGCCGAAGGCGATGGCGTCTTGACCAGGAAGCGACAAAACCCCACCCCATTTATGACCAGAGGCATCGGACGCCAACCTTACTGTCAAGTGCCACTCTTTCCTCCATGGGATAGGCTCCGAAAATGAGTCGACAAAACGCCAAAAGAGCACTTCATCGCGCACCGGTTGAGTTAATTGAACAGGAGTGACATCATCCAACTCGACCATAAAGGAGCAACCCTCCCGGACAAAAAGGGACGCAGCAGGGAACACTAAAAGAAGCTTTGACATTTTCCGACAAAACGCTGCATCTCTTTCAGGAGCACCGAACCTGATTTCAGAACCTCCTCCCTGACACGGGCGAATGAGCACTTCTTCTTATCCGGGATCCAGAAAGATAGGGAGTCTGAACAAACCCCTAGACCCAAATGAACCATCCGTGACGTCGGTTGCAATTGGCTCTTCTTCAGGTTGATGAAGTATCCAAGGTGTGACTGCATGTAACACACTACATACAACGCTCTAGCAGCCCTTGTACAAGCCTTTTGACCCGAGTCGCTGATCGGACCCTGCAAACAATCAAAAACAAACATCTGACATTTAGGAACAAGGCTTTCCCTCTCCACTACATTCTCCAATGAAACGGTCATCAATCTAAACTTCTGTGTGAATGCCCCTGTTTTTTAACCAGGTCGAGAGACAAAACCCAAGTGAGGAGTATATGTAGGCACTGTTTTTGAAACCGAAAGGGAGGGTGGTGTCAACAAAATAGAATCCCGCCCATTCGAAACCGCAGAAGGTCCTAGACCTCTCATTTAGAAGGATTTGTTTGGAACCCCGAGCGTCGTCGGTTCCGGAGAACTTTCCACCCCGACTAATCGACTTCACAAATCCCAAAAGGAACTAATTTGAAAGGTGTGTCCTTACACCAGAGGTTTGGCCCCTTCATCGACAAAACTAATCTGGGTTTTTTGGGTTCGATGGAGAGCGCATTAACACACCTCGGCGGTCTTGTGCTTTTTACCGCCCCAACTGTAAAAAAGCTCCACTGTGAGGGCACTCAGTCAATATGTCATCCCACGCCTGGGATGATTGAAAAAATGTAACAGCCAGACCGGTGATGATTTAAAGTGATGTTTATTATTCTGGAGTTCTGATGTATTCATTTCCTAGTGTAGGCTTTAACCCATGACCCGTGGTTCTACAAGATACATAAACAAGATAAAACCTTATAAGTTTACATGAAATGCAGGTTGCACAAAGTATGAGAACAATAAAAGGGCCCTACAACTTACATAAATCATAAACAATAGGGACAGGATCAACCATCGCCCCAAAATATGGTTATAATAAGAAAAGGCTTAGAAACTTTAATAAAGACTTTACAGGCAGGTAAATTCCTCAATGAGCTGGAACATTCGATCCTCATAACGCCCCAGAAGATATATAGCCATTAATCATCATAATAGACTTAATAATCAACAACGGTAATGTACTCAGGAACTTTAATAACTACAATAAACACTACCATATCATAACTGGTTAACGATAAACTTTTCTAGGCAAGACATGTGAAAATCTGAATGTAAACAATCCCCAATTTATCCCAGTAACCCATGATTAATATGAAAGATTGTACTCACTTTAATACATGTACGCACGGGAGGATATCTGCTGGTTAATAGCTTAGGTTAATTTGGAATTTCAGGAAATTACTTGGATTTATCTGTACTCATTGGTATAAAACATGGAATTTTCGTGATCATTGGAATCATATGCCAAAAACGGTCAAGAGAGGGCGCCATCCAACATTTCGACTTGAGACTTTTGAACAGCCGCCCCTAAATTTGGGTACTAAATTTACTAGCAAAAGAAATGTCTCAACAATGAAATTCTTAATCGGGCGTAACCTAGTTTCATCATCTGTCAGTTCTGGGAGGCGGATTAGCCGGGCAACCTGGCGAGTGTACACTTTACCCTTCACAAGTACATTGGCAATGCGGACACGTCCATCATCTCCTGGGAAGGTTTCTCCAACTCTCCCAATGGGCCACTGAGAACGATGTAGATTCTGTTCGACTATCATGACGACATCATTCGGCTTCAGCTCAACGCTCTCTGTTTGCCATTTCTGACGCTTCTGGAGTGAGGGCAAGTAGAATTGTATGAAGCGAGACCAGAAGTTTTCAGCTAACATCTGTGTTTCCAGCAACGTCTGCCCAGTAGGTCCTTGGCTGGGTATACAACTTGAGGTAGTGAGGTATCATGGCGGCCCAACAGCAGTAGGTTTGGGGTAATTGGGTCAAGATCAGCCACATCGGATGAGACATATCCTAGCGGTTTCGAATTCAGGATTCCCTCTACCTCGAAGAGGACTGTCCGCAGAACAGGCTCGGAGACAGTCTGATCGTTAAGAGTAACTCGAAGACCATCCTTAACTGATTTGATTTCTCTTTCCCACACTCCTCCAAAGTGTGGAGCCTTCGGTGGATTGAAAGCGAACCGCACCTGTTGTTTGGCCAGCTCTTTCTGCAGAGTGGGACTCATTGCAGAGAATGCCTCATGGAGTTCGGAGTCGCCTCCCTTGAAGTTTGTGCCACAGTCTGACAGCAGCTCGTGGGGTTTACCTCTTCTAGCTATGAAACGTCTGAGGGACATGAGGAAAGCATCGCTGTCAATACTGTCTAGTAGGTCGAGGTGGACAGCACGAGTGGTCATGCACTTAAAGATAATTCCCCATCTTTTCTCTGTGCGACGGCCGATCTTAACCATCATGGGACCGAAACAATCCACTCCTGTGGAAAAGAAAGCTGGCTTGTGCAGACGAAGACGTGATGGCGGCAGATCTCCCATTCTTGGAACTTGGGGTTGAGCACGCCACTTCTGGCAGCTGGGGCACTGTCGTTGATGTTTGCGGATGGCTTCCCTTCCACGCAGCACCCAAAATGTACGACGAATCTCTGCAAGCACTCGTTCTGGTCCGTAGTGTAAGATTCTCTCATCATAGTCCCGGATGATCAGCTTTACAATTGGGTGCGCTGGATCCATGACAATTGGGTGCTTTGTGCCTTCCGGGATGTCCTGGGACCGTCTAAGACGCCTCCTACCCGGATAAGACCACTGGATTCATCATACTCTGGTGCAAGCTGTCGTAGTCTACTACTGCGATGGAGTTCCTTGCCTGCTCTGAGGGAGGCCAGGTCTTCAGGGAAGCTGTCTTGCTGGGCACGCTGATAAAGTTGTAACTCTATCTCTGCTCTCTCATCGGCTGTCAAATCGGGAGGCTTTGCCTTGTCAGCCGCCCCATCGCGGATCTGCTTTACAGCCAAGATGAGGTCATCCCAGGAATCATACTGAGATGGATCAGGGGTATTGGTAGGCTGTATGTAGATGACACCGCAGAAGATTGACTTTCTATTCTCTGTGTCATCTACAGTCTGTGAAGGAGGACGAACTGGCCATACATCTGGTGTACACTTGAGGAATGGAGGCCCATCCCTCCATCTGGAAGCTTTGCTGAGTTCGAGAAGAGTCTTGCCTCGAGTAAGATCATCTGCAGGATTGTTTTTGGTATCCACATAACGCCAGCGTTTGACATCAGTGAGGGTTTGAATTTCTGCAATCCGGGTGCCCACAAACACCTTGTATCGGCAGGACTCAGATTGTAGCCAGGTGAGTACAGTGGTGGAGTCACTCCACAGTATGACATCATCAATCGGTAGTGTGAGCTCCTTCTGAAGAAGGTCGGACAGTTGGGCCCCTGCTAGGGCAGCAGAAAGTTCCAACCGAGGCATGGATAATTGGCGTTTTGGAGCAACTCTTGATCTGGCTATCAAGAAACTGATGTGGATGTTGCCGCTAATATGGCTGGTACGGAGATAGGCCACAGCTCCATAGATTCTCTCAGAGGCATCGCAGAACATGTGCAGCTGACGACTTACCGAAGTCTGACATATCGAAGGTGGAGTGTAGCAACGGCGTAATTGGATGCTAGTCAGGTGAGGTAGTTCATCTTCCCATGCTTGACACTGATCTCTAATAACACCACTCTCTAGTGCATCATCCCAACAGCGTTTTGTTTTCCAAAGCTCCTGAATGATGACTCTTGCTCGTGCTGTAAAGGGGCAGAGATAACCGATTGGGTCATATTGGCTTGCAAGGATGCGATACATGTTCCTCATGTTCAGACACTCATAGTCGATTTTCCGGTTGCGATACTGCAGTTCATCTGTGCTGCAATTCCACTGAAGACCAAGCGTTGCTTCAGGAGAATCTATCTCACCAGAGGTCAGCCAAAGTTCACAGCCATCAGATCGAGCTTCAGGTGGGAGATGCTCAACAACTGAAGGAACGTTGCTAGCCCACTGACGAATTTCAAATCCTGCATTGGCCAACAGCTCTCGCATGTTATTAAGAAGAGACTTGGCTTCTGTGGCATCAGGCACGCTGTCCAAACAGTTGTCAACATAGAAAGACTTGTCTACCGAGTTAGCAACTTCAGCGTAGTCGGTGCGATGGTCAAAGGCATGCTTCCTCAGGGCAAAGGTCGCACAGCAGGGACTGCAGGTGGATCCAAATGGAAGGACCTGCCACTCATATATGTTTGGTTCAGTGTCCACATTCAGATTTCGCCACAAGAACCGAAATAGTGGTCTGTCGTCAGATAGCAGCCTCACCTGGTGGAACATCGCCTTGATGTCTCCAGAGATCGCAACATCCTGCTGACGGAAGCGAAGGAGCATGCCTACTAGCGAAGCACCAAGGGATGGACCAGGCAGAAGATGTTCATTGAGAACTAGGTTGTTGTACTTGAACGAGCAATCAAACACGAGGCGATACTTCCCGTTGTAATGAACTGTGTGATGGGGAATGAACCATGACTCCTCTGATTTGGCTGCTTCATCTGCCGATACTATTCGAACATGGCCTGAGTCCACAAGCTTGTCAATTAGCTCATTATGTTTCTGAGCCAACACTGGGTGTTTCTCCAGCCGCTTCTCAGTTCGCTTAAGGATGGGAAGAACAGCCTCTTTAGATGTATTGAACTTGATTCCATCATTGATTCGAAGGAGGGGGGTTGAGTAGCGTTGTGTCCCTTCTACATCTGTTCGGATTGTTTTATCTTCCAGTATCTGAACAGCTTGTTGATCCTGCTTTGAGCGTGTAACATGCTTCTCGCTGATGTATGGTAGAACATCTGCTTGCCAGAGTCTCTCCACATGTTGGAAAAGGTCGTCTGTCGGAGAAAACAGTGATGTTTTGAAGACATTTTGCTCTGGTAGCTTCTTTATACTCTTGACAGGCCCTTGGAGGGTCCAACCAAGCTTTGTGTTGATTGCAACTGGTGCTCCATGAGGTCCGAACTTAATGGGCTGTATTGGGACGATGAGCTCTGTGTAGTCTGAGCCAATGAGAATCACCGGGCATGCCTTCTCTATTGTTGGTAACTGCAAGCTGCGGAGGTGGTGGTACCGATGCTGTAGAGTTTCAACAGGATAGGTGTACTCTGATAAAAACAGATTATGAGCAGAGTAGGCTCTGGTGATGGTGTACTTTACTTCAGGATGATTTTTAGGAGACAGCTGGAGGGATGAAGATTGACCCTGGCATTCGACAACGTCATCACGGATGGTCCGTAGGAGCATGGTCTCTGGTTTTCCTTCGAGTTGAAGGCTGGAGTAGCATGGTTCGCTCTGATCCATCATCAAGGATTGCATAAGTATCCAGTGTACCTGCTGGACCATGAAGGAGAACAGGAACCACCTTTATCATGACATTGTGCGGACGAGTGGGTTTGTCTATGAAGACGTCTTGGTGAGAGGTTTGTATCCGGTACACGTGACTGGTAGCCTTCTGGGCAGCATCGTGTAGTACAGTAAGGTGAACCTCTTTACATAAGTGGCAAGGTTTCCTCAGGGTACATTCCTCAGGTTTGTGCGCTCGGCCACATTTCCAGCAGCGTCTTTTCTGCTGGATCCAACTGACAATGTGGTTAGTGTCCAGCTTCTTCAACTCAGGGCACCCTCCAAGATAGTGTTCGTTGCCATCACAGAAGGGGCAGAATGGCTTGGGCATGTCCTTTGGTTTGTCCTTGGGGTTGGACTCTGACATGAATACAGCAGTTGGAGTGCCCCTCTTCTGGGGCTGCTGATGGCTTTGTCGTCGATTGGATGTGGGGTTTACAGAATCAGTGCCGGACACTGCTCTTTGTGCAAAAGTCTGAGATTGGGATTTGACCTGGAGCCATCGGGAAAACTGGGCAAGTGTGTAGGTGTGACTGGAGTTGGGTTTAAGTATGCCTTTGTTAAGACAATGTTCCATAAAGCTATTCCTGTAGCTAGGGGCCAACTTACTCAGTAGTCGATCTAAGTATGACCCGCATTTCAGCTCCACACCATCCTCACCGTCTAGGGCTTTCAGCATCCCCACCAAGGATAGTACATCGAGGGAGAACTCACAGAGCGCATCAGTGTCTCCATACTTAATTGGAGGAGTTGACAAAATGGCCCTGATTTCTGTTTGCAGTAATTGTCGGGTTTGTCCATATTTGTCTTTCAATGCAGACAAAGCATCAGTGTATGGTTTATTGGAGTACATAAATGCCTTGGCTAGTTTCTGGGCTTGGCCTCCCAGTCTGTCGATCATCACCTGGAACTTGTAGTGTTCAGTGAGATGTGGGTGCACGTCCAGAAGATTCTCCAAAGCCATCTTCAAGAGGGCGAAGTCCTTTTCCCTTCCATCTGAAAACTTAGGCAGAGTCGGCTTTGGGATCCCATGTGATGAGGTAACAAGGAGATCCATGACTGTGGGTGCTGGTGGTTCTGAAGGAGAAGGCAAAGTGACTAGTGAAGATGGCAAGGGGGGAGAGCACTCTACTGAACGAGGAAGATCTTGTTTTGGTGCGATGCAACCGGTTGCCTCAGGAAAAGGCATGGGTGCACTGGGTTGAGCATCAATGGCTTGATTACCATCCAGTAGTGTAGAATGATCATCTATCAATGTGCTGATAGCTTGTGCTTCAACAAATTCTTGCTGAGCAAACCTCAAACTCCGTTGTCGGGATAACTTCTTTGTTAGGTCTTCACGGTCTCTCAAAGCCTGTCGTTCTATCTCTTCAGCCTGGAGTCGAGCCTTACGGGCTTGATCATCGATCACCTGCAGCTGTTTATCAGCAACCTCGTCCTCCTGCGCCTGACGCTGTAACTCCTCATAGTGAATCTTCTTACGGAGAGCGTGAAATTTTGCTGACTTAGCATCACTGAGGCAAGATATGTGTGAGGTTTTGGAATTGGCAGAGAAGTTTGAGCTACAACTTCGTCTGTAGGAATGCCGACTTGGTAGGCTAGACTCCCGTTTGGAGATATGACTCTGATTAGAGGAGTGCCGACTTGAATGGCTGTCCTCTGGTTTGGGACTATGACTTCGTCGGGAGGAATGTCGACTCAAAGTGGTAGAATCACCTCCAGTATGGCTATCGTATAGGCTATCCATAATGAACTCCTGCAGGTGTTGAGGGGGTCGCGTAGTTCTGGATGGTCGGACTCGATCTGTATCCATAGGTCGCTGGTTCGAATCCGGCTCGAAGGACCATGAAAAAATGTAACAGCCAGACCGGTGATGATTTAAAGTGATGTTTATTATTCTGGAGTTCTGATGTATTCATTTCCTAGTGTAGGCTTTAACCCATGACCCGTGGTTCTACAAGATACATAAACAAGATAAAACCTTATAAGTTTACATGAAATGCAGGTTGCACAAAGTATGAGAACAATAAAAGGGCCCTACAACTTACATAAATCATAAACAATAGGGACAGGATCAACCATCGCCCCAAAATATGGTTATAATAAGAAAAGACTTTAATAAAGACTTTACAGGCAGGTTAATTCCTCAATGAGCTGGAACATTAGATCCTCATAACGCCCCAGAAGATATATAGCCATTAATCATCACAATAGACTTAATAATCAACAACGGTAATGTACTCAGGAACTTCAATAACTACAATAAACACTACCATATCATAACTGGTTAACGATAAACTTTTCTAGGCAAGACATGTGAAAATCTGAATGTAAACAATCCCCAATTTATCCCAGTAACCCATGATTAATATGAAAGATTGTACTCACTTTAATACATGTACGCACGGGAGGATATCTGCTGGTTAATAGCTTAGGTTAATTTGGAATTTCAGGAAATTACTTGGATTTATCTGTACTCATTGGTATAAAACATGGAATTTTCGTGATCATTGGAATCATATGCCAAAAACGGTCAAGAGAGGGCGCCATCCAACATTTCGACTTGAGACTTTTGAACAATGATTGTGCAGACCTCCAGCTACAAATAAATCTGGGTCTCGAAAACGCAGGGCTTGAAAATCAGGCAGGCGAACACCTGAAAGAACTTCAGCAGGACTTGGCTCTGATCCATCGGGGGACCCTGCAGCACCTCCTGATATATCTACCCAGGAACATGAACCTCTGCGTCGCCTTGCAGCCTGAGCTGCAACAGGATCAAAGGGAGAGCAAGATGAGCGCTCCCACACATGGGCTCCCAACATCTTCAAGTAGCGCATATACTCCTAGGTTAAATCAAGAGAGAAACCGTTTAAAGCACAGCTTGTAAAACATTGCACCGGCAATCAAATGGCCGATCCATAAAGAAAGGGGGGGGGGCAAAACTCGGATAATAAATCATGAATACATCTCGCTCAGAAATGTCATTTTTTAGCGTCAACTGCCAGCCGCTCATATTGTTTTATTTGACCCACTAAACCACAACACTATGAAACAACTCAGTGTTCAAACCTTCTTTAACAAGCTACTTTTATTTAGCTTTAGTCTTATATAGGAACCCCTTTAAACGGGCCAGTTTTCATATATAATTATGCTGCCAAAACCGCTATGAAGGGCACTCCCCGTTTAAAACTCTATCAAACCATACTCAATGCATAAATGATCCAGACTAAGGGGTGCTCCCCCTGACCCGTACTTATAAATACCGCCCTCCTACCGAAGGCTAACTCCTGGTGGGGGCCTGGCCAAAAGGTAGGAATGAAGCGATCACCTTTTTTGTTTACTACTGGCTCATCGAGGAGTAAGGCATACAGTTGTGACACGGACTAGAAATCTTGCTTTCGTATTTTAATGTAATTCGAACTGTAAATAAACATACAAAGAAGAGATCCTTAATACATGTCCTAAATCAATGGTGCTAACTTATCAGTAAGAAAGTGGTTCTTATAACTCTCCTTTAACTTTCATAATAATCCTGAAAATACTTGGGAAACATATCGAAATTTTCCTTAGTTCTGCAGTAATGTCCATCATCCCTAACTTCTCAAAATGTGGTCTGAAACGGGCTTAAGCTGTGAAACTTCTTATATGTTAATGCACTCAAATCTGCATGTAAACAAGTTGCATGTACATGTACCTTTAAATTCAACATGAAATCCAGTAAAATAAGTCTGATTTAATAACGGCTTATATCATCATAAATCACAACTGAAAAACTACTCACTTCTTTGGCAAGACTCTAGGATAACCAGGTGTCCATAAACTCTGAAGTTAAAGCTGAAAACTGCTGGTTTGACTACAAACTTTTCGGTTAAAAACTGCTACAGTCATGACAGTAAAACATGGTGAAACATGGCTGAAACAACCACATGTAAACACTAAACAACTACAGTCACTTGCATGACTTGAGGGAGCTCTTAAAGCTACAGTCACAATCTCACAGGTCACTGACTCAGTGGAACATCCTCGCCCCGATGAGAGACTAGTCCTCATCATAACCTTCTGCCGGGTAGATTACTGCTATCTTTGTGATAGGCCTCTGGTACTCTCCGCTCTCAGTCTTCACCTTCACGTTCCTCACCTTGCCATCAAATCCAGGGAAGACCTCCAGAACTCTGCCAACACACCACTTGCCTCGGACTGCATTGGTATCTAAGACTGTCATGCCCCGAGTCTTTCCCCGACCTCGGCGGCCATGACCTTCGGTGGTTGTTGTATAAAAACAGAGAATTGAACGGCAAAGGAAACAAGTTTATATTTACAAGAGAATATACAGATTTATTTACAATTTACCACAAGTGTATCTTCACACAAATAATAAAATTAACGTTGTCTTATCAATGACTTTCAACAATGGTTGCCGGTTATTACAAATCTTTCTCTCTCTCTCTCTGTGTCTCTCTTTCGGCTCCTATCTTTACATCATTCCCATCACGTCTTCGGAGTCTTCCTTTAAGAGTCTTAAACTTTAGGCACTGGGTCGTACTCTGCCCTGCCTTCTGTTAGCCCTCAGCTAAGCACATCAACTTCACGTAACTATGGCGTTTTAACCCTTTCGGGAAAAACCCTGCAATAAGCAAATAAACCCAAATCTACATTTACACAACTTAAAGTAAAAATACACATTATCAACTTATGATCAATGTTTTCTTTACGGTAGTTCGACAACGCACTTCCAATTTTTCCGCATAAATTCAAATCAATACTATATACAAAGCTTTCTTTCCACGACTTCCTCGTACAATTAAATCAAAGTAAATCACAGTTCTATTGACAAGTGGTTCCACAATTAATTACAGCAAAACTGAAACTTATTATAACAATCTCCTTGAAATAAATAACATTATCACATAGCTACTTACAGGTCGATTTGTCGATCCTGGTTTCTACTGTGGCGGGTCTCTTCGAATAAATTTCGGTAGTGTCTCAGACGCCAGATAAAACTGCTTTTGCAAAACTCAGCAACTATGGCTGGATGACTGTATACTTAGGGCTCTCAATAACCCTTAAGAAAATACAAGAGTTCTCAATAACTCGATCGTCGAGGCTGACAGAGTCCTCTCCTCGGAAATCTCAAAATGCAAACTGACACACCTACATTTCTTCTCCCCTTAAATTAACACCAAATAACTCCCGCGGTAAGATCTCGTGACTTGCACGCATTCCAAATCTCAAACATAAAAGAACTATTGGTCCGATATGCCTTCTTGGCCAATCAGAACATTTAAACGGCCCAAAAGTTTGCTGACCTTTACAAGACTTGAACACAATGAAAAGAAAATGCCAAGTCATGATTGCGGCGCTTTGGCCATAACTATTTAGAACCTTGTTTCTTCCTGTAATATATACAACTGCCAGCAAACTGAGGAAACTTAAGTAATTCTTTAAAAAAATTATATCACTCCGTGACAAAGACAGTTACCACATCACCAACCCGTACGTTACGCCTTTCAGCTCTCCATTTCTTGCGCGGTACCAGGCAGGGTAGAACATCTCGGCTCCAGCGCTTCCAGAAAGAGTCGATGATCCTCTGTACAAACTCCACGCGGTGTCTAGGATTTTTGGTCTCCTGGAATGGTCCCGAGGAACATCAGTCGAGGCTCGTCTAAGTAGTATATCATTCGGACTCAGGTAGGAACCATCATCTGGGTCGTTTGGGATCCTTCCAATTGGGCGTTGGTTTACGAGGTTCGCAACTTCTAGTAAAACTGTGTAAAGCTCAAATGGAGTCAGCACCTGAGCCCCAACGGCCCTTTTCAGCGCAGTCTTGCAGCTCTTGACTAATGCCTCTGCACACCCATTTTGATGTGGTGCTCTTGGTGTGATGAACTTCCATTCCATTCCTTTCTCCGCCCCGAACTGTTTCAGCTCTTCAATGTTCCAACCTCGAATCATCCTGTGAAGTTCCTGTTGTGCTCCAACCAGTTGGGTTCCGTTGTCACTAATCATCTTAGCTGGATAGCCTCTGATAGAGAAGAATCTGCGGAGCACTTGTATGTATTCCATAGTGGAACAGTCCACCGCTAACTCTAGGTGCACTGCTCTGGTGTTCAGGCAAGTAAAGATCACTCCATAGTGTTTGGCTGTCTTGTTACGTCCAATCTTCACTTGGTAGGGCCCAAAGTAGTCGCATGACGTGAAGTAGAATGGTGGTGTGTATGGTGCCAGGAGTTGCTTCGGTAAATCAGCCATGATCTGTGTCTCAAGTTTATGCTCTGCCTCTCTGCAAACCACACCGCGGTATTTGATTGTCTTGGCTAGGTTGTGTGCCTTCAGGATCCAGTATCTTTGCCTTGTTTTCGCAACAGTGGTGGCAACACCAGTGTAGCCCTGTTAAAGTATATTACGCACAATCAGAATGGAAATGTGATGATCATGGGGAAGCAGTGCTGGGTGCTTTGTAGTGTACAACATCGTAGACTCCTGCAGTCGGCCTCCAACCCTTAAGATTCCTGCATCATCTGTGAAGGGACTCAATGACTTGAACTCTCCGTTGGCCAGGCGTTTGTGTAGATTTTTCTGTGTCTTGATAATCCAGTAGTTGGCAGCTTCTGTCAGCTCTTCGGGTGAGAGTGGACCCTGTTTAAACTCCTTGTTTACACAAGACTGCATCTTGGTTCGTATGTTCTGGAAATTAATCGATGAACATAGGCTGTGACTCTGATTAGCTTTCTCCAGCGTGAATACTTCTTGCAGTCAATGGCTTCCTGAGTTTCGGTTGTGATGAATACAGCTTTGGTCTTGTGTCGTTCTTTATCTACCTCCATCTGGTTCACCCTCTCTGCGTCTTGTGGCCAACTTTCTTCTGGGAAGCGCAGGAATTCTGGACCATTTTTCCAACGCTGGGTCAATTGTTTCACAGGTACTCCACGAGAGACTTCATCTGCTACATTCAGCTCTCCTGGAACATGCCTCCACTGTGAAGGATCTGTTTGGCTCTGAATCTCGCTTACTCGGTTGGATACAAATGGTTTGAAACCTCTGGCTTGGCTTCGAATCCAAGATAGGGCAATCATACTGTCAGTCATAAATACTGCTTCATTCACTGGTAAGCGCATCTCTTCCATGATGGCCTGGTACAGCCTTGTACCCATAACTGCTGCCTGCAATTCCAATCGTGGGATGGTGAGCCTCTTCAGAGGTGCTACTCTAGACTTGGCCGCAATGAATCGGACATCATAGGTGCCATCATTTATCTGCCATCGGATGTAGGCACGGGTTCCGAAAGCTTCCTCTGAAGCATCGCAGAAGATACACAGCATGGGCACACCAACAGCATTCGACGGGGTGAGGCATCTTTTAAAGCTGATCTCGTTCAACTCTTTCATCTCTTTGAATAGTTTAATCCAACTGTCATGATCCGCCTTGGGTATTTCTTGGTCCCAGTTCAGACCCTGTTGCCATAGATGCTGCATTCCAATCTTGGTACGGATAAGAAAGGCTGCAGCAAATCCAATCGGGTCAAAGATCTGTGCAATCTGGCTCAGGATTTGACGCTTTGTTAACTTTCTCTGCATCAGTTCTCGATCATCGGTGGACAAATTCTTGTCCAAGTCCAAGTTGACCTTGTAGTGGAATTCGTCAGTTTTGCGGTTCCATACTGTTCCCAGCACTTTTTCATCAGTTGTGGTGTCCAGAAACTTCATCAACTCATCTTCCTTGTCACTGTTATAGTTTTCTTCCAGAATTTTATTAGATAGTCAGCCTTTTACTCGGAATCCCCCTTCAGCTAACACCTCATCTATTTCACTCGTCAGCTTCTTGGCCTCATTCACAGTGTGGACGAAATCGCATATGTCGTCCATATAGGTGTTCTCTTTTAAGACTCGTGCTGCATCTGGAAACTGTTTCTCCGCAGCCTCAGCTGTTTTCCTCAGGGCGATCTGTGCCATGGCTGGAGCTGGCTTATCCCGAACGTCAGAACTGTCTTGACGTAAACATCGGGTGTACGGTCAGTATTCAAGTCTCTCCACAAGAAGCGATGAACATGCTGATCACGTTCTGGAATCAGAATTTGGTGGTACATCTTTGAGATGTCTGCAATGACTGCCACTTCATTTTCACGGAACTTCAAAATGACTCCAAATAAGTTGTTTAGAAGGTCAGGCCCCTTATACCAATAGTCGTTCAGACATTGCCCATGGTAAGTCGCTGAAGAATTGAAGACAATTCGAAGAGGCGTGCTTTTACTTTCTGGCCTTAGAACTCCATGATGAGAGATGTAGTGCACGGGACCTTTGTATGACTTCAGTTCAGTTTCAGACAGCTTCCGGGCAAACTTCTTTTCCACCATGTCCTTCATCTGGGCATCATAGGCTTCTGCATGAGTTGCGTTTTTTGCAAGTCGGCGTTCTGTTGAATAGAGCCTCTTCTCTATCTGGATCTTGTTGTCCGGCAGCTGTTTCGGATCCCTTTTCCAAGGGTAAGGGACGGTCCATCGGTTTCCATTTCGGGTACAGGATTCTTCTATTATTTTGGCTTCTTTTAGTTCTGCTGGGCTGAGCTTTTCTGGTTCACATGTGCAGGACTTCACAGCTACACCCATAGCTTCAGTTTTCCAGAAATCTGTCATGTCTACTGGTGCTGAGAACTTCACATGGAGAACTTGGCTTGTCTTGGTCTGGTCCCCAGGACCGGTTCCAAAAATCACCCAACCAAGTGGTGATCGGCGGGCAATCAGATTCTGGGCTTCATGGGTTTCACCAGCATGTATGCTTGCATGATCAATGCCAATGAGTAGATCAACTGGGCCGCTACCTCGATGAAGACTACTTTTATTCAGTTTGAAGAGTTTGGCCATCTCTGATAGGTCAACTTCAGCAACATCGTCGCTTATGCAGGGGATACCAATGGCAGTAACAGTGTAAGTTGGACCTTTGTGCTTCGGACGAAGACGGACCTCATAGACTTTTGTTTGAAGCTCGTCTTCTTCTCCTCCCACTTTGGTGATGGTAGTTATTACATCCTTTCCTTTGAGCTTCAAGTTTTCGGCGAGGGACTTTCTGATCAATGATATCTATGCTCCGGAGTCAAGAAGGATATTTGCTGGTTGAGTAATCTGGGTTCCCATGATTTGCACTTGCAGGACTGGTAGTAATACTTCTGCTCGGGTTGTACTTACTGCAACACTGACTGTACCGGCGGCTTGCTGGGGAGTAAGATGCAGTAACTGGTGGTGAAAGTGTTTACACTGGACTCCATACATCATCTCTGTGCACTGTCGTCTTCTCGAACATGTAGATACATTGTGGCCTTTTCCTGCCTTTTTGAGGCAGCTGAAGCAGACATGGTTTTCTTTAACCATTTTAAATCGGTTGTCTGGACTCATCCCCTTGAACTTCTCACACTGATCTGTCCAATGGCTGGAAGTGTGACAAATCCAGCACTTGTCCCGGAGAGGCATTGACTTTGGGTCTTTCTGCTGAATGTGATTGATGCTTGACCGGGGACTTTGAGTTACACATCGTACTGGTGCCGTTGCCCTCATCCTCGATTTCATTTCCGATGACATCCAGTCTAGCAGTCCTTGCAGCGTCGCCATTTCTTTCTCCCTTTCCAAGTGTCTGGACCACACCTTACGGTCGTCAGAGTTCATCTTTTGCTCAATAACTGCTAGCATATGATTGTTATCCATATCGTTCCGTCGCCTCACCTTCTTCAATGTATTATAACTCCTTCTCACAAGATGAACTAGCTCACAGAATCTGGCATCTTCTCCGTCGCGGAGTGGCTTAAACCTCATGTCTTGGGTGACGGTGTCAGTGATAAATCGTGGATCACCATATATGGAGTCAAGATACTCCCAGGCTGCATCATAATCGGACCCAATTCCCTTAATTAGCTCCAACGGCTTTCCTTGCACTGTAAAAATGAAGGGCAAAGAAGTTGATGGGTAATCTGAAAATGGGCAAACTAGGTAATAATTCGTGAGTTTGTTGGTTAATACTTTTTCCAACATGTGTGGCATTTTCCCTGTTGGTTAACTGAAACAAAAACACTAAACAAATGGTAAATATACTACATCAGTTGGGTATTATTTATCAGGTTTACCCATTATATAGCAATACATTATTCTTCTGCCTCATCGTTGGGCATCTTTCCACATACAGTTGGGTAAAGTTAAACCACATTGGGTGCAAAAACGATCATTTCCAACATGGCGAGTGGAGGAGTGGCTGTGGCCGTGTCCTCTCTCTTAAACGAGCGGCGTTGCCCAGTGGTTATACAACTTTTGAAGGTTAGTTTTAACTAAATATGAAGTGTTGTTTCCTATTTTAGTTGTACACAGTCGTGAAAGTGGCAGAGCAAGCAACACAGTGCTACTGCCATTGAATTATTTTCAGTTTTATCATGCCATTCGTGTACATAAAACATCGTGCAGGCAGTGCGTTGTAGTAGTATAGACATGCAACGACCCGGCGTATGTGTGTATGTTTTGGGGGTTGTATGTGTATGTAAAACAACAATACACGAATGGCACTATCACTGCATTGCTTGCACTGCAATCACGACTCAGCTAAACAGAAAACAAACGTTATTTAGTTAAAAACTAACCTTCAAAAGCATCTACAAACCACTGGGCAACCCCACGTTTTTGAGAGAGACGCCAAGGGCACAGCTCGCTACCACTCGCCATTGTGGAAAAAATCGTTTCGATGCATGGACGTACGACATATCGCAGGAACTGTGAATCAAATGGTTAATTATATTCACCATTTGTTGGATAACACAATAAATATTGACCAATGAAGCAATGATTGCCCAACTGCTACATAAAACCTTTCTACCAAATATTGGTTAAAAAAAATCATCGCCCAATAAATGGGTAATTGATAATTTATCATATACCCAGAAAAAGGGTAAACATTTGATGAGGAAATATTACCCAATTATTTGGCAATCAGAGTGCCCAAGTGAGATGGGGAAAAAAGTACCTAAAAAATTGGGTAAATTTTTGCCCATTATTTTTACAGTGTGTAAGCATGTACGCAAAAGTGTGATGGCATCCCTCTTACCATATCTCTTATCAACCATATGCTTGAAATCATCTCTAAAGATGGCGTACTCTCTGACATCCCCAGTGTACTTGGGCATCTTCGGCTTTTCCATTTTAAACCCACAGAATTTGTCAATATCATGGGTTGCTGCATTCACTTTCTTCTGCTCTTCATCCTTCTGCTCACTTGATTCATTTATGCTGATATGGCTCTCAGATTCTATTGACTGCTCTGCACTGGATATGCTTTGCTCTGCACTTGAACTGGACTGCTCGGTACTGGAACTATTTTTCTCTGCACTGGCACTGGCTTTTTCATTCGGGTCTGACTCCTTCTCAGTAGGTGATGGAGTTAGATAATCTTTTGCCTCACACTGTAAAGCGATGAACATAATGTTGGCATTCTTCCAACCATTCCTCTTCGGTAGTAAATTCATCGTCATCCAATATCTGCTCGGTATAAGCCTCATGCTTTTGAACTAGGCTGTCATACACCAGTTCAAACTTTTCAAGCTGACTTGAAACTTCGTCGGTTGCCCTGTTACCTTCGATCATCAAGCGTAGGGCTTTTCCCTGTCTTGTGAGTGCCGCCTTGGCATTCCTTCTTTTGACTTTTAACTCTTTTACTGTTGAGTCAGTCATTCTGATACAGGTGCAGTACTCCCTTCTGATCCCGGGTTAGCAGAACAGAATTCGAATGTTGTGGCTCATCGAGGAGTAAGGCATACAGTTGTGACACGGACTAGAAATCTTGCTTTCGTATTTTAATGTAATTCGAACTGTAAATAAACATACAAAGAAGAGATCCTTAATACATGTCCTAAATCAATGGTGCTAACTTATCAGTAAGAAAGTGGTTCTTAAACTCTCCTTTAACTTTCATAATAATCCTGAAAATACTTGGGAAACATATCAAAATTTTCCTTAGTTCTGCAGTAATGTCCATCATTAATAAACAATCCCTAACTTCTCAAAATGTGGTCTGAAACGGGCTTAAGCTGTGAAACTTCTTATATGTTAATGCACTCAAATCTGCATGTAAACAAGTTGCATGTACATGTACCTTTAAATTCAACATGAAATCCAGTAAAATAAGTCTGATTTAATAACGGCTTATATCATCATAAATCACAACTGAAAAACTACTCACTTCTTTGGCAAGACTCTAGGATAACCAGGTGTCCATAAACTCTGAAGTTAAAGCTGAAAACTGCTGGTTTGACTACAAACTTTTCGGTTAAAAACTGCTACAGTAAAACATGGTGAAACATGGCTGAAACAACCACATGTAAACACTAAACAACTACAGTCACTTGAGGGAGCTCTTAAAGCTACAGTCACAATCTCACAGGTCACTGACTCAGTGGAACAACTACTCTTATCCATAAGCCAGAATTAAAAGTTACGTTCCTGTTTTAATGCACCGAATTTTCCAAGCTTTTTACTGGGGCACTTCCCCGATACACGAACCAACGTTCGTTGGTGGGGGCACACCCCGCCGTTTTTACACAGTAACCTGATTTCCAAGTACTCCGTCGATGTAAATCAAAGCAAAAGGGGGCACTCCCCGCTTTGGCTGCACCGCATCTCCTTGCCGGTTACTAGGGGCACTCCCTTATTGTCCTGAACCTTTAAGGCAGTGTCCGTGGAGTTTAAGCCAATCAGAGCGAGGACGTCACATAATACCGCTTTTTGATATTTGTGTACACAGTGTACATTTGTATGTGGGCCATTGGGCCCACATACAATGTACACTGTTCTGCCCGAAAGGTTCAGGGGAAAAAATTCGCGACCTGCCAAGTACGGAATTTTTAAACTAACCCCGGCACAACCCTTGATGGTGCATCAAGTTATCTCAACACACCACCATACCTCGTTGGTCCTCTACCCCGATGAAATCTGTTTAGCCAACCGCTACAAAAGCATTCTTAACGCAATACTTATGAGGCACCGCAGCACCCTCTTTTGCCTTCGGTAATATACCCTTATAGCGGCCGAATGCGACCATTTAATGCCCAAATCCAAATTGCAACAGATACCCCACTATTATCATATCGTAAACAAAGCTTCTGAGAGCAGCAGAAGAGAGCGAGAGATAGAATGCAAAACAGTCACGGAACCTATTACTATTGCCTGACAATTTAAGGATACACAAATACCTGGGATGCGGACTCCTTTGCCATCGCTGCCCCTGGTGCATGCGCACCGGTGGAACTGCCGGGACGTTCCTCAAAAGGCACGACGACCGCTGCATCCTTCCCGCCAGCTGGAACGTCGAGGTCTTTGGCCGCCTGCTGTGGAACACGAAACCTCTTTGGTGCTGACCCGTCAAGCGGCCCTGCCTCCACACGGTCGAGCAGACGCTCCAAGTTCCGCTTCTGACCCCCATTTGGTGCTAAGGCCAAAACATGGCTGCGCCAGTCAGCCGACAGACTCTTTAGTTGATCCGGATTGTCCCAGCCATCATCAAGAAGAGAGTTAAAGCATTCCGCTGAAACCCGAAAGGTAGAGCACAGACCTCGGAAAAGGGGTCCGGTTTTGTCGGCCGCCACGTTCCTGTGGGCGTCCGCTTTCTCCTCAACAGCAGTCTCGTCCATCTTTAAGAATATCGTACCGAAGACCGCACAATCTGGCAAAATACACAAGATAGGTTGCAACGCACATGTATGTGAAACACTCCTGTCTGTGTGCCCGCCGGCACTTACACCTAAGTACCCACTCATGCCACACCCATGGGCCCGCAAGCAATTTACTGACCACCATGGACCCTTGGCGACACAAAGAAACGCGCCATTGTTAACCTCCTGACGACTTACAAAGGGCACCATTATTTTATGTCCCTTATACAAATGCGCCCAAGCGCAAAAGGGCCGGTCCGCCATTGTGCCTGGCAAGTGAACCAAATTAACCTTACATGGGTCTGAACGGTCGAAAATAAGAAAATTGAATTTTCCTTCCTTAAAGCGTAGATACTTGGTCTAATCGACACCAGTGGTTTCACCATTGCCGTCCACTCCAGATTTCTCGATGGTTATTAGGTCACGAGGAATATATATATTTTAAACTTTGGGACCTGCCGCCCAAAACGTCCGTCCGGTGGACACCAGAATCGTCGCCCTCAACGCCCACAGCGGTGCAAATAGTGCTCTACTTGCCAACCTCCCGGACAAAGACATCAACAAACTTCAAAGAATACAGAACGTAACAGCAATAATAACTAAGAGAGCACGCCGAAATGAACACATATCACCCATCTTATCCTCACTCTACTGGTTACCAATTGATAGACGCATTCAATTCAAAATACTTCTACTCACCTTCAAGGCACTTCACGGCACTGCTCCCATGTACACCACACTCCTACCCGCGCCCTTCGCTCACAAAATATCTCTTTCAGATTCCAAGATTCAACACAGCACTACGGAAACCGGTCATTCAGCGTTACTGCACCGACTCTCTGGAACGATCTCTCTGGAACGATCTCCCCCATCACATTCGATCTATCACCTCCTTTGAATCATACAAAATGCCCTGAATACCCACCTCTTTAATTTGTAAATTGTGTTCATATAGTAATGTAATCTCTAGTTGACAATTTGAATTGATTTTGTACCTAGCTTTTGTGTTAATCTTAGAGTAAGATCATTAAGTCAATTGTAAATAATATAACATGTAAGTTTATTTATTATACTTTGAAAAGCGCCTAGAGATAACTTTATATTAGGCGTTATATAAATAGAATATATTATTATTATTATATTACACACTTTCCAACTAGGGACCTTCACCCAACCGGGAAACCCTGTTGTCCTCTTTTGTTATAGGTTCCCGGTTTGAATTTGTATGTACACCAACCCAGACGAAAACACACACTAACACAAACACAAAAGTCGCCGCGTGAAAACAAAAAAAAGCCGCCCCCCCCCCAATGATGTTAGTTATAGATGTTTTATGAAAAGACATCGTTTTGTCCAATAAAATGGTGTGTTTAATCAGTCGTTGATGCCAACATTTACAGATATCTCTAAGAGATTTAGGAATATCTTTAAATGATTTAAATATATCTTAAAAACATGTAGAGACTTCTCAGAAAGAATTCGAGATATCTCTAAATGAATTCGAGATATCTCCAAATTTAAAAATGTCTTTAAATCATTGAAAAAAGTGATGTTCCGTGTGTCACTTGTTTAGAAAATAATTCATTTGGCTTTCAAACGATTAAGAGATACCACCGTATTTTGGCACCCTATTTTTGCTGTGGAATTTTTTTCCCGAGAATTTTTTCGAAATATCATTTTCAGTTTTCTTATGAAAATTTAACAAAGACTTAAAAATTAAGAATGATTCTGCATGTGGTCACTTCCACTATAGACGGTTATAGTAGTGATCTTAGGTTTTGAACGTACGTCGGTCGGTTGACTAAGTCAGAGCCAATGAACAGCTCTCCGAGGATAGCTCCACCTAAAATGTCCATGCACAACGGTCGTTGAATACAGTGCCTTTATTGTGAGTCATTAGCAGGGTGGATATTCATGCCTCAGCCTCAGCGATGACGAAACACCTTGCATGCTTACCGCGCTATTCAAAAGCGAATAAATAGACGGTGTGCTTATGACATACCGAATGACACAAAGAGTCCCACAAAAGACAACGTGAGTGAAGACAGTCCCACACTGGGCTATGAGAGATAAAATAGAGGCTTTTGTTGTCACATCATGAAATGCACTGGTATAATCCGTGTTGAAAAATGGGGGATGGGGGTGCTTGTAAATGTTGATACATTACTATGTGAGACTTTTGAAAATGCTCTGGTGTATTCTAAGAAATACTTTTTGAGAGTAACAATGCATTCTCAGTATCTCTGAGGTGTCTGTTGAGGAAGTATATGGTTTGAAAGGGTAGGTGTTTTTTCTCTGGACTTTCACGCACTCTCTAGAAACAAATTTGTGGTTTGTAATAAGAGAAGCGTTCAAACACGTTTCGTGAACTAGGTTGACAAGATATCTTCCGACCCCCCCCCCCCGGTGTATTACGCCCGTTATGAGGTGGGATTATCATTGTACTGGTATAGTCACTTGATCGAACGTGCCGGCGATTCCTAAATTAATGTCTTGGGAAAAGGGCGTTACTGTTGTTTATAGTAGATTTTTGCAATTTGTTTAGTTACTCGCCTAATGAATGTTCCAAAAAATTAATGTAAACACTGCCCAGGGCAGCGCGAATTAGTTATTAGTGAGTGCAGTAAAATTTGGACAGGAATTCAGTGGTGGTCATAAAGAACATCAGTTGATCTGTTGTTTCATATTTAACTTAACTCTACGTCGGTCTCCACCGTCGAAATAACAGAGGTTTGTAAAGATGTTTTAAAGTCTCCACCGTCGGATTTACAGAGGTTTGTAAAGATGTTTGGCGTCGGACTTACAGAGGTTTGTAAAGATGTTTCGTAGTCTCCAATGTCGGATTTACAGAGGTTTGTAAAGATGTTTTGTAGTCTCCACCGTCGGATTTACAGAGGTTTAAGATGTTTTATAGTCTCCACCGTCGGAGTTACAGAGGTTTGTAAATGTTTTTTAAAGTCTCCACCCTCGGATTAAAGAAGTTTGTAAAGATGTTTTATAGTCTCTACCCTCGGATTACAGAGGTTTGTAAGGATGTTTTATAGTCTCCACCGTTGGAGTTACAGAGGTTTGTAAAGATTGGTAAATGCAAGTCAGATTAGTGTTTGACGTTGATGGTGCCACATCTCACCGTCTAAAAATGGCAAATGTTCCGAGGGTTCACGTCTCTGCTGAGGAGAGAAGACTGGCGCTGATGGGATATAACATCAACGGTGCTCAGTGGGGACGTATTGTGACGTACGTGATTGAGAATTGTGACCCGGAAGGACCAGTTACGGAGATATATCTGCATCGAAATAATGAGAGGTTGCGGAGAAGAGTTCGGGACATCATAAATCGTGACGTAGGCAGGTAAGAATGATATGACTTTGACTCCGTATCTCTATTAACCGTATCGGGAACAGGGAGGGGGCAACAATGTACCCCACTGTGAAAATTTGTATCAGCTCTCCTTAACGAACAAACAAAACTGGTGAATTTTCCAACAACAAAATCCTACTTTGGACCGAAGTAAACAACAGGTGTAAACAGTGTTCAGTGTAAGCAACTTTTATACATTTTACTATTTAGTGAGATGGATGTATTGTCCCAATAACAGTCAAATACTGTCTTTTGGGAATTTTTCAAAATTATTTTCCAGAATGATCCTATTTTACCAATACCCAGATTTAACAACATTCATTTGTCATCAATGTGTAGACTTGTTGTGCAGAGAGCAAGGGACATGCGACACGCAGCTATGGGCAATCCATTGGAGAGAAGGTTACGGCATATAAATGTTGCACCAGAGCACCAGAGCACCAACCCCAACCGCCAGCCGCACCAGAGCATCAACTCCTCCCACCAGCCGGACCAGAGTATCAACCCCTCCCACCAGCCGCACGACCACTACGTCAACCCTTCCCACCAGCCGCACGACCACTACCACAACCCCAACCACCAGCCGCACCAGAGTATCAACCCCTCCCACCAGCCGCACGACCACTACCACAACCCTTCCCGCCAGCCGCACGACCACTATCACAATCCTTCCCGCCAGCCGCACCAGAGTATCAACCCCTCCCACCAGCCGCACGACCACTACCACAACCCTTTCCGCAAGCCGCACCAGAGTATTGTAACACAAAAATCCTGTGACAATAACCACAACAATACGGAGCAATAAAACACACTAAAAACCGGCATTTCTGCTTGACTTCCTGACAGTTTTATTCCAGACATCCGTTCTTTACAAACACACAAATCTAGACAGAAAACATCTCTAGGCGAGCGGGTTTCCCAATCTTCCAGCAGGGGGCCCCACCAGCAACTAGCTCCACCGCGGAGCTGTGCTGGCGCCCTCTACTGGCTGATTGGCACGAATGTTACACTGCCCCCTCCGAGGACTCTGCTTGACCCCAAGCAGGCAGTGAACACCCGGGACCGGCTGCGCCAGGGAGACGCCTCCTTCACAACAATAGCAAAGATAACTGGCAATCAACAAGAAAACAAAAAGGCTTGGCTCTAGGATCTGGTGCTCCGTCAAGGAGGTGACCTCCTCTGCGTCTCTGTCTGTTGAAACAGCTGCTCCAGAAACTCCTGTAGGGCATCGGTCGGGCATTGTACGGGCTGGTGTGCCCCTGACAGCTTCCGATGCTAGATCTCCACGTCGAGATGGGGTTTGGGGCTGCTCCGTGCGGGCTGACTGATTGCCTCTGGTTGAGCGCTTCCGTAGAGACGATGCAGGGGGGATTTTTAGCTGTTCCGAGTGGGGGTGGTCCTCTTCGTAGGATCCTGGTTGATATTGGGGCTGGTGTTGCGGCACAGGAGGGCCTTGGCGCTGCTCCAAACGGTCACAAGCCCCCCTAGGCATTTCACTGGCCGCCGTCCACTCCAAGCTCCTTCTCCATCATCCCGACACGGCCCACGAATATTGTGGTGTGTTCACAACCTCGTACGTGACAATCCCGTATGTACTTCCTGTAGAAGTGGAGATCACAACCGCGGGTGCAAAGAAAAGGCCTCTCCGGGTGGAGTACCTCACAAGATGTGCGCCGATGTCGTCTCATGTTGCTGGACTGGGAGAACTCCCTTCCACAATGTTTGCAGGTGAAACGACACCCCACGCCACAAGGAGCAGACCTTTGTCCGTTTCCCTCCGCAGATGCCTCCTTGGTCCTCTGGCCCTGGTGTGGGGGCCCTCCACCGGTCGATTGCTGTGTCAGCCTAGGCTCGTTCCGCTGGCTAATATTGAATCTTCGTTTCCTGCGTGGACAGTCCCGTCGGAAATGGCCGAGATCATGGCACCAAAAACATTCCACAGTCGAGCGATTGAATGCCTGACGAGGGGGACCTGTGTTCGCACCCTTAGCCCCAGCCTGTTGCTGCAGTGGCTGCACTACTGATCGAACATATTTGGCCCCCTGTCTGCCTCTCTTGTTCAGCTCTTGGGAGTCCAGGAACGCCTCCATTTCAGTAGCGAGGGTATTGCAACTGTTTATTTCCCAGTGCGTTTCTAAAAGCCTCCACGGCCAACTCCTCCTGAGCCTTGGCAGGTAGTTTCGGGTAGCTCATGGAGACCAACCGCCGAATAGACTGCCCCAGGCTGCTTATTGACTCATCGCTACCCCTGTGGCGCATCGACAGTTGAACCCGGTACAGCGGTATCCGGGCCGTGACCCCAAATCGCTTCTCGAAGTACTCCAGAATGCGAGGGTACACCGTACGTGCGGCCGTCTCCATGTCGGCCAAGGCCTCTTGTGCCGGGCCCTTCAAATGGGAGGCCAGAAACATCGCTTTCTCGGCCTCCCCCCACTGATTGACGGTCGCGACGCTCTCGAAGTGGATGAGGTAGTCGGACCAGGATGATTCGATGTCAAACTCATTCGGAAGCATCATGGGTCTCCGACTCACTGAGGGGAGGCCTGACTCCTCCCGTCCTGCGGTCGGCACCACCACACCGCCCGCGGCTGTAGTCACTGGTGGTGCGTCACCAAGCCCTCCATTGCGTTGTGCAGTGCGGAGCTGACTCACCGGCCCCGCTCCATTGACTTGTGCAGTGCGGAGCGGGCGCACAGACTCCGCTCCATAAACTTGTGTAGTGCAGAGCTGACTCACCGGCCCCGCTCCATTGCCTTGTACCGTGCGGAACTGACTCGCAAGCTCCGCTCCATTGAGTTGTACAGTGCGGAGCTGATTCACTGGCTCCTCCCATTGCGTTGTGCAGTGCGGAGCTGGCTCGCAAGCTCCGCTCCATTGAGCTGTACAGTGCGGAGCTGACTCGCAAGCCCCGCTCCATTGAGTTGTACAGTGCGGAGCTGACTCGCAAGCTCCGCTCCATTGAGTTGTACAGTGCGGAGCTGACTCGCAAGCTCCGCTCCATTGAGTTGTACAGTGCAGAGCTGACTCGCAAGCTCCGCTCCATTGCGTTGTGCAGTGCGGAGCTGATTCACTTGCTCCGCTCCATTGCGTTGTACAGTGCAGAGCTGATTCACCTGCTCCGCTCCATTGGGTTGTACAGTGCGGAGCTGGGCTGTGGGCTCCGCTCCATAGGGTTGTGCAGTGGGGAGCTGATTCACCGGCTCCGCTCCATAGGGTTGTACAGGGCGGAGCTGGGCCATGGGCTCCGCTCCATAGGGTTGTACAGGGCGGAGCTGGGCCGTGGGCTCCGCTCCATAGGTCTGTACCGTTCGGAGCTGGGCCATGGGCCCCGCTCCTTAGGTTTGTACTGTGCGGAGCTGGGCCGTGGGCTCCGCTCCATAGGGTTGTACAGTGCGGAGCTGCTCCTCAGGGCCATGCCCTTCTCTGATGTGGTCACGTGACTCCTGGCCCCGCCATGGTGTAAACCGGGCGCCCCCTATGCGGACCCCTTTGGGGTGGAACAGAACGGTTCCCTCTGAGACCGCTCCGTGAGGTGCCGCTCCAATCCCTCCCCCCTCACGTCAGTGCTCTGCAGACAGAGCTGGGACGGTTCCGTAAGGTGCCGTCCCCATCCTTCCGCCCTCGTGTCGGTACGCCGCGAAGACAGCCGGAACGGCTCCGTGTGGTGCCGCCCCAACCCTTCCGCCCTCATGTCGGTACGCTGCGGAGACAGCCGGAACGGCTCCGTGTGGTGCCGCCCCAACCCTTCCGAACCCACCTGACCCGAAGCAGACGTCGTCATACTTCTGCCCCTCAGAACCCGTGGCTGACCTCTACAATTATCACCATTTCCGTCTTTGCTTCCACTGCTCTTCCTCGGCCCTAAAAATGGCGATCGTTCTTCTTCTACCGTGAAACAATATGTCTCACTCAATACCCCGGCGTATGGCGAGTCCGACGCCATGCTGTCCCAACCACGAGGATTTCACAAACAGAAAAACCAATTTTTCACCTGATTTCCAGTGCTCCTGTTGTCCTGCCGCTGCCACCAATGTAACAAAAAAATCCTGTGTCAATAACCACAACAATACGGAGCAATAAAACACACTAAAAACCGGTATTTCTGCTTGACTTCCTGACAGTTTTATTCCAGACATCCGTTCTTTACAAACACACAAATCTAGACAGAAAACATCTCTGGGCGAGCGGGTTTCCCAATCTTCCAGCAGGGGGCCCCACCAGCAACTAGCTCCACCGCGGAGCTGTGCTGGCGCCCTCTACTGGCTGATTGGCACGAATGTTACAGTATCAACCCCTCCCACCAGCCGCACGACCACTACCACAACCCTTCCCACCTGTCGCACATCTACAGCCCGCACCTCATCTACTACCAGCTCATGACGCACTGGCTCAAGATGATATTCCAGTCGGAAGAAATATTCCACTTCCACAGGCAGTGGCAGGCCGGTGTCACAGGGAATTCTGTCCCCCCGCATAGCGGTCCGGGGGGACAGAATCCCCTAGGGAAATGTGTCCCCCGCCCAGGGTTTTCTGTCCGCCAGGGGAATTTGTCCCCCCCTCTCACATTTGTTCCCTTGTTTTCCTCTGTGCGACACTTGAACTCTTTCTAACTATATAAAACCAAGCATGAGAATGGGCGATGATGACAAAACCGGAAATCCATCGTACGAAAAATAAATCGGAAAATTCCAACGCTAAAAATGCATAGTTATCCGGATTCTGGGCAATGTCCGTAATTTGGGCAAAGTGACCTAGGCGTCAGCGCCGCACTCAGTGAATACTGAATTGTTGTCAGTAGACTTTTCTTTTCAAAGTCTCCACACACAAAAGTGTTCCTTTGCTTAAAATTATTGACTAAAATAAGTAACAATAAGATAATACTTCTATTATAAACCAGCAAAGCCAGGTGAATAAAGCAAGTTTATTGATTTAGTTCCGTGGACGCTTGTGCCTGGGGGACATATTCTCCGTTGGAGGACACAATCTCCGTTGAGCACGGCGGACAGAATAACCTAACGAGAGACAGTTTATCCTAGGAGATACTGTCTCGGGGGACGTTGTACCCTAAAAAAACAGGTAAAGTTGTCCGGGGGGACAGATTCACCGGGGGGACAGAATCTCCGTCCACACCGGCAGCCTCTACATGTCATCATCAGAAAAAGCCATATAGCGTTTCACAACTACGTGACACACATCCTGTCAACATTGACACTAAACTTCAATAGATCCATGGAGGTTTTCACTAATTACATGCTTCATCTCCAACAACCTCTACCACCACATCAACAGCCACCACCACCACCACCACAACATCCACCTGCACACCAGCCACACCCACCTGCACACAGCCACACCCACCTGCACACCAGCCACACCCACCTGCACACCAGCCACACCCTCCTGCACACCAGCCACACCCACCTGCACACCAGCCATCACTCACCACCAGAATAGCCAAAACCACATCGGAGATCGGCAGAATCTTCTGCCACCACATTTCATTCGGGAATGCTTGTGAATTAATTTGGTATTTATTTCCAAGATTACTTATTAGTATTATTTTATCACAAAGCTGTTTGTGTTCCTGGTGAGACGACATGTATTTTATTTCATTTGGATGTAATGTGAAAATAAAAAGTTAGAAGTCAACTTGATACTTTTGTTGCCGTTTACTTGCTGTCTTTGAGTCTTTGCAATGAGTCGTACCAAATTAATCAAGGTAAAAAAAATAAAATCGGTAACAAAACTTATCAAATCAATCAATTCTTAGAATGTTAATATGGGTTACTGTAAAAGTGTGATCATACATATATTAACTATTATGATTTGGGCTTAACACCACACTTGCGAAGACACTCAAACACGACAGAAATCAATCACAAACTTAAAGGAACATTACAGAATTGTTTTTTGCTAACAAAACAGTTAAGCACTTTATATAATCCATCATACACATAAACTTACAAACCTGTAGAAGTTTGAGATCGATCGGCCATCTGGGTCACGAGGAATAGTGAAAAACCGATTACACATTCGCATGTGTTATATAATGCATGAATAAAACGCTCATGAGCGATAAACTCCAATCGGAAATTAGTTTTATTTATTTCTCATCAAATATGGCATTTCAGACAGAAATATTTATAGGGATGTTTTCTACTACCATCATCATTAGACCGTGTAAGTTTTATGTAAATCTGTGATCTTAAATTGTTTTTTTTAATTACCAGTTCTGTAACGTTCCTTTAAATGTAACCCAAGAGCTAGCTGTTATTGGGGGTGAACGAAGAGGATCGATCGAGAGACGACTGACAGTGCAGGCTAACCGAGCCCATGGAAACAGTTGGGGTAGGGTGGTGGCCCACCATTGCAAAACGCTGAACCCGAAGGCCCTATCTGGCCTAGACTTGATTCAAGTCCCGTTCTCGTGCGAGAGGTCCCCAAGCATATCGCGCCAACTAGCAAACAAGCCGTACAGTGCGCGCTCGCCGTCAAAATGTGGTCCCGAGAATGGGACTTGACGAGGTCGTTTCTTACACTGCGCGTTGTCATTGGAAAATCTGCCCAAATGAGGAGATGCACAAAACCAATGGGAGCATTGAAGCGCTGCCCCGCCGGTAAAATATTCATTACACTCTGTGACATCACAGTGCAAGACTGTAAGTGCACGCGTCTAAACGCGGTGACACGTAGGCGGCGGGCAAACTCATCAGCAGGCAAGTGGGTGTCGGTACCAAAGTCATTGAATTGCACTTCCCAAAGTTCAAGTTTTGCAAACAAAACCGACCCAAATGTATGTTACAACGTATTAACTTAAATTTTAATGAACATTCAGTGCTTTCTTTTTATAATTAATTGGTTATTCAAAAATGTATTTCAATCCTCATCTAAGTACTTAACCCCCACAAATAACATATGAACGAGTCTTCTTTTTGAATGCGCTTGATTGGACAACACGTATAACGCAGCAAGTTTACATATTCATAAGTGAATACGTTTACATATCAGGCGACTGCGGCATCGTCAAGTCCCTGTCCCGCGTGTATGGCAAGCCATATGCCCAATAATTCGATAAACAGTGTTTATCACCGATAAACACTGTTTTTTCGCCGATAAACATTGTTTTTCGACCGATAAACACTGTTTTTCGAGAAAAACTATGTTTATCACTTGATAAACACAGTTTATCTTGATAAACACTGTTTTTCGCCGATAAACATAGTTTTTCGCCGATAAACAGAGTTTATCGAGATAAACATTGTTTATTAACTGATAAACACTGTTTATCGAAAAATTCTGTTTATCGCTTGATAAACAGAGTTTTTCGCGGTGATAACAGAGTTTTTCGATAAACACTGTTTATCAACTGATAAACATAGTTTTTCGAAAAACTGTGTTTATCGGTCGATAAACAGAGTTTTTCGATAAACTCTGTTTATCACTTGATAAACACAGTTTTTTGATAAACATAGTTTTTCGATAAACACAGTTTTTCGCCAACGCCAAGTGCTCAATAATTCGATAAACTCTGTTTATCACTTGATAAAGAGTTTTTCGATCTACTCTGTTTATCACTTGATAAACACAGTTTTTCGATAAACACAGTTTTGGCGATAAACACAGTTTTTCGCCGACGCCAAATGCTCAATAATTCGATAAACAGTGTTTATCATTCGATAAACAGTGTTTATCATTCGATAAACATAGTTTTTCGATAAACATGGTTATAAAGTCTGCCTCGGGAGGGCGCTGTCCTGCAGATTTGCGCTCAAATTATTGGAGAGTTTGTTGTCGACACGGTGACAGTGTGTCCTATTTCATGAAATTAAAGGAACATTACAGAACTGGTTTTTGCTAACAAACCCGTTGCTGGCAGTGTAAGCACTTTATATAATCCACCATATACATAAACTGACAAACCTGTAGAAGTTTGAGATCGATCGGCCATCTGGGTCACGAGAAAATAGTGAAAAACCGATTACACATTTGCATGTGTTATACAATGCATGAATAACACGCTCATGAGCGATAAACTCCAATCGGAAATTAGTTTTATTTATTTCTCATCAAATATGGCAAATATGGGTTTCCACAGTTCCCCGTTTCGGGTTTTCCGTCCTCCTACATCTAAAACAACATTTCTTACCTAACGTTATTCATCCTGTCATTAGCGCTTGTACGCCGTTGTGTTGGATGTGTAAGGAAATAAATTTCATATCCATATGATTATATTAGTCTACGTTTTAGGGATGCTGGTAAAATCTGTTAACGATTTTTACCTCTCGAAAGCTCGAAGCAAACATGAAACAGGATGAAAAAAGGGGTAACAGGGTAGGATTTGCAGCCCGTTCGGCTCTATTTGGTAGTGGGGCGATTAAAGGCTTCGATAAAGCCACCAAGAGTAGTGCATGTAACAGTAACTTCATGGTTTGCAAACCATTGAAGTTGTAGACAATTAAGACAATACGGGGAAAATTAATGTTATAAACTGATCAATTTCAACTATTTCGCATGTGACATAGAAATAGTTACACCCGGCGCGGTATATACCTCGCAGGTACACGTGTATACCAGCTGCATTGACAAGAGCGCACAGCTCTGCAAGAGCGCAGAGCTGTGTATTGAGAGAGTTGCGACATGGAGGGACCAGCTTTCTCCGGTCACGTGGTTGCTGGACGCTATTTTGTTCCCAAATGCAGCACAACCCAATGGGAAGACTAGTCTGGCACCCTGTATTCGCCAATGCATTTTTTGGAGACAAAATGGCTTCTAATCGCAAGTTGTCGCAACTCTCTCAATATACGGCTCTGCAAGAGCGGGCACTATGGCGCCCTCTTTAGACGGTGTACGAATAACCATGTTTATCGAAAAACTATGTTTATCGAAAAACAGTGTTTATCAGTCGATAAACAGAGTTTTTTTCGCGATAAACTCTGTTTATCGGCGAAAAACAATGTTTATCGAGTGATAAACAGTTATTCTCAAAAAACAGTGTTTATCGACTGATAAACACTGCTTATCGAATTATTGGGCATTTGGCGTCGGCGAAAAACTGTGTTTATCGAAAAACTATGTTTATCAGTTGATAAACAGTGTTTATCGAAAAACTCTGTCAAGCGATAAACACAGTTTTTCGATAAACAGTGTTTATCAGTTGATAAACAATGTTTATCTCGATAAACTCTGTTTATCGGCGAAAAACTATGTTTATCGGCGAAAAACAGTGTTTATCAAGATAAACTGTGTTTATCAAGTGATAAACATAGTTTTTCTCGAAAAACAGTGTTTATCGGTCGAAAAACAGTGTTTATCGGCGAAAAACAGTGTTTATCGGTGATAAACAGTGTTTATCGAATTATTGGGCATATGGCTTGCCATACGCGTGCGGAACAGGTTGGGGAATGCAGACCATCACAAAACAATAGTTTTCTGGCGATGGCACGGGATTGGGACTTGAGTCAAGTCTATATCTGGCCACAGTCATGCACTTTATTGTACAACCGTGGTTTAGCACCCATGCACACGCCCAACGAGGTTTTGGATCGAATGCCTTTTGGATTGCCCGCGATCAGATTCCTTTCATTGTCATGATGTGGTTGGTCTGTTGTACAGTTAAAGAAGCAAGCTGATGCGATTTGCAATGAATAATGCATTACTTCTACATGATTGGATGACAACGTGATGGGCGGGCTGTATTGTTCTTCATGGATTCTGATTGGATACTGTGTATCGTACGATCCGTGTGAGAAACCGTCTAAAACAAAGAACACTATTTCGTCACGAACTGTTTCGGGACCGGTTAATGACCCATTTTCGCGTAGGCCTAATCTCGGAAATTGTTACGGTGAATTTTTTTTGGAGCTACGTCTTAGGTCCTTTCTCTATGGGCTTCGCATGGAGCAATAGTGTATCAGAAACTTATTTCTGGTCCGGGTCGGCAGGTCATAGGGAAATCCCCGAAATCTGTCCCTCAGATCCGGGGTCCAGGGGCCGGTGTGGCAGGAGATTCTGTCCCCCGGAGATTCTGTCCCCCCATACGGCGAACTGTGTACAAACTACTTTTGATAGCGCCCTCTTTTGAATCATCCTCCTCTAGCCCATGTTAATTTCTCGTATGGGGACAGAATCTCCGGGGGACAGATTTCCCTGGGACACCGGCCTTTACGGCCCAGGGGCCCAATTTCATAATGCATGTAAGCACAAAAACTTGCTTAGCACTGAAATTATGGGAAATTAACATGGGCTGAAGAAGGTTTATTCAAAAGAGGGCGCTATTAGAAGGAACAGAACAGCTCTGGAACAGAATCTCCTGCCACCAGGTATTCTATGGCCCTTTTCGAAACGACCGGCTTCGGCTTCGGCTCAGGCTCCGTTCTCTCGTCTGAATCCCTGAACGCATAGCACGACATAGCAAAACAACTGAGGGGTCTAGCTAGCCTAGTCTAGTCTAGTCTAGTCTAGCTGAGCCGAATCCGAAGCCGAAGCCGAAACCGCGCCGAACACCTGCGAAAGGGTTAGGGCATGCACGACGAAGGGTAGGGGAGTTTTTATGGTATGGGCGGCCAATGGGGCAAAACAGGCAAAACAATTAAATAAAAAATAACACTATAAAAGAAAGTTCGTTTTTGCAAGTTAAATGACAGCATTGTAAAAGTAGAGCAAAACAGATAAATAAAGAAGAAAATAAATGAAAATACATTGGGGGGGGGTACAATGACATAATACAGGCTAGCATAAGGGGGTAACACTTACATTGTTTAATTTTAAAAAAAACATTTAAGTGTTTTCTTTCTCAAGTTCTGTACAAACATGACAATTAATTGGCACTTTATCAGCCTGTCTTCACTTAATAATCTATGCAGCCCCCAAGAGAAAACTATGTACGATTCCGTGGCAAAAATAAAACTCTCAAAGCCCCCAAAATCCTCAAAAATTCGTGACACCGGGGGCCGTTTCAAATTAAAAGAACAGTCGTTGGGTCTTAAAGGTATTGTACACTTTTGGTAACAGCTCAAAATCAGTGTCCACATTTTGTGTGATTCAAGATATGCATGAACAAACAAACCTGTGGAAGTTTGAGCTCAATTGGTCATCGAGATCACGAGAAGGTAGTGAAAAGAGACCTTTTGGTTTCCTGTTTTTTCAAAATATCGCGCGTGATAAAAACTATTGTTTTACTCATCTCAGAAACGACAGCATTTTAGGCAGAAATATTTTAAGGAACCCTTTCTACCATTAGTTACTTTAAATCATGTAAGTTTCGTGTGAATCTGTGAACGTTTGTGTTTTTCGATCTTACCAATAGTGTGCAGGGCCTTTAAGACAGTACATTGAAGTATATTTCTACTCACTTTTGATAAATAACAATCTACTGGCGTACATACTTGTCTTTAGTGTTCATGTTGACGGGACTTTTCTTTGTTATGCGCTGTTGAGTAACCATGAAGGGAGACAGATACCTGTCTGGAGCTATAAATACGGCGGCGAATAAATTGCTAATTATGCTTATAGTTTCATCTATCTATTTACTTATTGTTGTATTTCTATATTATAATAGTCAAGTCTCATACTACCATGGATCTCTTAATATTACCAGAAAATTCAAATAGGTCCAAATAGGTCATCTATGAACGACTTTCATAAGGTGAATCGGTAAACAATAACCTTCCACCGATCTGGTAAAAACAATCGCATCTCAAATGTCTCGGGATTTTTTTTAATTTAAATAATATTGAGAACAAAAATGCTATTTTTCTGACCTGACGAATTTTCGCTAACCATGTCTGTCAAAAGTGCTAGTAACATTTTTACCCTTATGTTTTGTTGTCCATTGAAATATCAATGCCCGAATCCTGTTTTGCTTTAAAAAAATTGACAGCGAAAGTATTGTTACGACCCCATTCCTTACATACTTCCCTCCCCACAGGTTTCTTTCTTTTCTGGAATGCTACTCATTGGCTTTGCGCCGAGACCTATAAAAGGCTTGACCACCTTTTATGTGGTCCTCAGTCAGTGCCCATGCAAGCATATACGTTGTGAGACCCGTGTAGTCACTGCAGCGTTCGTCCCATCTGTCTACGATGACTACTCCTCCCTGAATGGATTGTGGCTGAGAGTGACGGTGCTGCTGGACCGGACCCTGGACTGTCGTGGCTCCTGAGCTGAATTACCGGGTCAACGTCTACCCTCCTACCTGTGACTGTGGGCTGATCTGGTGTGGGCTGTTTTAGGAGATGCTGGGCCTAACGTCTGCACTTTAAATCTTTTTAGGGAACTGACTGGGCGGGGGCAAATTATTTAAGCCTCCTTAAGGTAAATATTACTCGGCCGAATCTAATTTGCTTTAATTTATCTTTGCCATCTTACCATTCATTTTTTGCCCCTGTTTTGCTTAAAGGGTAAAATTCCGGAGGCGGCCGCCACTTTAATCCCCCCGAATTAAGAAATGTTTTGGTCTTACCTGTCCGGAAGGAGTGACGGAAAATAACCTAAGTATGAATAGGCCGTTGGAAAAATTGGAAAGGAGTAAAAAAAGGGGCCCAAAATCGGCCTTCGCGACATGAAAATAACGTCCAACGTCATTTTTCTATCGTTTTCCTGATGTGTGTGTGCGCGCGTTGTGCAGTTGCTCCAATCAGTCAGTCATCGTTCAAGTGCGGTGGAAATTCGATAGGACTATTTGATTTTGGAATGGGTAAACGCAGACGACGTTTAGGAGGGAAATTAGAACTAGCTACAAAGCACACGTGTGTTGATGAATGTCCGTAAATTAGAATATAAATTGCCCTGATTTTTTTGTTTAACAATGCGCACATCTGTTAAGACCGCCATCAATAGACCCATTGCACAACGCGCAGCGCACTTGGACGCGCGTCTCCTGTCCCCCATTTTGGGTGTCAAAACGTGCACAAAAGGATGGTGTGTTTACGCACCTCCGAACAATGCGCGTCTACCATTTCTGCCTTTTTTGGGGAGTCCATTCCTTTTGTGCATGTTTTGACACCCACAATGGCGGACAGGAGACGCGCGTGTTTGTGCGCTGCGCGTTGTGCAATGGGTCTTTAGGAGCTGATGTACCAAGTGTACTTGTATGAGGCCACAAGTGTTTTTAAGAAGGGATCAGGAACACGGTAATAACGATACTCGCCTCCAGAATAACTCCGGGCGCATGCACACTTTCAGAGACTTCGTGGACAAGCAATTTGTTTTTATGTCAAAGTGGAAAGTAATACTTCAACATTAATACTAACAGGGCACTTTTCAAAAGTTGCTGAACATGTTTTATTCCAATCGAAAAACGTGACGACCATCATGTTTCCATTTGCTTGGTTTTGGTTTCTGCTCTGTTTAAATTTTGCCATTTAATTTGTGGAAAGTCTTTATGTTCGGCATTCGTATTTTTATTTGACGTACTTTCTTTGTTTGGCGAAGATTTTTTCCTTCTTTTTTATTTCTTTGTTTTTGTTGTTTTTTCTTTTTTCTTTTTTGCCCCGTTGGCCGCCCATGAGTAGCGTTTCCGGCCGGCCGGCCGATAGTCTTGATTGGTGACGTTCGTTTTGTTAACGTTAAGGTGCGATATCGCATCATGAATTACTGGAGAAGAGATCTGTATCCGTTTTTTTCCTCAAAACGTTCCAGGGCCGGCTTGCCGAGCCGGTCGAAGTTGCGCCCTCCACCGGTGACTAATACAAACTAGCGTCGACAATCAAGACTATCCGGCCGATCGCGCAGTGTATTCTTCGAAGAGAGCAAGGAAGGTGAAGAACTTGTACTTTTTTTGCAGACACGGTCTCTACACTAGGTACACGTCTTAATTGCATTCCGTGCCCGAGAAACAGTTGCAAATATGGCTTACTCTGCACGTCTGTCAGCGAGACAAGTAAGAAGCATTTTCGAACTTTTTATTACGAAATGTGACCCACGACATTGTCACCAGGTCACTCACACTCAGTCACTGTGGTGGTCTGTACTATTTCGCCACATCGTAAACTGACAAGAAGTCTTTAGACTTTAGATAGTTACTTCTTGAGAAGTTAGGTTAGGGCTATCAACATTTTGTTGGCAAATGTTTCAGTGCAATCCAAACTTTAAAAATATAAAGATCAACCTTATTTTTTTATTATGGAAATAAATGATTTAAATTAAATTTTAATCATCAAACAACAATCAACATACTGTGTGCACAATGGCCATCCATCCAGGGGTGTATTTCCGACACCATAGCTAGCAATACAGTGACAGGTTTTCGTGGGTTTAAGGATTTGAATTGGAAAAAAGTAAACTTATCATGCAATATATCAACTGATGGCCTATTACTCTAGTAATTACTTGGTTGATTAATCCTCTTTGCTGATGGGCAGGACTCTCAATAAATTCTTGAATGTAGCGAATGTCAGTCACTTAGGCCAAATAACAAAAAATACCAGTTGATCGTCCGGATTTTTCAAAAATGAGGAGGATGAGGGCCTTACTATTTACTATTTACTATTTGTTATTTTTTTTCCAAGATGGCCGCCAAGTATTCCAATTTCAACAGGCGACTAAATCTTCAGTTTGAAATCACCTCTGTTGTTGCATTAGAACCCGGGTTAACAGGGATTATTACACTAAAAGATGAACATGAATAATAATGACTCTTGGTACAAACAAAGACACTACTGAGTTGATGTTCAATGTTTATTATTAATTATTCAAAAATACTTGGATTTATTTAAGAAATAGAGCTCATCAGTATCAAATTAAGCCATGATGGGAGAATTTAAACAATAGTCTCGCATGTTTTTCATTATGAAAAGGAATGGCTTCACATGTTTTATGTTTTCAATTGACTTTAAAATTGCTAATGTGTATCCTGGGACCTGGTAAAGAAACAGATGTTTATAAAATAAATTAACAATAAAAATAAAGTCTCCCGACGCAAAGTCTGAGAAAATATCAATAATGCGTCTTTCGTTCCCCACTGACCGTGCAAGAATCTTGCCTTTATTTGCGCGAATTAACACGCACACAAACACCATCTTGCAGCTCACCTCGGATAAATGTTGATATAAAAATTCGTGTTCAGATACACAAACGCCACACGAAATGCATGGGTCATCAAAGTACGCGGCATATAAGACCAACTCGACACGTTTGAAAGGTCGAAGTCAACCCGTTAAAACTTACACCGTAATAAACCAGTCGAGTTGCCCGTCCGTAACCCAGGAGCTTAACTCGTTCCCATAAAGTGATCGATCTCTTAACAGTATTCGGGACGGCATGTTCCCATGCATGCAGCACGCGCGGTAGCAAGGTTGTATGCTCATCATGTTATGCACATGCAAGTGCTGGAGCTTGCATGCGTGCAGTGTACGATGTACATGTACATGTGCATGTACAATGTTCGCCACGACCGATGGCCATGCAAATAAAATGGTTCTGTGTTTCACGACCTAGGTTTTCGTGTTGTAAATTCTAAAACATCGGTAAGTTTATCAAAAATTTGAAGAAAAAAAACGTCGTAGTTAGTTAAAAATACAAACAAATATTGTTTTTTTTGAAGAAAAATCGAAAATAGTAAATAGTAAAAAAAAGCATGCGGCCTCAAAAAAGGATGCGGGCGGGGACGATCAACTGGTATTTTTTTTTATTTGGCCTTACAAATGTACCCAAGTTAAAAGTCCCAAGTCACTTGTACCCAAGTCACTTCGTACCCAAGGCACTTCGTACCCAAGGCACTTCGTACCCAAGGCACTTCGTACCCAAGTCACTTCGTACCCAAGTTACTTCGTACCCAAGTTACTTCGTACCCAAGTCACTTCGTACCCAAGTCTTCGTCGAAGCCCATGGGTGTCTGGTGAGAAAATCGTGCCTTTATGTCAAAGTGAAGAAAACTACACGGGTCTTTTGTTCAAAAAGGTCTTTTGTCCAGTTTGAAGTGACTTGGGTATGAAGTGACTTCGGTACGAAGTGATCTTAGGTACAAAGTGAACTTGGTATGATATTTTGGGTACGAAGTGACTTGGGTATGAGGTGAATTGGGTACGAAGTGACCGGCATCGAATGTAGCCACATGATATAATACTACAACTATTAGGCATGGATTGGTACAGACCCGCTCAGAATATTTTTATAAGCCTACACGATAAGCGATAAACACGATCCGAGCGTGTTCAGCTTGAAGCACATTAAGACACGATAGAGGATTATAGTAATCCGATATCGCTCCCAAAGCTCCACACAAAACACACTATATTCCATGATTGAAAGACACTGAAGAATACACACAATCGGTAGCTACATGTATTAATGTGCGTTCCACCACCACCACACATGAATTGGCGACAGTCCAAACTGCCATTGATGATCTCGCAATGCAAGACCATGGAAAGACCATGGTACAAGAGGGAATCGAAGTCGACAGGCTTTTCCTTCTTTGAAGGGGGTGGGGGTAACTTTATCTACTAGAAAACAAATGTTGACAAAGTTTTCTGAAAGTTTCATCATAGACAAGAAAGAGGATGGTATTAAATTAAATAAACTTACTCAAGTAACATAAACCCTGCATCTCTATGCTGTATTGTATGAACGAAAATATTAATTGCAGTATGGTACGGGCCGTCTCTTGCTGCTGCGCAGCTCCTGGCAGCAGGCTTTAATCAGCGCGAGCGACGGATCCAGCTAGCTGGTGGCTTTGTTTTGTCTACAAAAACCGTGTTTGATGTGAAATACATACATATTGCATTGTAGATTGTACCACTGTGCACGCGAACGTGGCCAGCTGTTGACGCCTAACATAACACAGAGAGATCTACATCTATTCTGCTAGATGTCCCACTCTTAAAGGCATCGTACACGTTTGGTAATTGTCAAAGACCAGTGTTCTCATTTGGTGTATCCCAACATATGCATAAAATAACAAGCCTGTGAAAATTTGGACTTAATTGGTCATCGAAGTTGCAAGAAAATGATGAAAGAAAAAACACCCTTGTTTTACAAGTTTGTGTGCTTTCAGATAGGAATAAAAACTTCTTGCAAGAAGTTTTTATTATTTTAGTGAGAAATTACCTCTTTCTCAAAAACTATGTTACTTCAGAAGGAGTCGTTTCTCACAATGTTTTATACTATCAACAGCTCTCTGTTGCTCATTACCAAGTCAGTTTTTATGCTGATATATATTTTGAGTAATTACCAAACGTGTACGATGCCTTTAAGGCTGAGGATAAGTAGGCAGTTATAAATGAAATAATTTTAATGAAAGATACGAGTCATGTCCGAGAATAATACATCTAAAATGTGTCCAGTGTGTATTTAAAGGCTTTAGGTGTTTACTGTTTCCTCCCTATTCTAAATCGTACTATTATCAGTAAACTGAATGTATTCTTCAGATGATGTGCATTTACTACGGTGGATCCCCCCGGCAGATTATTGATCGTCCCATAAAAAATAATGTACCACGCGTGTGCAGTTCCAGCCATCCTTGCAGTCCAGCCAAATCCAGCCCCGTAATCAGCACAGATTGAAAAGCTCACCCATGTTTCATGAGGTGGCAAGGAATGTGCATAGTATGGGGCCATAAATCTCACAACTTGTTACTGCGTTCCATATAAACAATTGAAGATTGTCAAAGTGGTTCGTGGGAACTTGACAGTGACCCCAAGAAACCAGCCTGGATACAATGTACATGGATGGGGAAAATTTTGACATAAATGATCGACTTATCTCGTTCTTGTATTACTTTTTTTTAGAAAATCGTAATTCATCGTCATCTTGTAAACACACACAGGAGGTTTGCTCGTCATTGAGCAATGTTTTCAGTTGTAAGCAAATCATATTAGAAATGTAGGTGCAAAACTAGTGAATCTGGCAGCCTGTTCGGTGTTCCATATGAGAAAGGAAGTGGCCTGCCAGCTTGGTTTTGGTACGCCTGACAAATAAGTTGTGGGAATATCCTCTTAAGTCTTTGTGGGGGAGGGAGAAAAACTTGTCCGTAAAGGTTTTGTAGAGACCATGAACGTTTGTACGTCTCAACTAAATCAGCCTATTCTCTTGTTGTAGCGATTCCATACTGCACATCTTCTTCGTACAGGCGTAGACACTGCTTCTGAACCCTTTCTAACAAACTATTATTTGCTTTTGTATTTGGGCTCCAAACCGCTTAATGCATATGCCAGAGCTGGACGGGTGAGAGACTTAAGATGGTAACTTTGTCTTCATCGAATCCTGTAAAGCATCTTCGGATAGTAAAACTATTATCTGCCGGGCCTTCTTCACAATTTCTTGAATATGTTTGGTTGGGGTAAGTGTGTTACTTTCCTGTAACACCCAGGTCTTTTTGATGACTACTAACTGCAGATAGACTCCATTCAACGAGTACTGGTGTTCCAATGCTGATTTGATGCGAAGCGCCACACATTTTTCGGCATTAAATTCAAGCAACCACAGCTTGGACCAGACAGCGAGTGAATTTAAGTCCTCTTGTAGGGAATCACAATCGATTTCAGTTTTGATTTTGGTGTCTACTTTTGTTTCATCTGCAAACATCTTGGCTGTGGTTGATACTGAGTTAGGTATCGTTGACATACATGTAGAGCAAAAACAGAATTGGCCCTAGTATGGATCCTTGAGGGACCTCCGCTTGTCACTCACTTCAATTGGAGACTCTGTTTCTCAAAACAAGTCTTTGTCTACGGTGTCCCGGGAATCCATGTCAAGACATGTTCTCTTATACCGAGATGATGCAGTTTGTGGAGTAAACGCTTAATGCGGTACCATGATAATAAAAGCCTTGCGAAAATCTAAATACTGTTGATGCCAAATTTGGCATCAACCCCACATCCCTCGTCGTAAACTGAGTTCAAATCGAAAAGACATTCGAGTAGCTGTGTGACACAGGAGCATTTCTTTTGAGAGCCATGTTGTTCACAGGATATAAGTTGGTTTATTGTGATGAATTCCATCAGCTGATCATAAATGATTTTTCTAGACGTTTGACCGCTTGACTGGTGAGGGAGACAGGCCTGTAGTTTTTTGGGCTTAATCTTGACCTTTTTTAAATAAGGGTGTAATATTTGCATCTTTCCAATCTTGTGGAACCACTCTGGTCTGCAGAGATTTTGAGAAAATAAGGCTAAATGGAACATCAAAATCTAGAACATTTTTTAGGTGTTGACATGCAAACCGTCAGGACCACATGTTTTGTTAAGATGCAGTAGTTTTGTAGTTTCTCTCTCACAGTATCAGGGGTCACCTTAATTTTATACAGGTTGACAAAGGACATTTTATTTTGAAGCAGAGGTTGAAGTTGTTTAATACTTCTGCCTTTACGTTAGGTTCTGTCACTTTCCTCCCCTCTTTGACTAAGACTTCTACTGTTGATGATGATCTGGCAAAGTGTCTGGCATAATTATATAATTCTTTTGGCTCAATCTTTATCTGGTTTACCAGGTTTACCAGCGATGCTTCGTAATGAAACTTGGCTTCATACAATGCCTTCTCGACTCCAGTCTTGGCTGAATCGAAATAAAGATGATAAATGTTGAGACCTGATTTTCTTCCTTCAACTTTAGCTGCCCTCTTACATGTAGTATGCTTAGCTTTCTGGACAGACTTGTAATTAATTAGTCCATGGAGGCTTGTGATACTGTCCGGACTTCACAGTTTTTGTAGGCACAAACTCATTGACCCACTATGCTGTATTTCCCTTTCATCACAGTCCACCTGTCATCCACGTATTCTTGCCAGTAAATTCCTGTTCCCAATCAGTTGCTTTCACTGCTTCTGAGAACAAATCATAATCTCCCATGGAGTACAAACATATTTTTGCGTTCAGTAACTGCAATCCTGGGTACAGGGATCTGAAGCTCTGCCACAGCACATGATAACTTTTTCCAAGTTTTTCCTCTACTACCACGAAGTGGACAATGTCGGGGTTTCCCGTCAGCAGCAGGTTGAGAATGTTTGAACCCCTCGTAGGCTTTTTGACAAGTTGAAACAGCATTCTCTTCAATACAATACATAATTGTTTTAGACAAAGCAGTGTGCCCTTCATTTGCCTTCCAGTCAATGTCACGTAAATTGAAGTCTCTAAGAAGATTCACATTGGCAGTGTCTATGGTGCAGATGGAGTCACAGATCTTCTCCAAGTGTCGACTCAACTCCTTTTTGGGTCTATAAACACAACCCCACACAGAACTTCAATTTTATGGATTGGGATGAATTTTGCACCAAACCACCCTTGATGACATCTACCTTAGTGTAGAGAGTAGGGTTCAGATTCCTCTTAACTAACAGTAAAGATTCCCCATGTCCAGTGTCCGAGCAAGTTCCCTCTATGTAAAACCTGAACTTCCGATCTCAGATGCAACTGTAGTCACCTGGACCAAATTCAGTACTGCTTATTGAGCTATCAAGCCATGTTTCTGTAACCGCACGAACATCAACATTATTTTCATACTCGTAAGTAATCCTTAAGTTCCAAATATTTGTTCTTAAAACTAAAGGCATTTATGTGTACAATCTTGATAGGGTTGACTTCTTTTCCCTTCTGAATGTGTGAAGGACGAAAGGTGCAGTTGGTACTATAACGTGTAGTGCTTTCATGCTGTACATGTACATCTTTGCTGACTTGGTGATTTATTTTTCTCCCGTGCTTCCCCGTCTACGGGTGGAGGTTGAGGAGGAGTCCTTAGAATAAACTTTTTCCCCCTTATGATCCAGTTTGGGTCTTCTTCTCTCTTTTTACGCATTTCTCCTCTCAGTCTAACATCCTCCTCTCTCTGAATGTCAGGACAAATAAAAATCCTAGTGGGATCAAAGGAGACTTTTGCAGGATCAATATGTCTCGCCATAGGGCCTCTCTTAATTTGTACTCATCACTAGAAAGAACAACCTTGGTTGGTCTAGGTTTTCCATCTTGATTTCTCTTTCCTAATCTGTGTACAGCCTTACATGTATGTGTCATGTCTGCTACCCGATGCTTTGAAGTAAGTCATTGCATGCATCCATATCACATGAGTCATACAGTTTTACATTGGGTCTCCTAAAAAAAAACTATTGTGGTATATCAGAAAATTCCCTTTTTGCTGTGCCAAATACATATCCTGGTGATTGCGGTTTCCGATCGGATAACAGAAAAATTATTTGAAAACACACTAAATGATTTGTTTTAAACCATATTGATCCACCTTTTAACTAGACACTTTCAATTCAATCTGTTGAAATCCTTTAATTTAAAAGTTGTCCAGTCTTACGTTCCCAAAGATTGTCGGCCACTGACACTATTCAGCGGTACTGTATTTTGCGGTGTACAAACATGCATCGCCAGCATCGCCACACGTCTTCGGTCGGTTCATGGAGCGGCAGTTTTTATCAATTTTATAAACTAGTATGGCATGCAAAATGTCACCACTAAGTATTCTCCACACTGTTACTGGTGTGGTTAGTTAGACAATTAGTTAGTTTATATAATAATAAAGTTCTTCTTTACTGTTCCAAATAAATGATCTTTATTTTGTATTTAACTTACTTTAAAGTGGCAAACGTTTTATTAGTTATTATTTATTTAACAAACCCTTACTTAAAGGTATGTTCATACCTTGGTAATGACCCCGAAAAAATTGTGTGTAATTTCTATCCAAAAGCTTACTAAAGATGGTACTGGTAGTAAGCATCCTGTGAATTTATTTCGTCTGAAATGCCCTCATTTGTTAGAATTCATTTAAAACATTTGAATCTGAGAAACGATTCGTTTTTCAAATTTCTGAGGGTTGGTGTCCATTCGCAGATGCAGTTGGCACCCACTTACATTTGTTTTTCTTTTTTCGCAACAAGTAGACACTGTCTTCAACTAAAACTTTCAAAAGTGAATTTGATTGTAAATCAACATTAATTTTAACTTGACAAAAACCAATCTATGACCTTACATGTACCTTGAAATTTTATTAATATTTGTATTTATTTTTCTACGTCCTTTGTACTCATTGTAGTTGGTGGCTCTTCTGCCATTTCATTTGTCATTGTCAATGAAAAATTATGAAAAATCACTCATCCACTTGAGAGAAACTTAAGGTTTTTGCGTTATTGTCATGCCATACAATTTAACTTAACAAAAGCATTGATCTTTCCTTCTACTGTACTGAAGGAGAATGAAAGTTCATTGACCAGATAAAACTTTGTAAAGCTTTCATTGATACTATCTATAAGTAAAATATTAATGATGAAATTTGGTGCAAGAAGTTTTGAATATGAAAATTAAGACACTTTTTAAACTCAACTTATTGCTATTGTTGATTTTCTACAGCTGCAGTATGCCTTGGCAACAGGATTTCAAGCTCGCATGATCCAGACCACAGCCAATGCTTCTCAACGAGCGAAGGTAATCTTGGTAACTTTAAATGTACTGTGTGATCTTCAGCCCTGATATTCAGGACGGCAATGACGGCAATTGCCGTCGATGCCCCTAACTATTGCCGCAATGCCCTTCGGAAATCCCATTTTCCCTGCAATTGTTGCCTTGCCCTTTTTCTCTCATTGCCTTTGTGCCCCTCTGATAGTTTACAAATATTGACTGCTTCGAGTGCTATGGTTAAAACTACGACTCCCGAGGTGATCCCTGGAGCGTTCGAGGGAAAATGGAACGGTCCGGGGATCACCGAGGGAGTCGGAGTTTTAACCATAGCACGAGTAAAAGCAGTCAATATTTGTTTTATAACACCCCAACAGACTATTTATCATCCTTGTACACGTAACGTTCGTACGCGCATTTCACATACACAGATGCACAACTGATTGGGTTCGAGGTGGGTAAAAAAGACGTCTGGGTACAGCGCGCGCCATGTAATAGTCTTTTGACTATTGCATGGCAAACGACTATCACACGGCCACCGGGTTTCTAGTAAAACTAAGACATATCATGTGACGCGCTCTAAACCAATTAAAAGGCAGAATTTTTGTAAGGGGTGTTATAATAGTTAATAGTTTTTTACTCAGCTATCCAAGATCGACATCCGATCTCTCTCAGAATTGTACACAGAAAAATTGCAAGCGCTGAACTCCAATCACGAAAAGTCTGCTATAAATTTCGCCCATAAGTCAACAGATCGCATGTGTAGGGTTGATCAGAATGCGCCTAACCAAGTCTGGACCCGGACTGAATAATCCAGCCTGCTGTATTTGAATCACGGTCATTTGGGGAACAGCGGCAACGTTAAAGAAAGGGGTTTTTCAGCGATTTTCCCCCTGGTCTTTGCCTTGGTGCCTTTTCAAAGGTTTCCCATAGACTTCACCCTTTGTAAAATGAAAATGGCCTTGCCCTCTCGAAGATGAAATTCCAGGCATGAACCTGGAGTGCGCCAGGAGAGAGATCACCTTAACCCTAACCACCCCAGGCCTGCCAAAATCAAACAGATGGTTTTGTTGAAATTTGGATGGTTTAGTACTGTGAAAAGTACCCACTAAATCACAGGTTGTGTACTGTTCCAGTACATAAACTGTTGGAGTATGATGGGTTGTGTACTGTTCCAATAAGTAAACCATGTAAACTGTTGGAGTATGATGGGTTGTGTACTGTTCCAATAAGTAAACCATGTAAACTGTTGGAGTATGATGGGTTGTGGAAGCTTTCTAGTAGAAATGCTTAGGGGGTTAAGGGAATGCAACTTTTTATTTCATGTACATGTATCTAGTAATGTACTCAAAATTTCCTGAGTGTACATTCGCTCTCTTTTCTTTATAAGGCCCCAAAATTAGGAAAGAATTGTGCTTCCTGTTACCCTGACCCCTGACACACTGACCTTTCATGTAAACCTCATTCATTGACTTATTCAACTTACATTGTATGTTGCTGTGTAGCAGATTTGAGCCTACATGTACATTGCATGTAATATGACCAATTTGTGTCTGTCCATCTGGCTCGCTCGCTGTCTACACTAAATGTCCCCCCTTTTTTTGTTTAAGCTTGCAAAGATACATTTTGAGACATTTTATGTGATTTTGTTTGTATTTATAACCCCACGTGATTCCTTTTACCATGCCTTTCATATTTTTAGTTCACAACCCTCTTTAAAAAAAAAAAAATCAGAGGTTTTTAGACAATAGTGTTAAAATGTTTATTTTCCTCTGGATTTTTAAGAGAAACAATCAGACCAATCAAATGTGTTATAAAGTTGGCTAATTTTATTATTCCAGTCATATTTTACGTTTTCAAACATTTTGATTTCAAGAAATGTTAACATTGTGGGAATGGAAAACTTCAGGTGTTAATTTTTCTTTTCATTAACAAATTATCCACAATGTGTGCTCTTTAAGAGTGATTCACTGTACACATCTTTACATTTCAAACTGATTTATGGCTTTTAAGTTACAACTGTTTTCTTTAAAACATTTATTTGAGGCAGATTGCTATGAGTCGATTTGATCAAGACAAGTTCATTAACTATGACTTGATAGAAAACAATGTGAAGATTGTAAAAGAACGCCTGCGACGACCTTTGACATTGTCTGAGAAGATTGTATATGGCCATCTAGATGATCCAGAAACTCAGGTAATTCAATGTTGTTTTTGATTAAACTATCTACACCACATACATTTATTGGTATAAACAGTAAATCTTATTTGACCTTTTAAAGGTAGGGTCACAGATTGGTAAATACTAAAAAAATCCATGACCATAAAAAGTTACTTGGTGAGAAGCACTACAGCTGTACATGTATATAGTAAAAACTACAGTCGCCTGGACTGGCCCATTTTCCTTGTATTTTCGGAACCTTGTCTTTAAACCCAGCGCACTAGATACACATGTCGTCATAGTGCATGCACATCACACGTGCACACATTTAGTGCTTTACAGCATACAATGCTGGCCTACCACAAAGCTGTTTGCTTCCTAGAACAGATCTTACGAGCATTCTGTACACAAAAATATCCATGATAAATGCGTTTTATTGACTAAATTAGTCATAGAAATTTATAATTTTGTACAATTCATGATAAAAATCACAGCAGTTCATGTGACAAAATTGGTACTGTGTAGCGTCTGGCATGCTGAACGTTAATTTTCATTGGTAATCGTCCTAGTGTTCAAGATAAATAGCATTTCAAGCGTGGGTTACCAGTGAAATGTTTCTGGTGTTACGTTGCGTATAGATGAAGTGTTGTGTAACTCAATATTAAGCGGGATGACTATTTTTTGTTCACAACCTTGACAAAGGTAAGCTTTGTTACACAACAATATTTCCAGATCTCGCTACAAAAGTATGAAAAACATACATTTTGTCGTCACAGGGCTGCAAAAATGCCTTGTATTACCCTGTGTTCTGTTACGACTGACTCGTATCTTCCGATTTGTTTATACATGTAAGCACAAAATGCTACCAGAGATATATACATGTAGGTAACCTTTTTGGTAGCTCCCCTTAACCTTCCACTTAGTGTCTTGTGGATTTCTCATTTCATCCACTCTCATCCTTGATGTTATACAATGTAATTTTACAGTTCCTTTTAGTTGTTTTTAGTATGGTTTCATTTAGGTAACAGCTGGTCTGGCCTAATTTATATATTTTTGTTGTTGGGCTTAAAATGGGAATTATACTCTATGTTTTGTTTCTTAATGCTTTTCATTTTGCTGTTAAGCGCTTAGAGGAATGTTGTATTCATATTGCGCGATATAAATACTGTTTTATTATTATTATTATTATTAGATGTCTAAACTAATCCTGTTGATGGGATGGAATGAGACTGTGTTCCATGCACAGTTCTGCTCCTTAGATACTTATTCTAATTGTATGTGTGTCCAACATTAGTAGGGACACACTGTGTTAATATGGAGCATTGGAATGTTTCACATCTTTGATCTTTGATGTATCAACTTTCCTCAGGTAGTCTACAATTTTTAGCTGTTTCGTAGCACAGCGCAGCGAAACAGCTCTTGTTTTCGTTAAAGTTTTTAAAAAAAATTTTATTTTTATTTGTCTGTTTCAGTAAAAAAAGCCATTGAGATAATGCACGGTTCGTCTAAGCGGCCTTTTGCATAGTTCCTAAAGAGCAATTGCAATGAAACTTTCAGGGATGAAAGGCATTGGTGCAATAATGATCCTAAAACAAGGATGTCATGATGACGTCATCACCCGTCACGTGACGTCATCTTGAAGGTTTCTATTTTAAATATTTGAAAATCCGTATCAAATCAGCCACAAGAGACCGTAGGTTTCTGTTTGCGGGATTGGGTAGGGATAAAATAGGTCTTCATTTTATTCAGTGTGCGTGACCTCACATGACCTCTACTTCCGGCCGAAACCGGAAGTTCCTTGTAATTCAAAAGTGCTAAATGTTATGAAAATGCTTTTAACAATGTTAGTGTCTAGCAAGGGCGTGCAGTTAAAAAAAAATACCAATGACGTCATGATACACAAGAGCGCCCTCTAGCGGCAGGTTGAAAACTGTTCAAAATGGACTTTTTGAAGATGTGTGTGGTGAAGTTTTGTGCAATCACTTCAAAATTTACACAAATGTTGATCGTCAGGCAGCCATCATATGTGTGAAGTTTCAGATCAATGACGTAATCGGGGGTCATGTGACGCGGCATTAAAGGTGCACTTTTTAAAGTCGTATATCTCCCGCAGTATTAGTGCGATCGTGTTGAAACTTGGCAAGTCGTAAGATAATGGCAAGTTCCTGTTAAACTTGTAATGACGTCATGATGACGTTATCACACGATTTGTTATGATTTTTTCATTTTTTGCCCCTTTAAGTCAGAAATTGCTAACGGAACATGCTTTAATCCAAATTCTTTTTTAAACGGGCTTGATATGGCATAACTGATTCGAATTGACGTCATCATGACGTCATGATTTCTCAGGTTATATTATCTTAAAGGTACAGTTTACAAGATATATAGACAATGAATTCGATCTCACAAGGCAATAAATATTGTATTATTAAGTTGATTATGTACACACTACAAGACTCTCATATTCACTTGATTAATTTGAAAAAATTATAAACAAAACAGCTGTGCATTTGTTCACAAATGCAATCATGTCTAGTTATCTTTATTTTATTCAGTCAAAAGCTTCTACAAAATAATAGAAACATGTAATTATAAAAGGAATCTGAACAGGTTTTTTTTTTAGATACATTTTAAATCAACTTTGTTCTTTTTGTGATTACAACTTAGCTCTTTAGGGAGAGGTTGTATTTTATGTGTTTTTTGTAGTGCCGAGTTTTAGACATGGGCTGGGTTATACTTGAAAGCAAATGTGAGGACTTATGTCTTTCTTTCCGGATTGATTTTATATTTGCAGGACATAACTAGAGGGGAGAGTTACCTGAAATTAAGACCAGATCGTGTTGCAATGCAAGATGCTACTGCACAGATGGCAATGCTACAATTTATCTCAAGTGGCTTACCAAAGGCAAGTTATGTAGATCTTGTTGTAATGGGAGACTTTTGGGGACGCTAAGTGGAGACAGACTTGGCAGGTAAATCCATTGTTCTCAGAAGTGTGCATATGCTCTGAATTACGTAAACAATGAAAAGTCACCTGGTATGTCTGCTGCCCCCTAGCATTGCAAAATGAAACCTGAAGGTAAACACAAAAACAATTCAGAATTCCTGGTGGTAAGTGATTTAATAGCATGTAGTAACTTTGCCATCACATCCATGGTTCGACCTTAGCGGTCGCCCGGTCGCCAAATGCGAGTGAAAACAGCGGCGGGCGAGTCAAAACCAGTTCTTTACAAGCCCGCCGGGCGAGTCAAAAAATTGTTCCTTTTCACAACAAATGAAGGATACGGTGGTTAAATCTCACAGAGAGATTATTTTTGGTTTAACAAGTCTTAATATTTGCTAAATTTAATGTGGCCGCGATTATAATCGTGATTGTGCATTTCAGTAAACAAACTTTAAAACACGCATGCACATAACCACATGGTGCTGGCGTTCGGTCGCCCGCCGGTCATCCATGCACACTGAACACATGGTGTATTGTGCAGTATACAAAACAGCGGGTCCAGAGTCCATGCTAACCAACATTCCGCACGCTGTAATTGGCCGTTGAAATTTCCATATTCATAAAAAAACTTGGCTAGTCTGCAACTCGGTACACGTTCACGAGCCGAGTAAAGAATAGCTGCACAGTGTGTGGTGCACGCCTGCAGATTCTGTACTATACACAGCCTTGGATTAAGGCTGTGTATAGAGAGCGATGCCACATGCGGGGCAAAGTTCATTGAATTTTTTCCCAATGTGCGTCATCGACCGATCGTTTAATCAGAAAGATTTCATTGCAAAAGAAGTTCTATAAAACCTATCCCCACATCACGAATCCATTAAAATGGTTGTTGGTGAATAAAGTGTTATTAAGGGCAGAAATTAGGGGATTAGATCGTCCAAAAACGTAATTTTGCAAGCTTCACTTCCGTGTTTTTGGTTTTTTTTTTTTCACACTTCGAAAATTGTGTGCATTTTAAAGTACATGTGGGCGACCCAAAATTTTGGTTGAATCGCCCGGCCGGAAAGTGAAGAAAAAATTTAAGGGAAACCCCTGACATCAAATCACATCTCTCTCAGCATTTACATGTACCCAACCCATATCACTACTAATTTTTGGTACAATTTTGCCTTTTTTCCCTGAGACAATCAGTGATGTATTGTCTACAAATTGTACAAAGCTTGGCAAAGTTGAAGGGAACGGTATTGACAAAGACTCTACCAACATAAAAACCACATGTGTTATCTATTGGTTTACCTGGGATTTTTATTTTCCATGGAACGTTTTATTTTTAGGGAATTTGATCAAATTTCAGTGAAAAAAAAAAAAAAAAATTGCGTTGTTTCTCAAAATTGTGTATTAACAAAAATCCTGCCATTCCCCCAAAATTCTTTATACCAGTACTAAAAATAAAAAAATCATCTACAGCAAATTAATTTGTTAACACATGTATTAAAGTAAAGATTAAAGTCTAGATCCGTTGTTGTGTATAGGCATTTTACGCATTGTACTGCATACATTCTTTTTTCGTTTGATGACTTGTAAGCTTGGGCGATATAGCTTTTTTTCATCCACTATGTATCGTCAAGAATATATCGCTATATTTGATAATATCGCGATTAATTTTTGATGACGTCAATCTTCTACAAATTTAACACAGCAAGTTGTAGACGCAGCTGTCTGACCAATTTTTACTTTGCTCCAATTAGCTATTCTTCGGGTTTTACTTTAAACCTATGGGGTGAAAACCTGGGCCTGTTACTTACACACATTAATGTGTTAACTACTGTGCATGACGGACTGTTCTATATGTGTGCAACTAATTAGATCACGCTACTCACATGTATGCAACACGTGATAACACCCAGAACGATGTCATAGTTTTTCGGTAGTCTGTGTGAGACCGCCAGATCGCTAAGGCTTTGATGTTGGTTTTTTTGAAGAAACCCGGTCAGGTCGGATTTGTTTGGGAATCTTGCGGTTGCAGTCTGTGACTTGCAGCTCTTTGTTGTTGCAAGATTGTCTCCACTTGGAGATTTATTGTTGCAAGATTGTCTCGACTAGGAGATTTATTGTTGCAAGATCGTCTCGGCTAGGAAATGCATCTCGATACTTAATCGATATCGCGATTTACCGATATCACGATCCAAAAAAAATCTACCCGATATCGTAATTGTTTCAGAACTAGTATAGCGATATTAGATAATATCGTGGTATCGCCCAAGCTTAGTTCACACAAGGTGCAAAATTTGTCTTACCACAAAAAGGTTACCAACCAAAATTCCAATCCACATGGACCATCTTTAACTGGTTTCCCTCCTTTTTGTTTTTGCTAAGCAGAAAATTGTTAAGCAAAATTTCTGCTTGAAAGCAGCTCAATGAAATTGGGCCCTGGTCTTTTGAAAAACATTGTAAGTTTTGTTGTGTTATTTTTTGAATTGGTATTTGGATTGTTCTGATTTATGCAACAGGTGGCAGTTCCCTCCACGATTCACTGTGATCACTTGATTGAGGCTCAAGTTGGTGGTACCGAGGATCTTGCAAGGGCAAAGGTATTAGTCATATTATATTCTCAATTTAACGTGTTCCCTTAGGCCTTTCTAGTACAGTGCTATGCATACAAATGAACATAAACACAAACCATTACATTACAACTTGTCTCAGTCCTCTTAGATGTTGTGTAAGTGAACTACTTAACTTAAAATCACATTGACAATTAACCTTCACAAGTGGCAATAAGCTGCAGGAGATGTGCATGGTAGAAATAAGAACCTGATGATTAACATGTGTCCTGATATACAGCAGATTAAAAGGCCTGCCTTTTTGTTTTGTTGAATATTAAGTTAAACATTCATGAAGTCATTACCAGTTTGCAAATTTAAAGGTTGCTATTTGAATTGAATGTGCAATGGTGGTGCATTTAAGCCAATATTCAAACAACCTGATTGCTATAACATTTACATGTACCAAGACATGTTATGTCTGACAAGACATGTTATTTTTGCTTTCTGTAGGATCTAAACAAGGAGGTTTATACTTTTTTGTCGTCCTCTGGTGCCAAGTATGGAGTTGGATTTTGGAAGCCTGGCAGTGGGATAATTCACCAGGTAATCATTGCCACTCTCAATGTACCCAAATGCCACAGTCAGCAAATGTACAGGCATTAATATTGTATGGTCTGTGTACTTGTAATGATTGTGGCCATGTTCAACCGCAATGATTGAGTTACATAAATGACCAAGATGAATTATCATGTATTGATGCATGACGGCAGTATCAGGTGTGGTTTGATTTTAAGATGTAGACTGTCCATGTATGCTACTGCCCACATTTACATTTACATACACATATGTTGCTCTCATAAAATGTTTACTAAACTGTGAAGGATCCACGTTCAACTATACAAAGTATGAGATGGAAGGACCACACACTCGCATGTGTAGTACATGTGTAGGTAGTCCCTCGATTCCGGCAATGACATCTTTGCGCAATCATTGCATCTTAAATATGACTTTGGAGACTAATTTTTGAGCAGCACAGTGAGGGCATGAAAACTGTCCTGGTACAACTGGCACAGCTGCAGCTGCCGCCTTTCTCTTCTCTCGAGCAGTGATGAGGCCTGCTCTTCTCTGCTCCTCGAAGCTGTCAAGGGCCTGACGTATGAGAGCGCGCCAATCATACCGATCCTAAGCATGCTGTTCCAACTCTTTGGGAGGGATGCTAGCATGTGTGATGTTGACTTTCACACAGTCCTTCCATGTGAAGTATGCTTATCAATCACTATATGTGCTTGGTTACATGAAGGCAGCTTTGGTAAACGACTCAACTGTTGGCTTTTTGTCTGGCCCTTTATTTAGATACAGAAGTCTTATTTCTGGATAAACCATTTACCAAAATAGTACATGTAGAATACCAAACTTTGTTTTGGATCAATCAGATAGTTAGTTACATGAATGTACTGTTTGTTTTATATGGGAAACACAGCTGTGAAGCCATTGTGTCTTAAATCAAAATCAACTTTTTTCTTGAGCTTAAAAAATAATTTTATTTTATTTAATTCCTACTACGTCCTTATTTTTTCAAAATCAGCAAAAGTCAACATAATAATAATGTATAAAAAAACCATTATCAAAAACAGCAAGACTTGAATTACCAACAAGTCTAAGTCTATCTAAGTCTATCAAAGTTGATACCATATAGTATTTAGGTCAACCTTTGTACATTATATAATGTCTGCACTATACATAACTTGTGCCTTTTTAGCAAATGGTACTTTTTATTCCATTTGTTGAACTGTACATGTATGCGGATAAAATAGTTCCTATTTCTTATTTTACATTGTGTTCAGATTATACTAGAGAACTATGCTTTCCCTGGTGTGTTACTGATTGGGACTGACAGTCATACTCCTAATGGTGGAGGGTTAGGTGGTGTGTGTATTGGTGTAGGTGGTGCAGATGCTGTGGATGTTATGGCTGATATCCCCTGGGAATTGAAATGTCCAAAGGTAAGTGGAATATTTCCTAAAAATCTGCTCAAATGACAACCTCTCACCCGTGCTCCTCAAGATTTCCATTCTTAAACGCCCATATATTTTGAAACCTAAAATGGCAAACAATGGTGGAACTGGAAAGGCCACTCCAAGGAGCTATGTCGTTTCCCCCCTCGCTTGAAATCCCCTCCTACGAAGGTCAGGGAGGCCTCCCTGACCTTTCATTTCCCAATCCTAGAACAATCAGTCCCTCTCACTATTACAGACCTCCCAACATGTACAATTTTTGAATACTTTTTCACACATTGTATGCTTGTATGGTTTTGTACGCCATTTTGCAATTTTTGACAATGCTGTTTTTGAAGAATGTTTATTCCAAAAAGCTTGCCAAAGGCCTTGCAAGTCTCGTGCGTATTTGGTCCCAACGAGTATGGTTCCGCATGTAAACAAAAAAAGTTGCATAATCACAGGATATCTAATAATAAATCACAAGGAAAACTGACTAGGTAAATTTTAAATGATTTTGGGTTGAACAAAGAAAAATTGACTGGAGTGGGATTTGAACCAACAACCTTCGGCCTAATGTGCCAGTGCTCTACTAACTGAGCTATCTAGCCCTATGTTGGCGGTCTCCCTAATCACAGGATATTTCATTGTACATGCGAGACTTACACAGTCTATTACTGCATGGTTTGTAGTTCCTGGACTGCATAATCTTATTGGCTTATACATTGGAACTGGTAACCAGTCTATTAAACCAAGGGCATGTGCAGTGCTAACCTGTGCAAGCCTGGCTCCCTTCAGACATTACAACGCTGCAGCTGTGCAATTGTGTGCACTGGCCATCTTGGCAGGACTCTTCGTTTCATGGAGCTTTTCAATCTGGAAGTTTGAAAAATGTCTACCAAACATGCTAAAACAGGGATTTGAAATGAAATTGTATTCAGACAAAGTTATATCTTTAATGGCAATTTTTTAAATTTGTTATTATAATAATAAATGACATGTTCACAACCCTGACCCACCAAAGGGATCCCAGGAACCTACATGTACAAAAAGAAGCAACAAACAAAAAAGATCAACATATGTCATGGTATTAATAAACCACTTTGCTCAAATTAAATACTTTTAAATTACGAGATTTTTAAATTTATGTGAATGAAGCAACTAATTTAAAAATTAAACGAATGAAATGAAGTTTAATTGGAATTCTACCGTGTCTATCACCGACACTGAAGGACTTACATGAGATTACACTTTCCACCGGAGTGATTAGTCACAGTTGAGAGAACATAAAAAGATGTTCCTGGTATAAATGCCCCACCACGCCCAGTGCACCTCAATACATTTTTCACTAAGGAACATAATGCCCGGCGCAAGGGCGGGTCAACTAATTCAAGTTGCGAACATGTGGAGGGAGTGTAAGTCCTTCAGTGTCAGTGATAGACACGGTAGAATTCCAATTAAACTTCATTTTATTCGTTTAATTTTTAAATTCTACCTCGTCATCACCTCCACTTCGGACTTACATGAGATTTTAGAGGACAGAGACGGGCAACATCCAATAAGGAAACATGGTTGTCTAAACGACTCAAGTGTTTACCATAGTTTAATATGCGTATATAACTCTATTCTCAGACTTGTAAATTGTTAACATAATAAGCAGAACATTTTCATTTATGAACAAACCAATGACTTCGCATTTCTTGCGAAAGTAACCAACCTACTTGGTTGTACCAGCCAAAACTGCATTTGCAAAGCTGTGATCTGTTTGCTCGACTGGTCTGTTATAAAACTTAGCAAAAGTACTACTCCTTGCCCAACGGGCAGTGCTTAAAATAACGTTTAGTTTTACTCCATTCTTAAAAGTCGCGCTGCAGGCAGCAGATCGAGTACTATGTGCTGTGTACTTGGTTGTATCGATACCAGCCTCCTGCAACGTGTTTTTGATCCAGCGAGAGATTGTCTCGGATCGTACTTGTTTGTGGGGTGACGCATAACTTATAAACAAACATCGTTGTTGACCCCTTAGGGGTTTTGTCTTAATTAAGTACTGTTTTAGTGTCGTTATGACACAAAGTTGGTCATCATGAGGGTACTTGGATAACACCAAACTAACAGGCGGTTTGCCAACCTTGCTGGTTTTCGTCAACTTAGATATAACAAAGATAATTTTTGTAGCTGTTATTTCAGCTTCGTCTAGATTAAGTAGAGACAAAGTTTGACATCTTTGTCCGGAAATTAATGCAATAAGCATAACTAGCTTCATAGTGAGTTCTTTTAAGCACAACTTATTAGACGGACCTAAACTTTTTAGGTATTGCAACACAGCATTGACATCCCATGTGAATGTATATCTGGGCAATGAGGGCCTCATGTTGAAGACCCCTGTCATGAACCTTTTTATCAGTGGGAGGGCTCCAACCGGTGTCCCATCTATGGGGGCTAGTATCGCTGATAATGCACTACGTAGTGTGTTCAGTGTACTGTAGCTACTGCCCTTGTCAAATTCTTCTGTTAGGCAGTCTAGGATCACCGCTACAGTCGCTCGAAGTGGATCACTCTTTGTTCGAGCACAGAACAGAACCCATTTTTGGATCGCTGATCGGTAAGATTTTTTGGTTGATGTCCGCCAGGATGACATGATAATGTCGGCAGCGTGCTGCGAAATTCCCTGGCTTCGAAGGGTTTCCCGGATAAATGGCATGCCATCAGTTGCAGCCGATCTCTTAATGGGTGTAGTCTACCTGAGGAAGGGAGTGAGAGTAAATTAGCTCTTTTTGGCAAAATAATTGGTTTATTCACTAGCTGTTTAAGCATCTTAGGGAACCATGCTTGTGTATGCCAAAGTGGAGCAACAAGTATGGCTGTTGACTCCTCATATTCAATCTTTGTCAATACTTTCCCAATCAGGCAAAACGGGGGAAACGCATAGACTTTATAGTTTGACCAGTCTAGCGTAAACGCATCATTGTAAATGGCGTTTGGATCAGGTTTCCACGATACATAAGGGTGGATCTGATAGTTCAATCTTGACGCAAACATGTCAATATTTGGCGTCATAAAGATACCAATAATCTTTCGGAAAACATCTGGCTGTAACTTCCATTCAATATCTTCGTGGAAGTGACGTGATGCAAAATCAGCACTCACATTTTCAATGCCCGGCAGGAATGAAACGGACAGCCATATCTTTCTATTTAAGCACCAAAGCCAGATTTCCCTAGCCAGTTCATTTAACTGTAGGGAGTGTGTGCCGCCAAAAAACTTTATGTATGATACGGCGGTTGTATTGTCCGATTTAAGATGTACGTGAATGTCCCTATGTTTATTGAAAAGGGACTGTAAGGCAAAAAAGCAAGCTTGTAGTTCAAGATAATTAATATGCAATGCAGCTTCCTCAGCTGACCATTGTCCACCTAACATACGCCCATTGCAATTGGCACCCCAGCCATTGTGGGATGCGTCTGTTTCAACAATGAAATCGGGCTTGTTTCTGTGAATGGGGGCACTAGCATACTGCAGGTTAGTAAGCCACCAATTTAGGTCTGCCTTAGCTTGGTCAGACAATGACATTCTTGCTTCAAAATCTTCGTGGTTTGCAGTCAATGCTGCGTTTTTCTCAGATTCAATAGATCTTCTGAATAATGTGCCGTACGGTACAGCTATATCACAAGAGACCAAAAGGCCCACCACTCGGGCAACGCCCCTAATTTTGGGATGATTGGCAACAATAATGTTTTGAATAGCCACTTCAATTTTCCTCTTTTTTGTTGGAGGAATAGCAATTGTCATGTCGACCGAATTTATTGTAAACCCCAAAAACACAATGGTTTGCGTGGGTTCCAAGACAGATTTTTCAGTATTAACTATAAATCCCAATTCTTGGGTGAGGGTAACTCGAGCTTTAACATTGGTTTTGCACTCTTCTTTTGTTGCTCCTATCAACAGAGCATCGTCAATGTAGTCACAAGATTCGTGTCCCATTAGTCTTAAAGAGGCTATCAAAGGTTTCATTATCTTTGTAAATACCCTCGGTGCACAAGCTAAGCCGAATGGCAGGCAGGTAAATTCGAACAATTTGTTCTGCCACATAAAGCGCAAGTATTTGCGGTGGTTTTTGGCAATCGGTACTGTAAAGTACGCATCTTTAAGATCGATTGATGCCATAAAGCACTGTGGTCGGATTAATTGCAGTGCAAAATGAATTGTTTCCATTTTAAAATGGACATAGGCCACCGCTTTATTCAACTCCCGAAGGTTGATTATTGGGCGGAAGGAACCGTCTTTCTTTGGACGGATGAAAATGTTTGATACAAACTCACCATATTCATGGGTAGCATGTGTAATTGCTCCTTTTTGGAAAAGTTTATCAATTTCCTTCGAAATGATTTCAACCTCATTGTGAACAAATTTAATTTGTTTTGGTGGGAACGATTGAAATGGTTGTTTTCCAAATTCTATTTCATAGTGCTTTATAGCATCTAGAACCCACTTATCTGAGGTTATTTCTTGCCATTTGGTCACAAATTGAGCTAATCTACCTGCAATTGTGCTAGATTGAATGCCTGTACACTTTGTACTTACCAGTGTAGTTGGGATATGCGGGCTTACTTTGTCGTCTCCGCATCTTGCCGTGGCTTGGCGTTCCACCGAGTGTCTCGGTGTCTGTTGTGGCGCTGGTAGTTTAAATGACTACCGGTACCTCTTCTGAATTGGTTGGAGTAACTCGAGTTACCCCTGTGCATGGATCGTTTACAATCATGTTTGTCGTTTCCTCTGAAAGTCGACCAGCCAACTTTATTCCCAATTTTGTTGGTCTGTTGTATGTCTTTGCATTGTTGGGGCAAGTCGTCACCAAATAAAAACCCTGTTACAGGCACATGTGGCGAGCAAAGACCAGAAAATTGCCTGTTGAGATCGGGCTTAATTAAATCCCGTCTTCGCATATTAAGTTCCTGATTTGCGTGTCCAGTTATGGCCACCGCATCCAGAAGCTTAGTGATTTCACCCTTGAAATCAGGGTTTCCCTGAGTGGGTGGGTCGGAGGCAGCGGTTCTGGACATAAGTGAATTTATTACCCCGACTACGGGTATAATCCCTTTAAGAAGTGCCTGTTGCACCTTCTGGAATTTTATGTCCTGAGAGCGGGTCTTTGGCTTTAGTGAGCTCCATATTTCAGGGTTTACCCGTGTGCACTCCAAATTTTTGACATTGGTCGGTCTTTGGAGGGCCTTGAGCTTTTCCCCGGCCTTCTCCTCCGGCAATTTGTGGCGGACCATTTTGTCCACAACCTTGGCCAATTTGTCATTGACTGCATCGGCAGTCGGTGCGTCTTCCGCATATAGTTGTTCGAAATTGTCCAACAACTGATCGTCTTGGCCCGAGGTTTTTGACCCTTGCTGGCTCTCTAACACGAGCTCGTCTATGGCCTTTGAGGCACTTTCCGTATCGGATTCTGAATCCGATGACAGTCTAGGCCGCTTGGCGGGTCGACTGAGGATAACTGTTTGCATGCTTTCGATGGCCTCGGCCATACATGCAAGTTTCCCTGAAACATCCGCAAATTCTTGCCGGGAAACCGTGTCTGACGGGACCGTTGAACGTTTAGGCTTTCTGCCTTTCACTTTCGGTTTACCCGAAGCTACGCAAATTGATGAATTGTCATCTTGTCCCAGTCCCAGGATTTCCTGGGTATCCATTGCACCAGATGGGCCAGCCATCAACTCAAGGAAATCTGGCTCGTCGATGCTGTCCATGGTGCTATGTGCCAACATATACCCGTAATTGTACGAATTATAGTATTCGATGTACACACTCCGGCACAGAAAAATGTATTGAGGTGCACTGGGCGTGGTGGGGCATTTATACCAGGAACATCTTTTTATGTTCTCTCAACTGTGACTAATCACTCCGGTGGAAAGTGTAATCTCATGTAAGTCCGAAGTGGAGGTGATGACGAGGTAGAATTAAATTTACATGTACTTGTCATTAACAATCAAGAAACTATAAATTGAACAATCATCAAGTGAATAACAAAGGGTTTAGTTTCACAATAGGTTATATAACCAATGGTTTTCAAGTAACAAACTCAGAAAGAACAATTTTTGAATATTTTGTTTAGGTAATTGGAGTTCGGTTAACAGGAACACTAAGTGGTTGGACAGCTCCTAAAGGTATTTGCAATTTGCATGTTGGTATTGATTATTAGTTATCACTCAAGCATGAGTGGAATACGTCCAAATATAAGTGTTTCTGCATCCCTTAGGCAGAGTTGGATATTGGGCACAGACACACTAAATTTGTCCATATTCCATGAGTGCTTGTGTGATAACAAATTTATCTTGAAGCAAACTTGACACACAGCTTGAGATAGGTAAATACGCGGAGTTAAAACAGCGCAATATGCTGTGTGTGATATGGACCATGCAATATGGTGTAATATCACACTGGTGTTGCCATGGATCGACACAAAAACTTGTTGTCATCGACATCAAACACACAATGAGTGATAACTTAAGTGGTCACAAATGAGTGTAGGAGATCATGAGGTTTTGTTTTTATAGATGTTATTTTTTTTGTAAAGATAGACCTAAAGTCTAACAACCCTATGCATTTAAATTATCACAGTGGCATATTAAGGATACACTATTCAAAAGTATGTGTAGAATGAGTGTAACAACTAGTTATACAACAAGATCTAGACACTGTATGCACTGTATGCACAAGGTGAGGTTTTACAACTCTTGTATTCTTTCAACCCTGCTGTACTCCGCTGAGTGTTGGAGTCTGACAGAAAGAGATGAGGCCAGGCTAGATCCCTTTGACATGACATGCCAAAGAAAGATCCTGCGCATTGCATGGACACTACATGTTACAAATAAGCATGTAAGATCAATGACTAAGCAGCCTCCACTCTCAAGCATCATAAGAAAACGCAGACTTCAGTGGGTTTGGTCACCTCAAACAAATGGACACATATCGGATCCCTAAGCAACTCTACAATTGGTTACCAACCGATGGGAAACGTAGACCAGGCTGCCCTTAAGCCTTTAGTCAAGGCGCACGCGGCACCCCCAGATGTCACGCACGTCAAAAGACCAGCACGAGCAGTGAAGCCGCGAAACGACTTTACCAATTCGTTTAGCTAATCAGTATTCATGATCATGAAATATTTAAATATGCAATTTTTTTTAACCAATCACCGTCAGCTATGTAGATATTAGACTCTTCTACATTTCTCAAAAAATACTGTCTGGCAAATATTTATTTTAATTGGAAAACCGATTTTAGGCTATACTAGAGAATATTGAGAGAAACAAATTCTGACAATGGAAAATGACAAATCATGACAAAAAACAGCATAGGCCTGGCTATGCATGATCATGCATTTGGAGGTAGGAATCGTCCGTGTCCGCGATTGAAAATCCCGCCGTGTCTACACCCATGTAGCTAGGCCTACCTGTGGGAGATATTTAAAATAAATCTCTACGTTCCAATATATTTCTAAAAGCATGACACTGCTGTGGTGGCATGGCTTAAGTTCACTGGAAATGTTCATTTGTTGAGCAGCAAAGCTAATGCTTTGCTGAAATAATTTGTTGTCAATACTGGTGATAGTGGTAGTTGCCATCTTGCTTATAATTTGCATCAGACGTTCATGTGAAGTCATGCAAGTAATTGTGTCTTCTTGTTTAGCTAATGCATTATACATAACATTTCTCCTACCAAAATCGGCAGCAAAAAGTAAAGAAAAACATAAAGCCCCAAAACGAGTTGGTAAAGGTGCTTCTCGACTTTGCCGCTTGCGCTATTCTTTTTTGTGTGTGACATCTGGGGGTGCAGCGTGCGCCTTGACTAAAGGCTAGGCCGCCCTAGGACAACATGGAAACATGTAATCCTGAGGGACCTCTCCAGACTGGGCACTAGGTGGTCTGTGGAGGAGGCAGAAGTGGCAGCTCCAGATCGGTCTATTTGGAAGTTTCTCACTTAAGGCAGCCGGTGCAGAAATGCATGATGCTGACTGACGATGATGATAAAGCACTTGGCATGAAATGAAGAACATTAAACAACAATAAAAAGCTTGTTTGTTTATTTAAGGTTAAATAAGGTAAAAAATGAAGTGCAAACAAAGAAAAGAAAAAGAAAATGTGACTTGACTTATTCTGCAAGACCTGACTTAGTCTACAAGGAACCTAAGGTTTTTTAGAAAAAAGAAATATAAAGTGTGAAAACAAAAGAATCTGTGACCTGATTTTATTGACCTGATCATCACACAAAGAGTTCTTGTCAGTAAACATCAAACCCTTGATCAGGTTCATGAGTGAAAACTTAAGCGGTTATAAATAAGTGTATGAGTGCATGATTTTTTTGTCTTTACAGATGTTATTTTAAAGGTAGCTGGAATCCTGACAGTCAAGGGAGGTACAGGAGCCATAGTGGAATATTTTGGTCCTGGTGTGGACTCTATTTCTTGTACAGGTGTGTAAAGCTTCTATATCAAAGAAAAACAGGTGACCAATGAGAGAAACTTTGTTTAGCAAGATTAGCAATGATAATTGATATGTGTGTCATATATGAGGCTACAACATTGGAAGAGTAAACTAATTTATATCATCTAGGTTTCAACACATTCAATAAACACAACCCTTGAAAATGCATCAAATTTAGTGGTCATGTCTCAGTGAATACATTTACAGTGGTTTACTTTTTTTTAAAGGGATTTTGTGCACATTCATATTAAGCTTGGGTGGTTACTACGGTACTCGGTTCTACCCGGTTACAAATTGAAAATGGGACCTGCGAGTCCGCTCTTTTGTGGAACCAGGTACCCACTTTCATTGGTTTCGACTTCAAAAGAATAAGTCCCAATCACAAACAGCTCTCTGGACCCGCTCCAACAACCAGCTTACCAAATTAATGAACATTGAACCAATGCTATAAGTTCAGCCCTGATGTCTGGATGTTGCAAGCATACACATCGATTCTGCAGTTATACAGCAGGTCCAAAGTCCAAGCTAACAGACAGTCGGCCTGCTGTGATTGGCTGTTTATGAATATCCATATTCATAAGAAAGCATGAGCCATGCTGTCGCTGGTTTAGTGTGGTAGTGTATTTTAACTCATCGTACATCATGTACACTATTATCTATACTATACCAGACCACAGTACTTCCTTATTTGCAACAACGAAGGGAGAATCGTGCTCAGTGCCCAGTCAGCTTGACTTGTTGGGCATTTCCGTTCAAACAGATCGGCTCATTGTGTGTGTTGGCTCGGGACCGGAACCACCTATGTTTGTATGCCCTGCCAGCGAAGCTGAAGGGGCATATAGTGTTTGTCTTGTCCTTCGTGTTTCTTTGAGCGTGTCTACCCGTTGAAACCGAGGACTTTAACAAAAGGGATCCGGGTGTTTGACAGAGCGAGGACGTCCTCGCTTCGTTTTCGTGTACAAACCCAATGGGGACGTCGCTAAAAAACCTGAAGTCCAAACAATGGGAGAACAAAGAGAAGTCCTCGATTTAGGGGATTCACAAACGTGTGTGTGTGTGTGTGTTTGAGTGCTACATATGAAGTGTTGACCTGAGAACAAAAGAATTCCACATAATGTAGGGACTAGAAGCATTATATGGACTTACACACGTCCACACAGTGTTGAAGAATATGTTTTTCTTAAGTGCACAGAACAAAGGAATGTCCGCAGAGTATGTAAAACACAGCTGTGTGTGTGTGGGTAGGTATCCACATTCAAACGGTGGACCTATAACAAAAGGAATAATAGGTCCACGGTTGCTATCACAAAGGAAATCATTGTGGTCCACGGTTGCTAACACAAAGAGTTGAACAAAGGAGGGTCCACGATTGCCGGTGTTTACACACGTGTGTGTGTGCGTGTGGGTAGGTACATGTATACACAATCAAACAGGGGACCCATAACAAAAGAGGACAATAGGGTCCCTGGTTGCGGAAAGGTCCCCATTTGGAGAGTGGTACAAAACCAATAGGAGCTATTGCCAAGTGTTTGCACACTTATGTGTTTATGCTTGCGTGCAATCATTGTCCGAGCGATACTGTAACTTAACTCCAAACTTTGTTTGTGGATTGGTCTTGGGATTCTTCAGAAGCCTATTGTTTTTGGACCCCCTAGTCAAATGTCAAGGTCATTGTGGCTGTAACAAAAAAAATGTTGTCCAAGCTATAACTCGACACACCATTCTTGTTTTTCGCAATAGAACCGGGTCTGACTCAGAACCGGAACTGATTCTGAAATTTCTGGAACTTATCAGGCTTATTTTGATTGCAATTAAAATAAGCAACAGGGTCTTCATACAGGTATAAATAATGGGCCCTTTCAGGTTCCATGTAATTGCTCATATTGTGTAGTTAATCAGCCCCCTATTTCATGGTGTTGGTTACGCACCAACATGTTCAATCCCTGCATTTACTTTGCAAGCACTATACACACATTCCTTTGTAGACAATGGAATTCCCAACCCCAATGTTGTTGCAGAATTGTCAGACTACTACAGCATTGACCATAGGTAAGAAGCACCACTAAATTTGGACTGGCTGATGGATTTTAATTGTTCAATTCATGGTACTTTTGACATACTATGTCTCTCTGTTTTGCAAGGTATGGGTACAATTTGTAACATGGGAGCTGAGATTGGTGCTACTACCTCCGTGTTTCCCTTCAACAACCGTATGGTAGATTACCTCAAAGCTACACAAAGAGAAGGTTTGTAGTTGACGAATTGGCTCTAGCATAAAAAGGAATGTACCGCACAGGGAGAGTTTGCGCCAAAACCTTGGAAAGTGTCTCGTTGGAATATCTCAGCTGTGTAGCTGATACAACAAATACCTTTCAAGATTGTCCTGTGTTGCCCAAGTTGGCCTCTTCCACTGTGCTGTAAACAATTACAGAGTCCTATATGGGAAGGTTCATAGGGCAGTTTCTTTTATTTGTCAAAGCATCGTATGTCGGAACCCAAGGTTCCCCAAAATGTTTTAACACATGTCAGACTTGTACTGTCTAATTATATTTGATGTGCTGTAAGTCACCAATTTCACCTCATGAACACTCCATGACCAAATTCATTTATTTTAGCGAGTTTTTGCCATCTGCCGAAATCACCTTTGTTTTCGTAGAGATTTTTTTAATTTGTATTTTGATTATTGTTGTTATTGTTATTAATATTCCATCGGAATAAATCTCATTGTTTAACACATGAAACTTGTGATTGTATGATCTCAGAAACAAGTCTTAAAAACACAAACAATACATCAAATCAAAGCTAATGCGCTAACTTAGATCATAAACAACATGACTTTATGATTGCGTCACTGTTAGGCCACAAACAAAATTGTTTGTTTGTCCTCAGAGGGTCCTCAAATGGTAGGGTCGGTCAGTCGATTTCTTATTTTAGTTTACGTGACGCTGGTACACAAGGCCAAACGGTGAGAATATGTTTCTATACATGGAAAACATGAGCCGTTGGTTATTGTGAAACAGTGTTGAGTGCAGCATACCACTGATTACCAGCAAACGGCTTGCATGTTGGGGAGGCCAAACTGGTATGTCACGCGCAACGCTGGTTCACGATAGCCAAAGGTTCATATGCAAGCAATCGTGGACCAGCATTGCGTGCAGCATACCAGTGATTACCAACTGAAGTAGCCGAAAGGGGAGGATTCTGAAAACGGTGAGAATATATCGATTTTGCATTTTCTAATTTTGGATTTTCTGGACCAACGCCGAGCTCACTGTCAGAACAAAGAACACATAGAGCCTAATTTTGGCAAGATCGGGTTTCAAAAAAGGTGCATAAACGTGAAGGGCATTAATTTTGTACATGATAACCTATATATATGAAGTTCGTGGAGCTCGAGGAATGAACCTCATAGTTAAGGGAGTAGTGCTTTGCAGAAGATCCCTGTTCAAGCAGTTTCAAAAAGTTTCTTTGTGCTTTGATATTTTCGACCAATTTTGTTTGTGAATTTTAATGAAAATTTTTTTGGGAAAAAAATAAATAACTGTGAAAAAAATTGCGGTCATGACACAAATGACGGTAGGTTGGATGAGGACGAACAACAATATTATTTCTTTTGGCCTTACCTGTATTCAAGATGTTTTTAAATTTGTAGCGAGCCAACGACTTTGTCATTTGCATGGCGACCTGGCATGCGACTCATTTTGCTCACATTAAGACGCCTCCGACCTGGCATGGAATTCACGTAATTTCCAATCCAGTTATATACTGGACTAATGCAAACACGCATGTCTTCAATACAAAATTATTACGGATGTGAACATTATCTCTGCTGGTGAAACTGGATATTCCTTTTCATTTTCCTCTCTGGACACTTTCTATGTCAAAGCATAACTTGAAACTATGGCAATCCGGGGCTCAAACTTGGCAGTTATGTTCCCCTGACTTAAGAATTTGACTTTCGGCGATGTTGAACTCATAGGTCAAAGGTCATAGGGATCAAAATCGGGTCTAAATTCACAAATGGTTTTAAAACCAGTGCCTGCGCAGAGATACCTGTAATTTCTCAAATCTAAGATGTCTAGTTGTTGCTTGCCTTTATATTGAAAGTAACTCTAAATTTGGGATAGAAATTCATATTGCCATGTTTCTTGCGGATAAGGCGCTCAGCGTATAAGGCGCAGGTCCCTAAAATCACAGAAACAAGATTGCAGTGTTAACGTATAAGGCGCACCGCCGTATGAGACACAACATGACTTTCACACAGAGACTCGCCATGTCCCATTCACTGTTGATACATCACCAAATATGTGGGTCATTTTAGTGAGGGTATAATGACAATTGCCATCATGTAAAGGGATCGTATTATTTTGTAAATCAAGAACATGAGAAAAACATCGTTTATATTTTTTATTTTATTTATTTTTTTGCATTTTTATTTTTAAGGTTTTTTTCTAGCGTGGACACACAAATGTTGTCCTAATGTTTCACGATGAATGGGCCGCTAGTCTTTGTTATCTCGCTCGTTTAAATCTAGGAGAAGGAAACTGAACACTCTGTGTAAGTCTTCCCATCTAGCCATGGTGGTCTTTTCTTTATGGTATCGCCGAGAGGCTGATTGGCTGATTTCCGATTGGCTGATTTCCGATTGGCTGATTTCCGATTGGCCGAAACGCACTCGATTGTGTGAATATTTATGGCGTAATGCTTCCCATCAAGCGCTGCCATCCCATAGTATTCATCACCTTGATCCCAGGGATGTGCTATCTGACTCCACCGTTCCTAGTGCGTTATACTTTAGGGGATGAATGTATGGCGTGTTGCCGTGGGAGAGAGGCTGCAATGGGAAAATCCCTTGAAATCGCCGCATGTCGGGAAATATCGGGTGAACGTGTATTTGATGTAAATTAAGGGCGAATTGGAATAAAAATCAAGGCACCAGCTTTTAGAGATCTCAACATCCATGATCTTGGAGGTAGAAACCATGAATTAATTGAGTTGAAACCAGTGATGAAAAGCACACAAACATGTAAGGTGTTCTGTTTTCATCAGTGAGTTTATCTCGGTTTTTCTGCATTCGATTGGGTCCACACAATGTGGCATTGTTGGAATTAAAGCATAGTCACTAAGAGGGGATCGACGCATTGCGGCATTGTTTGAGTGAAAGCACGGTCATGGGGGATCAACACATTGCGGCAATGTCGGAATGAAAATCTGGCCACAATGTCTGGAGAGTTGAGCCTTGGTTGACCACATTGCAGCATTGTCTGCAGAGATGCCACTTTTACCTGGATTTCCGTTTAAAAAAAACAAAAAACACCTCAACTTCCGTTTTTTTCCAGGCTGTCCATTTATTAAAAGACCAGAGAGAGAAACAAACAGCAAATTTTTTTTTTCCGAGCGCGCTTGATCGACAGCATCGCAATTTAAGTATCCTTAAGTTTGAGGCGTAGCACGCTAACACCCTGCCGACATGTGTTTGCATATTGAGCGAAGTGTCATGCACAAAGCCTTGAAATGAGTCTAATTTCATGCATTGGTGGTTATCGCATTCTCCATTTACTACACAACTCGCCAGATACCAACCAATTCTGTGTCACATGGCCATCTCAGACCATGTCCGATACGTACGTACGCACATCTTAAAATCAAAGGCTGATCGCGATCTCTTCGAAACATTCATGATAGAAAAAATCAAAGTTGTACAACAAACTGATCTATCCTTAATTCAATCGAGTCTTCTGTGGAATTGGTCAAGAACAAATGGAATTGGTCTTGGCTGGAAGAAAGGGACGATAACGGCAATTTTCTGTTGGTAAATAATTTTCCGTTTTGTTTTTGTTACCACAGTGGCATCTCTGTGTCTGGAATAAAAACGCGGCTACAATAAATTGAAAGAAATCTTCACGCAGTGACCGTCACTTTGAACTCAAGCGACACCAGATAAGACGCACCTGTAGATAAGGCGCAGCGATGTTTTTGTGCTATTGAAAGTCAGATAAGACGCGTCTTATCAGCAGGAAGTTAGGGCATACATTCTTCTGCTGAGATGTAAATTGATGTCAATAGTTGATGATTTAGGTGTTGATTACTACTTGGTTGAACTAATCTCATTGACAAGTATCTGCTGCACACATATACAAGTTTTATTTTTGAAGTTGTAAATGATTATATTTAATTACACAGAGATTGCCTCCTGCGCCATGGAATACCAACATTTATTAACTGCTGATGAAGGAGCTCAGTATGATGAAGTCGTTGAAATCAATCTCAGTGAGGTGAGTTAAGATTAGATTTAATTAAACTACTTTATTTTGTTTTAACACCTTAGCACTCGTGCATAAGTAAACATCAAGTCATATACTCCTTGAACGTGGCACGGAAAGTGACAAGATTTTCTGCTGAATCTAGAACTCCTTAGATAACTTGCGTTGTGATTATTTTTATGTATTACAAGTTTGGTCTATTTTGTAGAGGATGAAAGTACCTTTCAAATGATGTGCACGGTTGGTTTGTTTCCTTTACCATATCAAAGCTTTTAGGTTGAAAACATAGAGACAGATCAACTAAAATTGGGAAATATTGTTTGTGTATGATGTAAACATTTGTTACATGAAAAGTTTTGCGCAGAAGTTTGCTCACCTGTACTGTCCTCTCAAAGAAACAAATTGTTAAAAAAGTGTTTTAAAATATTTACAACATACCTTTGGAAATAAAAACTAATGCCTCTATTACCTACAGATAACTTCTTTACCTAAAGCTTTCCAAAGTATTGTTTCAAATCATGGAAGTCCGTGTGTAAAAACACCCACAAGTTTATCGTAAAAGCAAGTATGGTTGCCATTACTGTGTACATTATGCATGAAATATATGGTACATAAAATACGGTCCGAATACACACGCAGAACAACTGCTTGTTGTGTGTTGGATGGGGGTTGCATACTTGCATTGTTTGGGATGGGACAGGCAGGGCGGTTTGAGAAATAAAGGGTTAAAGTTTCAATTCTGGCAGAGTTTTTCTCAAATGCTTAATCGACAACACAAAACACAGTGCAGCAGAAGCAGTCAGAGTTTGACCTCACAAAATGCGTGTGGAAACATTGTATTGTAAGGCAGGCAAAACACTTCCAATTGTACTCAACCGGGCCAGTACAAATTTGGTTTCAGTCAAAATAAATGTATGAAGGATTGTGGAATATTAGGAAACCACAAGTTCAAAATGCGATACTTATTGGTAAACATGGAAATGATAACTAAGTTTCAAAAAACATATTTTCTTGTAACACGGGTGCATTGCATTCATGGTATTTTGGTCTATGATGTATTTTTAACAAGTGGTTTCACAGTTGGATTATTTTTGCAACCAATTGCACCAGCCAGTAGTACATGTAGTACTATTAGTGTCAGAAATTACATGAGATGTGATTGAATTTCTTTTGCTAAGCATGCAGACTAGTGAAAATCTGGCAGACTACTTAAAAGTCAGGCTCACTAGTCTGGCTGATGAGTGAAACAAAAAGTTAGTGAAAACCTTGCAGTCAGTTCGAAAATGTGGTATGAAGTCAAAAGCAAGGAGCAGAGAGCAGACTAACGATTCAGGAGACAAACAAAGCAAAATAATCAGGTATGAGACTGAGAAGGTGAAGAATAATTTGGCAACAAAAACACAAATTGAAAGATTGAAAGAAAGGACATTCGTAAATTGTAATCAATTCTTTTATTAATATTTAATTTCAGTATTAATTGTCCTGACTTATTTATTTATCCTAGCTTAAACCACATGTTAATGGTCCTTTCACTCCGGATCTGGCACATCCAATTTCTTCACTAGGACAAACAGCTAATGAAAAGAACTGGCCACTTGAGGTCAAAGTTGGTAAGTATCGCGATGAGTTTAACCACTTTCATTGTTCAATGTCAATGTTGCTTATAGAGGACATTACAATGAAAAAAAGACATAATGATGGCAATCATAAATGGGGCATGGGGAATAGTTAATAGAAAAAGCAGATAAGTGTTAGGCTATTCTAGCCCATGGGTTAAGAATGCCTCTGGATTTATGTCAGGCTAAGTTCTGTTCTTTCACTATCTAGTTTTGCAGGAAGGGAAACAAATTGCTAGAGCATAAATTTTGTCAGATTAAACTTTGTCAGAAAAACCCCATTCCTAAGAACCACAGAGTTAGAAAGTTTGAACTTGACAATGATATTGCAAACATGTTGGTGTTTGACTCTTCAGAACCCAATGTATTTCCAAAAGACTACTAGTTTGAAACCATTACATGAACTAAATATTTCATCTAATCTTTAACATTCTTTTTACTACTTGAAAATAACTTTTAAAAATAAAAACTTGAATAACTTGAATAAATTGTAACTTTTGATGTGAAGGTTTGATTGGAAGTTGCACTAACAGCAGTTATGAGGATATGAGCCGGTCAGCTAGCATTGCTAAACAAGCATTGAACAAAGGTCTCCTGTTTAAGTGAGTAGGACCTTTTTCATAAAAATAAAAAAAAATTAATGCTCAATTTAGTTTGTATTTTGGAATATTTATGTTTAACAATATAAAAACTGATGTAACTATGGCATTAGGGTTGATGAAAGTTTGATTGAAATCTGTCCCTTAACGATGTATGGTATAGTACTCGTTGCTTTCTTGTAGTCTGCACCTTGGATGGGATTTAATCCTTTACCCTTTTCATTGACTAATTAAACATAATATTAAAACTGCCCTTACTAAGTCTGAAATAATATATGATGAACTGAAGGTATCTTAATATCAGTTGTTATGGTTATGTCACTAATTTAAAAACAAATAAAATGTGTAATTGTGAATGATCAGTCAAAAACATTGCAGAAATAGAAGGGTTTGGGAAAACTTTACAAATAATATATGTTGCAATCATGACTCGTATTCTAAAATGCCTACTTTTGGTCTTGATATTAAATATTCCTGAACTCCTACATGTTTATTAAATGCCAGATCCAAGTTTACTGTAACTCCTGGATCAGAGCAAATCCGAGCTACCATAGAAAGAGATGGGCAGGCTGCTGTGTTTAGAGAAAGTGGTGCAATAGTGCTTGCTAATGCTTGTGGCCCATGTATTGGCCAATGGGACAGGTACGTTATTCAGTTTGACTTTTAATAAGATAACCTTGTATTTATTAAGTGTGAGTCATAGTCTGGAATTTTCTTATAAGATGACTTTTGAGAAAAAGTACCAGCTTAAGAAGCATTTTATTCTTGTTGTAAATTGTAGAGAAACCTTTTGGCAAGAAAATTGGGTTTACAAGCAAATATGGGCTGAACACTTGCCCTTCCCCTGGAATTTATTTCTGATTGATGGAACTAATGTAATCCTTAATAATTGTTGGCACTATGAATAAAGGGCACCGGACATCCAGCATTAAGGACACCCATGTGTTAAAAAGCAGTAACTTTTGATTACAAGAACTTTAAATCCAGACCTATGTTTCTATTATTTGAGCTACACATACATCCCATGCACTCTTCTTCCAATCAGGCATGAAAATCTTCCTGTTTAAGCAGGAATTCATGTTTTTTTCTCTTTCAAATTTGTGGTCTTCGGGTTCAGTGTGAATTTGATTAAAAATTTGGGGGGTGAGTTGTAGGAGGTATACATTTGGATTTCGCTAATCCCAATTCTCTAATCCCAATTCTCTAATCAGAAATTGTAAGTTTAACCATTTTACCTTTGTAATTGTATATATCGCGGATCGACACACTGTTCGTGAAAAAACAGCACCTTAAACAATTGCCGCCCGGCTTCAATTAGTCTTGGTTCCAAGACGCTCCAGTTGTTGTGTAGTCACGAAAACCTAATCGCTATCTAAACCGCTATCACCCACGAACCACTCGCCACCAGAAGGCGCTATCATTTCTGTAACCACTATCACATGTGTAGACTTCTCTCATTCCTCGCTTCAATCACGGTGCGGTTTATTCATTGTTTGACCGTAATATGTTTACTGCTGCAGCAAAGGAACATGTGTGGAGACTTTGAAAAGTCTACTGACAACAGTTCACTGAGGCGGCGCTGACGCCTGGGTCACCTTGCCCAAATTCCGGACATTGCCTAAAATTCGGACATGCATTTTAAGTGTGATTTGTTTGATTTTTTTCGTATGGAATGGATTTCCTGTTTTTTCATCATCGCCCATTCTCATACCTGTCCAATTCACTGTAATTGCTGTTAAAAATTAACAGCTTAAAAACCTAAAGATCCCCAATCTTAAAAGGACATGAAGAAAACTCACAGTTGTCACTACCAAGAGTTACCCAAGGAGAGTGCTTCTTAACAATGCATCTTTTTAAAATGTTCATAATTATCTCAATGTTAATACAGAGTGAAACAATGAGTAGAACAAGGACTGTTCAATAACCAGTTAATGCTGCAGGTTGTGTATACAGACCAATATTTTTTTGTGGCAGAAATTAGATGACTTGTAAACCAGAATGTTAACAGGCCTGGACATTCCATTGTGTAGTGTGCACAGTACATCTACTCACCATGCAATGCTTCATTTCCCGTGTACAAAGAGGGCAAAGGGTACTGGAATTCAGGCTCAAAATCTCCCTTTTTCCAGGGGCTATTGTCCCTGATTCCAGACCTTCGTCCTTTGTTGTATAAATGAGGACTATCATGGTTTTCGTCTCAATGTAGGTCCAAGGCTTATATTTTCTTGACAGAGAACAAACAAATCCCAGATCCTATCCTAGTGCATTTTATGAAAGCGCTTGTTGTCTATACTTTGTTTTGTCATAGTTTCATTGTGACAATGATATTCTCAAAAACAAATTTTTCAGTTCCGAAAAATTAGTCCTGTCCCTGGGAACAGACGAATTTTGGAAACCCTAAGTGGTTAAGTATGCATAATCAAGGTCTCCTTTTTATAATAATACTGCCATGTGTATACTGAATATATTCTAGTGTTCTACATGCTTTTCCCAACACAGATTTGTACAATGTTTTAGATCTCTCGCTGTAAAGGCTATAGAGTACATTGCTAGGGTGCTTGTGTACGACCCATTGAAGACCAAACCATCCAACACAATGCATCTGAGACCAAAACACACACATAGTTAGCAAAACCTAAAACTGATATCTTTCATTTATTTAAAACATTCTTCTTGTAGACAAGATGTGAAGAAGGGAGAGAAGAACACCATTGTAAGCTCTTACAACAGGAATTTCACAGGACGTAATGATGCAAACCCAGCAACGCATGCATTTGTGGCTTCCCCAGAGGTGAGTTCTTATAATGGGTAGTCAATATTGAGCTACCATTGGCAAATACATGGTACAAATAGTGAATATTTAATTAAGTATTAATCATTCCAATTTGTCATGCATTTATCACTATTGGAAGAAGTGATTTGACAGCAACTTTTGTGTGATCCCATAGGTTAGAATGGGGCTTACTAATTGACCTCCAATGAGGAGCCTCTGTATATCCATCCATTATAGTGAAGTCATTCACACAAAATATCCTATTAAAGCATTACTTGAGGTTCGGTTTTTTCTCCACAGTATCAATGAATATACATGTACACGTATACTTCAAAAATACTCTCATTTGTCTTTAAATGACCAGGTAGATGATTACAAGGCTAGGTAGGACTTTAACCTTATAAAGGATTTCTGCTTCTTTTGCTTCCTTTGTGCTTCCTGAAAAGATCAAGTAATAAATTGTGTTTTTTCATGGACATGATGAACATGCTCATTATGAAGAAAATAAATGCCCACATAAAAGAAAGAAAAATTTCAAATTAACAATGTTGGGTATATTTGTCTTCTAGATAACAACAGCACTTGCTTTGGCTGGGTCGCTTGATTTCAATCCTTTGACGGATGAATTAGAAGCACCAAGTGGTGAGAGATTCAAATTAGAAAGTCCCTTTGGTGATGAACTGCCCAGCAAGGTATGAATGGAACTTGTAATATAATAATAATAACACATGCATGTGAAATTTCTTATTTACGTGGGTATTCGCGTTTTTAATTTCCCTGTTGCATGTTTTTTTACGCCTTGGCTTTTTTTTGTCCAAACAGTACACACTTCTTGCAAACAGAGTATTAAGGCGTCTCAAAGTGCTTATTAATATGATTTTAGGAAATGTTATATGCAAAGATTTTGAAATATGCATTTATACAGCACCTTTAAAGGGTTTTAAAAGGTGATGAGGCTCAATTTGCATCCAACCGTTCCAGAAAACACAAGGGCAAACACACTTCTCTTAACGATAATTTTACAGTTTTTTTTCTTTCTGTGCAATACACAACACACAAGACTAAACGGCTTGTTGTCCCATCCGAAGGACGAAGCAATGAGGGTTAAATGTCGTGCTTAAAGGCATCGTACATGTTTGGTAATGACTCTGATAATTAATGGCAATAAGACTTACTTGGTAAGAAGAACAGCAGCTTTGGATAGTATAATGCTTTTTGAGAAACTTTTTTTCCGCAAAGTACTGCGGTTATGGAAAAATATATCATTATTTATCCCCCAAAACATTTCAATCTGAGAAGCGATACTCAGAATGTAGATTATTTTTCCTGCGTGGACATAACCGCTCCAACCCTTTGTCTGGCTTAATGTGTGTGTAAATGATGCCCTAATTTGACTACAAGTGCACTTTAGTAAGGTGCTGATTATTAATGACTAAATGCTGTTTTTGGTTGTGAAGGGTTTTGATCCTGGTGAGGATACCTATCAGCCTCCTGGTAGCAAGGATGTATCAGTAGATGTAGACCCTGAAAGCAAACGCCTGCAGCTCCTTTCACCCTTCCAGCCCTGGGATGGCAAAGACTTGGACAACATGCTGGTACTTATAAAGGTAATCAAATATGACTATTCACCCATTCCCAGTGCCTACATAAGAATTTAAATGAAAGTCACACTTATATATAATTCTGTATGTAACACCCGAGTAGATCCTTGTCATTTGATTGGTGGAGTGTGGGTCAGGGGGCTTCCAATAACCAAACTATTACATGGCCTACGTCATAAACCATGCATTTTCATGCTATACAATTTTCGTCCAATCCTTTTTTACTATTGACTACACCATGAGCGTGCACGCATTACACAGTGTAGTACAAAACTCCCTGATAGTGGATTCCAGAATACAGTCTTGGACAATTTAATTATCCATATACGATTATCTTTCAATGATAGGTTTATCTTTCGTTGAAAGATGGAATGTTCCATTCAGCGAGTTGAATGGAACATTCAGTCTTTCAACTCACCATTGCACTCATAAACATTCATTATTTGTACACTATTAGTATTACACTAAAGAGATTTACAGTTATACAGCAGCAGCTACATATGTAGAACTATAAGATATAGACCAGCATACAGCTAAACCTGTATTTGAAGGAAAATTCAACTTTTGAGGTCAACAAAGTATTTTGGGGTTAAATGTAACAATTTAGGCTAATTCAGTATCATTGTGTACATGTCGCTTGTCTCCCTCCAACCTCGAGTTATATTTCTGTCTCTACATAAATAAATAACCTTCTGAAGGCTCTGGTAGGCATGAACAGTATTAAGCACTAATAGCAGTAGTGCATATGACAGGAAACACTGTTAAGTGTACCAGTTTGCATCCGCCACGTAAGCAATTTTTCCAGTGGTTGTAATTTTTTTGTAATTACCTGTAACATGCAGGCTGATACTGGATATAATTTGAGTTAATGTTGGAGTTGAAAAATAGTTTAGACAAATTTAAATGTATTTGTTAATTCATTTGCATTTTGTGATAATGTGTTTTATTATACATTTGCAGTGATAAAGAATTACTCTCAGAATTACCTAAACAATTGAAATTATTGAGGGAAAAAGATCATTAATAATTATTTGAAATGTTTTGTGCTTGGAGCTCTTTGGTGTCAGTGAAACCCCCTCCATCTTTAGCCCTTTTGGTATCTTTGAATTTAGCAAACTATCATTTATTTTATGCTAAGTTGCTCAATCTAATATCAGATAAGATTGTGATCATAAAATGTGTTGTGCTGTAGGTGCAAGGCAAGTGTACTACAGATCACATAAGCGCTGCAGGACCTTGGCTGAAATATAGAGGTCACCTGGACAATATCTCCAATAATCTCCTTATCGGGTAAGACTTAGGAATTATCAAACGGATGAATATTAGGGCCTTGTCACACGGGGCAACTTTTGTAGGCAACTTGGAGGCAACCAACTGCAGTGCATGCTACAGGACCACTTTGTTGGCACATCAGACAATGTCTTACGATCCTCAAGAGAAATATGTGAACTTTCAAATGTGAATGCCTTTTTTTTTGGAGATCGCCTGGGACTGGTTGCCAGTAAATTGCCTCAGGTGACATGGTCCTTAGACACAACATGTCATCTTTGTAATGTAGTTGCAAAGTAAATTAAAACAACTAGTTAAATAAACATTTATTATTGAGTGCATTTCCCTTGCCAGTGAGTTTCCCTTGCCAGTGAGTTTCACTTACCTTAAAGTTACAGAATTGCTTTATCCTAACAATAAGCTATTTGATGTCATGCTTTTAAAACACAGTGCCACAAATATTGAGAATGGTGAGATTAATAAAGTGAAGAACAGACTAACCGGAGAGACAGGCTCAGTACCCGATACTGCTAGACATTACAAGGTAATCCCTTTACACTGCTAGATATTACAAGATAATCCCTATACACTGTTAGATATGACAAGATAATCCCTATAAACTGCTAGATATGACAAGATAATCCCTTTACACTGCTAGATATTACAAGGTAATCCCTTTACACTGCTAGATATTACAAGGTAATCCACATACACTGCTAGATTTAACAAGGTAATCCCTTTACACTGCTAGATATTACAAGGTAATCCGTATACACTGCTAGATATAACAAAGAAATCCCTATACACTGCTAGATATAACAAGATAATCCCTTTACAATGCTAAATACAGCAAGGTAATCCCTATACACTGCTAGATATTACAAGGTAATCCCTTTACACTGCTAGATATTACAAGATAATCCCTATACACTGCTAAATATTACAAGATAATCCCTTTACAATGCTAGATACAACAAGGTAATCCCTATACACTGCTAGATATTACAAGATAATCCCTTTACACTGCTAGATATTACAAGGTAATCCCTATACACTGCTAGATATAACAAGGTAATCCCTATACACTGCTAGATATTACAAGGTAATCCCTATACACTGCTAGATATTACAAGGTAATCCGTATACACTGCTAGATATAACAAGGTAATCCGTATACACTGCTAGATATAACAAGATAATCCCTATACACTGCTAGATATTACAAGATAATCCCTATACACTGTAGATATAACAAGGTAATCCCTATACACTGCTAGATATTACATGTACAAGGTAATCCCTTTACACTGCTAGATATTACAAGGTAATCCCTATACACTGCTAGATATTACAAGATAATCCCTATACACTGCTAGATATTACAAGGTAATCCCTATACACTGCTAGATATTACAAGATAATCCCTACACTGCTAGGTACAGACCTGCCAACTGTCCCGATTTTCCCGGGACAGTCCCGATTTCTGAGTTTCTAAGACCCTAAAATCGGGACTGTCCCGATTTCCCAACTTTCCCGATTTTATTTTTTTTTTAAGTTAAAAAATTGCTGATGAACGACTACAGTGTTCTCCACATGCGGTAAATTTTCAAAATACAAAATGCGCCCGGACAAAAAATGTAGCGCCCGGAAAAAATCGTCGAGCGCCCAGGCAAAAAATGTCGAAAAATACTTACGGCGAACACAAACGTTTCAATGCGCTACCTAGTAGATAGTGTGCAGTGACTGGTACCCAGAAGTCAGCTATTTCGTAACGGCATTTCGCGTGCATTTTCCTCTGTGTCACAGGGCATCCTGACTACGTTTTTAGTCGATGAACGGAACCTTGTATACAAGACTCAATAATTGAGTCGACCCCGCGCCATCATGAGAGATATTATTATTGTACATTGTCCATCAGGGGCCCGAGGTTGACAATTCTTTGGATGTTCAAACAAACAGCGCGATATAATAGGAGACCGATCAGAGAGTTCGGAAAAAAAAACAGACGCAAATCTTAAACTCGCATTCCAAGTAGAAGCTATCGGGCGATCGTGCACAAAGTGGATGGATTTTTAGTTCAGGATCAGTGGTTTTGTTCGTGCTGAAATGATTTGCACAAAAATGTTTGCACAATCAGTCGATCTTGCAGGAATAGTTTGTGCAATTGCCGATCGTGCAGGATTTTTGGTTTGTGCAATCGGCTTATCTATCGTGCAGGAATAATTTGCGCAATTTGCCGATAGTGCAGGAATAGTGTGCGCAATAGGCCGATAGTGTAGGAATAATTTGCGCAATTTGGCGATCGTGCATGAAGTATTTGCGCAATTTGGCAACAGTGCAGGAATGGTTTGCGCAATTTGACGATCGTGCAGGATTGGTTTAGCGCCCGGACCAAATTTAACCCTGTTACTTGCTTTGACACCAAGTATCAACCAGCCCTCCTCAAGCAAGCTAAACAATCTACATACAAAGGTCTACACCAGTAGAAAGGTGGTGACAAGTTATATTTTACAAGTTAATCAAATAATATTCAACTTGTATTGTTTGTATGGAGTAATTCCACATTCAAAGCCAATTTACTTATGTTAATTTTTAGCCCCCAAATGGCCCTGGAAGCTGTGTAGTTCTGTTAGCTTCAAGGGGGGGGGGCTGCCCCCTGGTCCCCCGTCAGGGTCTATGCCCCTGAACCCCTCCGGGGCCCCCTGGAACCCCCGCCCTGGTTTGTCCCTATTTCTGGGATATGAATGTTGGCAGGTCTGTAGGTATAACAAGGTAATCCCTATACACTGCTAGATATAACAAGGTAATCCTTATACACTGCTAGATATAACAAGGTAATCCCTATACACTGCTAGATATTACAAGGTAATCCCTAAACAAGGTAATCCCTATACACTGTAGATATAACAAGGTAATCCCTATACACTGCTAGATATTACATGTACAAGGTAATCCCTTTACACTGCTAGATATTACAAGGTAATCCCTATACACTGCTAGATATAACAAGGTAATCCCTAGACACTGCTAGTTATTACAAGGTAATCCCTATACACTGCTAGATATTACAAGGTAATCCCTATACACTGCTAGATATTACAAGGTAATCCGTATACACTGCTAGATATAACAAGGTAATCCCTATACATTGCTAGATAAAACAAGATAATCCCTATACACTGCTAGATATTACAAGATAATCCCTATACACTGCTAGATATAACAAGGTAATCCCTATACACTGCTAGATATTACAAGGTAATCCCTATACACTGCTAGATATTACAAGGTAATCCCTACACACTGCTAGTTATTACAAGATAATCCCTATACACTGCTAGATATTACAAGGTAATCCATATACACTGCTAGATATTACAAGATAATCCCTATACACTGCCAGATATAACAAGGTAATCCCTATACACTGCTAGGTATAACAAGGTAATCCCTATACACTGCTAGATATTACAAGGTAATCCCTAAAGAAGGTAATCCCTATACACTGTAGATATAACAAGGTAATCCCTATACACTGCTAGATATTACATGTACAAGGTAATCCCTTTACACTGCTAGATATTACAAGGTAATCCCTATACACTGCTAGATATAACAAGGTGATCCCTATACACTGCTAGATATTACAAGGTAATCCCTATACACTGCTAGATATTACAAGGTAATCCGTATACACTGCTAGATATAACAAGGTAATCCGTATACACTGCTAGATATAACAAGGTAATCCCTATACATTGCTAGATATAACAAGATAATCCCTATACACTGCTAGATATTACAAGATAATCCCTATACACTGCTAGATATTACAAGGTAATCCCTATACACTGCTAGATATTACAAGGTTATGCCTATACACTGTTAGATATTACAAGATAATTCCTATACAATGCTAGATATTACAAGATAATCCGTATACACTGCTAAATATTACAAGATAATCCGTATACACTGCTAGATATTACAAGATAATCCCTATACACTGCTAGATATAACAAGATAATCCGTATACACTGCTAGATATTACAAGTTAATCCGTATACACTGCTAGATATTACAAGATAATCACTATACACTGCTAGATATTATAAGATAATCCCTATACACTGCTAGATATTACAAGATAATCCCTATACACTGCTAGATTACAAGGTAATCCCTATACACTGCTAGATATTACAAGATAATCCCTATACACTGCTAGATATAACAAGGTAATCCCTATTATGTTAGGAAACTGTGGTGTAACTGCCTTGTATTTATATTGCAGGCACAAAACACTGGCTGGGTAGTTGTAGGAGATGAGAACTATGGTGAAGGAAGTAGTAGGGAACATGCAGCTTTGGAGCCCAGGCATCTTGGTGGTAAAGCAATTATAGTCAAGAGTTTTGCACGCATCCATGGTAAGGCCCAACAAATCTCAATAGCTTACTCAGATTATTAATTCAAATTAAATATGTTAGTATTCCTATTATTGAGTGGTACTTTTTAGATATCTCTTTCACTTTCTCAGAGAGCTTTATATTCACAATTCAGTAATGCAACCTTCGAAGTTTTAGCACAAGCTGATAGAGTTGTCACACATGATCAGTTCATGGCCAATGTATGACACTGTCAACAACAGGCAGCCTATCCATTCTTGTCCACTGTATGCCACATTTGTACAACAGGACAAAGGTCTGGAAATGGATTTGACAAGGCCTGTTTTCCAGAATCTGTTGTTCTTTGTACGGGTGAAAGGAAGCATATCACGGTACATAGGTGCCTGCCTGAACACGCTACACACTGGAAAGTCCAGGTGGATAAAAACATCAGCTGTCAGCAAAAAATTGAGGAAATCAAAAGTTGTTCCCGGGCGTTAAAAAATGCTCGCAGTAAGTCTGTCCAGAAAAAATTGGCGGATAAAGATGTCATCTGACGTGAAGTGTTTAGGGGATGCAACCTTTTATTTCAAATATCACGTTAATAAATAAACCACAAGAAACTGAGTGGGTAAATTTTAAATATTTGAAATAATTTTGAAAATTTAACTAGAGCGGAACTTGAACCTGCAACCTCTGGATTAACTGAGCTATCTAGCCCTAATGTAAGCGGTCTGCCCATTTTGTTAATATTTTGTTCGGGGGTGCCAGTCGGAAGCTGTTTGACCTGTATCTGCAATGTAGCCATGGATCACATCCAATTTTATGATACAACCTAGGAAGTGGCAGAAGATCCCTCTCCTGCCACTTCCAAGGTTGTATATTTGGGTGTGATCCCTGGCTATACGGCAGTTACAGGTTGTATACATGTAGCTAGTCAGTTTTCCTTGTGGTTGATTTCTTGATATCACTCATACATAGATCCTTGTCATTTGAATTTGTTTTCTCAATAAACACAAAATAGGCACGGAAACTCTTGCACAAACCCCTTCTAAACAACCTGGACAACTCCATGTAGACACCAACCTTGTCGGACGTGACACGACCCCTTGCCTCATTTGGACAAATGGGCCGGGATTTATTATTTTGGGAACAACTCGGAGTAAATTTTGCGCAACACGCAGTGCACTTCCTGTCCACCGTGTTGGGAGTCAAAATAAACACAAAGAAATTGACCCCCGAAATTGGGAAATGGTAGATGCACATTTTGGGGAGGTGTGTTCCGTGTCTGCAAGGGGAAAATACATGGCAATATAATGGATGACACATGGTGCGTGTTCCACCAATCAAATGACAAAGATCTGTGTGTGTGTGTGCTCTATAGAAATCTTTATAAGCAATCTCATTGTACAGTTCTAAACAAACCGTTTCTTCTTCCACTTTTTCCAATTTGTTTTTTGCAGAGACAAATCTTAAAAAGCAGGGAATGTTACCTTTGACGTTTGCCAACACTGCTGATTATGATAAGATTCAATCTGATGATAGAGTATCTCTGCTGGGATTAAACCAACTTGCGCCTAGTTCGGTAAGGAAATGTTAAGTCAATCAATCATCAGCATGTGTGACATGAGTTCGCATGTTACTATGGAGTCAAATTCTTAAACAGACAGAGTATGGGGCGCCTGTTTGTCAATTAAATGTTTAGTGCATTTTTGACATGTTTTTAGCATGGTTTTTAACAATTAGACCATAGAAAGGGTTGCCTAAATTATTGTAATGGTTTACATGTGTACATACCAGTAATGTTTTGTGCTTTTTACCCTTCAGTCCCATAGGCTGGAGGGGTATGACTGTGCAAGTCTCGCACGCATTCAAACATTTTTGGGGCCACTTTGCTGCTTTAACCCGTCAAGGAAACAAACTCCCGCAATTTAACTGGTCCCAAAATTTGAAAACGCGCGAGACTTGTACAGTCTTTTGTCATTGCCTACAGTGTCCGTCCGGACACCCAGATGTCCCACTGTCTTGCTGGGCACTTTCGTCCCCAGACTGCAACTTGATTTAGCAATATGAGAGCGCCATGCTGTGCAACAACTGCTTCCGCCGACATGGCTGCCCTAGGATCTGGACCATTGGTCAGGACAGGCACTTCAAGGGGCCTGTACTACAGCCAGAGAGATTATTACAGCTACTAGCTGAACGACATCTGATTGCTCCACCCATTGTTATTTCATGTGCGAATGTACAGACACCCTAATTGTGACAAAATTGACACACACAAGAAGAGATTGCCTTTGTGATTGCTTACCTCCATGGATAGGCCCACTAGTGCATAGCACGGGGCATATTGCTAGCTTGCGCGGGTAGATGGGGAATCGATCAGAATGGGAAGGAGGTTGAATGAAACAACTTTCAGTTTTTATGATTTACCATGTTTTAAGATGCTTCAATGCTCATGTTTTATCAACCATGTTTTATGATGATTCATTGTTCTAGGTTATAAATTGAGTTGTTATAAACCATGGTAAAAACATGTCCAAATTAATTGATAAACGGCACCCCTCATAAGAGCGCTAACAGTAGAGTCAAGGAAACTGCCCTGGCTCTGGCAAAGAGCCTGTCGCTACTGCCTTTCCTCTCTTACCGGCCATGGCTGAGGCTGCATACCGCTTGCCTTCAAAGTGAACAGTCTGTATGATTCTGGCAGGACTAATGTTAGCCTTCACACAGTCTTGGAATCTCTTCCGATATAGATAAAGGGAACTAAGAGATCATCACATTTCATTTACATTGAGTGAAAACCCTATTACTATTGGTATACTCTCCTGCCAAACTGGTTCTTGCCACAAAATTCCAGTGGAGACTGGAGACTGGAGACTTAGTCCACAGTACTCAAGCCATGGGGTTTCACATATAGTCAGGTGGCACTTCGATATGACCGTGAAGTAGGGTACATATGCAATTTTATTGCTGAAAATGATAGCTGAGGGTGTCTAGATTCAGAATCTGGTAGGTGCCCACTTGGCACCCTTGGGCAATTTTTTTTATTGACATCATAAGCCACGCCCACTTTTTTAATTATGTAATAATTATGACAAATGTAGTTTGTCACATAAACATATCATGTTTGGTATCAAATTAAAGCTAGTGGTGCATGGAATGCAAATATACAGATGAGAAAACAATAACATAAAACGTAGGTCACTTTACGGTCATTAAAGGTCATACAAGGTCAAATATGAAGGAAAATGTCAGCAATACAGTATAAAATGTGCATATAATCCATGTCGCCTGTATCAAAATGAGACTTAACTGTCTGTTGAAAAGATGTGTACAATATAAACCCATGTACAATGCAAACCAGTCAACTGGAGAGTGCAGCAATCAATTACCACCTAATGCATGGTATGAGACCAAATATTAATCTTTGTTTATCAACACTGCCTGGAGGTTGAAACTAGATAACCTAAGCTATTACCTAAGTTATTTCTTTTGTATTTCTTGATGACATCATGAGCACCATCCCATGCCCAGCACCTGACTATGACATGGCCCACCGCCACACCTCCTGAGGTCCTGTTCAGCCTGATCAACCAGAATGGGAGGACTGCTCACCCAATCAACCAAGCACCTACACCGGAACCCACCTTAGGCGTGGCCAAAGCTGAGAAGGTAAAACGGCCTGTGATATCAGCAGCTGGTACAAGTGAAAAATGGGCGTACTTGGAGCAAAACTGGTCAGATTACAAGGCCCCCACACATCTCACAGGCTCAGAAATAGTCTTCCAGCTCGTTGAGTGTTGTGACGAGCTACTGCGGAAAGACCTCACGCGGACCTTTGGTACCCTCACCTCAAGTGATGATGAGCAGACCCTCCTTAGCAACATCAAGACGCTCGCCGAGCGTCAGGAAAACATCATGGTCTCAAGGATGAAACTCCAGCACATGCGCCAGGACCATGATGAGCTAGTGCGGGCCTTCTCTGCCCAACTCCGAGGTAGGCAGAGGTATGCTTGGACATTCTTGGTGAATCAAAGCAATATATGTCACTAGAGGAGGCAGTCAGGTATGTGGAAGCAAAGGAGAGTGGCAAGAGGTCAGCTAGTCACCTCATTGAGGGCGGCACCACTACAATCGTGTCTTCCGCCAGCTCCTACAGGGGCCAGGAGAGGGGACGCCGGCGAGCTCTACCTACTATCCGGACCCGCGACCTCGCTCTGCGGTCACTGTAGCAAGCCAGGCCACGGACGATGTAAACAGGAATGCATGAAGAGATGCACAGCATACGACCACAAGTGCACCAAATGCGGCATCCTACACCACTTTGAAAACGGTTGTCGCCAGTTGTTGCGCAAGCACCATCAGCCTCTTGCTGAACCCCACGTTGAAAGGTGAAAGGAGCATCTCCCTGACCCAGTTGGGCATTGAAGTCACCAAGGATGGCGAGGAAGTGGTGCTGGGGAACAGCCTCTACTGCTCATCGTAGATCATCATAGAACTTTCTCTTCTCCTCTTCAGGTGCTAATACAGTTGGTGCGTAGGCCACCATGGTTTTGAGGACTGGTTTACTTTTGAAGGAGGCAGTGATTACCCTATCAGAAGTCCGGGTAACGCAGATAAGTGAACTCTGTGCCTCACTGTTCAGCATGAGCCCAACCCCACCGGTTGCCGCCTGAGCTTTGTTTTTCCAAGCCGATGCCGTGACAAGGTAGTAACTCTCAATCATGTTGGTATTAACCACTGGTTCCCTCATGCAATCCCGTGCTCCTTGATCACACACACAGCCACTCCGTGTCTCCTCATTCTTTCTACAAGCTCCTTTGCTCTCCTGTCCTCCCTAAATGTTTGCACATTCATGGTGGCAAGAGACAAGCTCCTGTAACATCTTAGTAGTATGTGGTTCTCCGGCACCCGTCAGTCGCGAGACCATGGGGTTTGAGGGAGCGTCATCATCAAGCTTGCTAGGCTAGCATGCGCGAGTCCCCTCCACTGAGCTCCTGCGGACTTCGGCCGCTGGAAGTATATGATTCATTGGATTTGAGGTCATGATTAAGCTTTTCAATTGCGATAGTAGTACTCGGGTGGTCGCAACTCCTCTCCAGAGACGGGTGGTTTGAGATCAGAGTTTACTTCTCCTAGGAGGGCTGCCTTCCCAGGTTAACGAGCCCCTCCTGCCTGGCTTTGGAATCAGAGTACCATCTCCTAGGTGGATTGCCTCTCATGACTGACGAACCCCTACCGGAGCAATCTGGTTTTAAGGCGCCAGAAACTCGCCTTTCACACCTCTGCCCACGGTTGAAAACAGGGATCGGCAGGTGAAGCCAGGCAGTAGGAGTTTGACTAGTATTTTAGAGGCTGTTTGAGACTAAAACATTGGCATAAGTTTTGCAAGAATATAATAATTATGTACAACAAAGTCACTTCATGGCATCTATAGAACACCGTACAAAATGCAGTATGCAAAATGAGGATGGCAGGCTGTGGCAAACTGTTCTGGTGAGTTCTCGCCTGTAAGGTACGTCAATGCATAGACCCTCTTCAAGGTCTATACTCAATGTCAGTGGTTTATATATAAATGTACCGAACTATGTAGAGGATTTGCTATATGAATTTCAAAATTAATTATACACTGTTTGTCTCTTACCCTTCATTTGCCAATTGTTTTATGTGTTCATAGTTTGTTTCATATTTCATAAAAGAAAGTATAAACATTACAATTACAATAGAGACATCGATGAAGGGTTGGGTGTCGGATGCCCGCTTCTCCCACGTCTCGCAGAACTCATTGTAGATGTGGTGCTGGAGTGTGATTGCATGTGCCGGGAAATTGCAGAGCGAGGTCGCGGGTCCAATAGTAGTAGGCAGGGCTCGCCGGCGTCCCCTCTCCTGGCTCCTGTAGGAGCTGGCGGAAGACACGGTTGTAGTGGTGCCGCCCTCAATGAGGTGACTAGCTGACCTCTTGCCACTCTCCTTTGCTTCCACGTACCTGACTGCCTCCTCCAGTGACATATATAGCTTTGATTCACCAAGAATGTCCAAGCATACCTCTGCCTGACCTCGGAGGTGGGCAGAGAAGGCCCGCACTAGCTCATCATGGTCCTGGCACATGTGCTGGAGTTGCATCCGTTGGACCATAATGTTTTCCTGACGCTCGGCGAGCGTCTTGATGTTGCTAAGGAGGGTCTGCTCATCATCACTTGAGGTGAGGGTACCAAAGGTCCGCGTGAGGTCTTTCCGCAGTAGCTCGTCACAACACTCAACGAGCTGGAAGACTATTTCTGAGCCTGTGAGATGTGTGGGGGCCTTGTAATCTGACCATCTTTGCTCCAAGTACGCCCATTTTTCACTTGTACGAGCTGCTGATATCACAGGCCGTTTTACCTTCTCAGCTTTGGCCACGCCTAAGGTGGGTTCCGGTGTAGGTGCTTGGTTGATTGGGTGAGCAGTCCTCCCATGCTGGTTGATCAGGCTGAACAAGACCTCAGGAGGTGTGGCGGTGGGCCATGTCATAGTCAGGTGCTGGGCATGGGATGGAGCTCATGATGTCATCAAGAAATACAAAAGAAATAACTTAGGTAATAGCTTAGGTTATCTAGTTTCAACCTCCAGTGTTGATAAACAAAGATTAATATTTGGTCTCATACCATGCATTAGGTGGTAATTGATTGCTGCACTGTCCAGTTGACTGGTTTGCATTGTACATGGGTTTATATTGTACACATCTTTTCAACAGACAGTTAAGTCTCATTTTGATACAGGCGACATGGATTATATGCACATTTTATACTGTATTGCTGACATTTTCCATCATATTTGACCTTGTATGACCTTTAATGACCGTAAAGTGACCTACGTTTTAAGTTATTGTTTTCTCATCTGTATATTTGCATTCCATGCACCACTAGCTTTAATTTGATACCAAACATGATATGTTTATGTGACAAACTACATTTGTCATAATTATTACATAATTAAAAAAGTGGGCGTGGCTTATGATGTCAAACCTATGCACCCAGTGGCTAGCTTAGAAGGTATGGTAGTCTGTGGTACCAGGAGGGTTAGTTGGTCATCTCGCCCCCCCCCCCCCGCAAAGTCGCCCCCTACAAAGTCGCCCCCTACAAAGTCGCCCCCCAGCAAGCTCGCCCCCTCCGTGTACAAACTCGCCCCCTCACAATGTCGCCCCCTACAAAGTCGCTCCCCGACACAGTCGCCCCCCGACAAAGTCGCCCCCTTACAAAGTCGCCCCCAACACAGTCGCCCCCTACGCATTTTTGGCTACTGTTTCAATGATTTTCTAAGGGGAATTTTTTATTGTTTTTAACTTGATTCAAGAAAAGGAACCCTTAAAGACTTTATACATTTTTGCTGAGGATAACTTATTGAAAGAGAGGATCTGAAAAAATATCCTCGTGGTCTTTTCATAAATATCCTTTTATTGACACATCTGTCAATCGGTTCCTCTGGTCCTTTTTATGTTTGTCAACTAACCCGGTCAACCTGACAAAATTACAAACATAATACCCAGATGTCGACCCTACCCATAAAACTTGTAAAAAATTAAGTTACAGTTTTTTGTGTATATCTCAAGTCAACAGTGTTGGAGCGTCACTGAATGGGACAGCGCCATCATTTATCTATCTTTATTTATCTATCAACATGTCATTAGAAAAACATATCAATAAAATAAATAAACGTAATAAATAATTTAACTTAAACAAACGTCATTAGAAAAACATATCATTAGAAAAACTAATTGTTTCTTCAAACAAAATTTTTTCGAAGGGAGTTATCCATCATGACCATCTTTATACCATGTAAAAAACAAGATTGATGTAACATATAACATAAATAAACGTAATGTCCATAAAAAAAGATTGATGTCCAATAAAATAAATAAACGTAATGTCCATAAATAATTTAACTTAAACAAATGTAATGAACAAATCAAGGATAAAAAAAGCACTGACTAAAGATAAAAAAAACAGACGAATGTCCAATAAAATAAATGAACGTAATGTCCATAAATAATTTAACTTAAACAAATGTAATGAACAAATCAAGGATAAAAAAGCACTGACTGTGTCGGGGGGTGACTTTGTTAGGGGGCGACTTAGCCCTGGTAGGACGTCAGTCAGTGCCACTGCACTGATGTCCTGGGTATAAAGATCCTTTACAATGCGAACAAAATTTTGAGTAACATTTTAAAATATTTTTACCTAATTTGAGAAGCTGAAACTCCATTCACTTATTCTTGGTGCCTTTAATTACACTTTTGCTGAGTTCAAAACCTATCAAATACATCCATGAATGACATTATTTCCGAAAATAAGTCCAAGTTGTGCACTGGCGCTGTGACTCCGTCGTGTTGCCGCCCTGAAGAAAAAACTGTTCAGTGTTGTGTTACGGGTTAGACAGCGCCCTCTTTTGTGGACTTGGTTCCATGTCAGTTGAGGTTGTCGCAACGAATGCGTCAATTTCCATTTTATTTTCACAATAATGTCATCCAAGGATAAAATTGGCAATTCTGAATAGAGCAGGCGTAAGGTTCAGGACACAAGGAACATGTGAGTCACGTTTCAGCTTCCTCAAAAAGGTAAAAATATGATAAAAAATGGTTGTAAATTTTGTTGCAATGCCTGAGGTCCTTTATACCCTGGACTCCGTCGCGTTGTATGCAACGGAGGAGTCCAACCTGGGCTAGGGGGCGACTGTGTCGGGGGGCGACTTTGTCGGGGGGCGACTGTGTCGGGGGGCGACTGTGTCGGGGGGCGACTGTGTCGGGGGGCGACTGTGTCGGGGGGCGACTGTGTCGGGGGGCGACTGTGTCGGGGGGCGACTTTGTAGGGGGCGACATTGTGAGGGGGCGAGTTTGTACACGGAGGGGGCGAGCTTGCTAGGGGGCGACTTTGCAGGGGGCGACTTTGTAGGGGGCGACTTTGTGGGGGGGCGAGATGACTGGTTTCCGTTTAGTTATATTTTGTACCCTAATGATAAACACATTCGTTTATATACTAATTAACCAATGTATGTTGTTTTTATTACAGCAAGTAACGTGTCGCCTGACCCATAGCGATGGTAGCCAGGATGAGTTTCCATTGAATCACAGTATGAATGAAGGACAGATTGAATGGTTTCAAGCAGGAAGTGCTCTCAACAGGATGAAAATGAAGAAAGAATCTCAGTAAATACCTCACAAGTTACTATAAGTCACTATAAGTCATTACCAGTCCCATTGTTAACATCTGTATCACAACTTGTACAAATGCAAAGTCAATTTGCCAAATAACACAAGTTGTCTAACTGGACAACCTCATCAATTTTAAAAGGAAAAATGTAAAGATATTTATCTTGATCAGGCATGTTTACAATGTTTACTAATCAATGAACAATTTTTTTAATTAGAGAAAATGGAACTCAATAGACACCTTAAATTGAAAGCACAGTATTTCTTAGGCAAATATTTGTATCATTCTTTGGAATGTAAATGTGTACTTCAGTTTTCTGTTTGATACTCATATTCAGTTGAAATTTGCATGTACACTGAAATTAATGAAGTTTTATTTTATAGCTTGCTTGAACATGTTTGATAAAACCTTCCAAAATTCAATCAACACAGCACAACTTGTATCTTTTGATTTCTCTGTCATTAAACAGTTAATTTTGTTGTCTGTTTGATGCTCTAACCATACTGCAGCTAATAAGTTTGATTCTGCTTTATTGAACTTCCCAAACTCAACATTTACATGTATTCTAACTTTATCTTACTTTCAATGAGGTATGTCTGGAATTAAACTGAACAGTATGGTGTAATATTGAAAACACTGAATGTACAAAATGTAAATGTATTGAAATAGTCTAATAACAAATTAAATGCCATTTGGAAATAGATATTGTGTGTGATATTTGATATCACTATTAAAAAGTGCGGTTCAAGTTTCAGTGAATATTTCAATCCATAACCATTGACAGATATCAATTGGACAGTGCTGTATGATTGTTTTCATAACATAAGTTGTCACTATTGCTTTTAATGTGGTCGGCTAAATCCACTTATCAATTATCATTTCCAATGAACTGCTAAAACCATTTATCATTTGGAACCTGTGTGTTAATCTTGATTTTAAAAAAGTCTGCCGTTTTGTGATTCATAATGAAGAATAGTACATGAAGTAAGAAGATACTAACAAAGGTCACAATATAAAGTACCAAACTCATATAATAATGGGCTGAAGTGTTTAAATACCATAATGTGGTTGATAACCATACTACAAGTTAATAAGTAGTATGCTATGTTTCTGCCTTGGGTACCAGACTACAAGTTAATAAGTAGTATAGACCTTTCTAGTATTGGTAACAAACCACGCTGGTTGTTCCAAAATTTAACATTTCTTCAAAATTTCAATTAAAAAATACCTCCCATGATTGGTTGCTTTGTTTCCAACAAATTCAACACTATTTTTGAGTATTTGTGTAACACTGTTACAAACTGTGGCTATCTGTTTTTGCTTTCATTTATGGCTTCCCAATGTTTCCATCTTGGTTAGCAAAAACTCAGGCTGTGATGTTGCATTATAGAAAGGTCTGCCTTGGGCACCATACTCATAAGTAGTTGCTAGTTTTTCTGCCTGACAAGTTATATGCTAGCATACTATTTTTTTAACGTGTAGAATGGTACCCAAGGTTGCCTCGAGTACCATACTTATAAGTAATATGCCATGGGTTATTACGGTATCAATAAAACATTATGTTAAGTACAAAGATTGCAGTGTAATATGAAGCAGTAAACACTACCAAAATGTGTCAATAACATTTTAAGGTTGAATGCCTTTTTCATGCCACTGGAACTCGTTACCAATGAATTGGAAGACTTTTGTTTCAATGGTGTTGTTGACAATAAATTATTTGAAATCATATTTACAAGTTTTAATGTTTGTTGTATGTTTGATATGAACAAGGAGATATGTGGTATTTTACTGAAAACTACCCAAGAAGTGTGTTATCATTACCACACAAGTTTTATTTATCATGGCATCATGGGGAAAAGCGCTTTTTGTCACTCGATGGATTATGTGGAAACATTCCCAAGTTAAGATCTGGGCCAATTTCCTGGCTCTGTGTACCACCATTTAAAGCATGTGTTTCTATGGAAGCATTGCAACTATGTTAAAACACCCCCCCCCCAAAAAAAAAAAAAACCACATTGCACATTCTGACATTGGGCCAAATCTTTTTATACATGTAGCTTTTGGAATGGTATAAAGAACTAATGCAATAAAAACAAAATTAATTGGAGATTGGTTATTTCAGAATATGGAAATGGTTTTTGCCAAAGTAAGGTTCAACTGCATGCAAAATCAAAGTCGGTGCGCTCTAATAGATGACTATCATTACCCATAAAGATGTCCGACACTACGCTGCGTGATACAAGTGGGAACTATTGAAGGACACCACACAAGGAGACATAATTTCCAAAGATGGCAATCAATTAGTTTATTTCTGATATATCTCACCAGTAAACACTACCAAACTGATATATCTCACCCGTAAACACTGCCAAACTGATATATCTCACCAGTAAACACTACCAAACTGATATATCTCACCAGTAAACACTGCCAAACTGATATATCTCACCAGTAAACACTGCCAAACTGATATATCTCACCAGTGAACACTGCCAAACTGATATATCTCACCAGTAAACACTACCAAACTGATATATCTCACCAGTAAACACTGCCAAACTGATATATCTCACCAGTAAACACTACCAAACTGTGTCCATAACACAATGCTACATTGAAATAATATAGCCAAGTAATAAAATTAAATAAAATAGGTAGGTAATGGTTTCATTGCCTTATGAAATACAAATTTTGTTTTGACATATCCAACCCGTGGTCACGGTCTCAGCTATCTGGCGTGCTCAGCTATCCGGGTGATGTAGCCGGGCATTTCAGCACTTTGTAGACACGATCTCAGCTACCTGGCGTGCTCAGCTCTCCAGGTGACGTAGCCGGGCATTTCAGCGCGCTGTAAAGTCGTCGTCTCCTGTACGCGATTAATTTTTGGATTGGCAACAAATGACCCTCTTCTGAACCTCTGTCAACCCTTCTGCATTTGTCCCGCTGTTTAAATAGTGAATGATACTCTTGCTCTTCTCACAAAAATCTCTGAAACGATCCACACATTCACTGCTCGTACTTCTGCTCATGGACGCCGCCATGACAGCTACCTCTCCGCCGGAGAGTAGTACATGTATGGCAACATGACTCAGCACGGCACTAAAATGGACTACTTTCGCTTGCTGTGCGCAGACATGGCATGACGTAATGCTACCGTATTTGGTCACCCGGATAGCTGAGCACGACGGATGGCTGAGACCGCGACACCGGAATACCTAATTACTTTCAAAATGGTCAACTTTCCTAACGTATCTAGTAAAAGTTCACCTTGAAGATTCATTTGTTTGTTTGTTCATTCACAAAAGCCATGATGACCCAGTAGATGAAAGAAGTTGCAATGGACATCAAGGTAATGTAAACAAAGTTTTACATGATGTCATCTCAGTATTATTGATTATTATTACCATTATTTATTTGTCATCAAACACATAGAAATAAAAAACAATAAATATACAGTACATTGATAGTAGCTGATAAAAGGAACTAAACAAATCACTGTTGCCCTCGGGCATTTAGCTCCTGATTCAAAGTGATAAGGATTAAGGATTATAGCTCTAACTGTTGATAGACTACTACCAACTATGACATACATCAAGCATAAAAGCATTAAAATGAGATAGTTGATCGCCCTTTAGTAACAGTCCAAGATGTTAGCATCCTTTTGTTGTGTAACAGCAAGAATGTCTTCAAGTAATGACACTGGATGCTCTTCATATCCATCCACCACCTTCATCTTCACTTCCAATATTTTCTCCAATGACAATTTCTCCAGTTCCTTCAGACTTTTTCTTATAAACTCTTCCAAACAAGACTCATCAGACTTAAGATATGAACCGTTATTTTGTATCAATGGATGTGACTGAATATGGTTTTGGAGACTGAGTAGCATCTGACAAGCTTTTAATGCCACCATTCTATCCTCATCATCCAATACCTTGCCTAGTTTAGTTATCAGCTCTTCTTGCTTGAGTAATTGTTTTAACTTGAAAAGTGACGTACAAGATTCACTGATCACATCACCTTCTTCATCATTATCTATTTTGGTCCAACATGTACATGTATCTAAGGATCCATGTCTAGAAATGTAAAGATTGATAAAGGTTTCCCAGAATTGTAGAGCTCCAAGTTTGACTTCCCAGTCCAGATCAAACATGGCTGAAGAAACACCTTGACGTATCCATGATGCTGCTTCTGATGCCTGACCATTAGCGTCACAACAAGACTTGATGTCCTGTGAAACACAATTGAGACCAGTTTGAAGCCAAGGAAACACGTCCAGCCATTCAGTCAAGGTACAGATAGTGGCACGTCGAGCAAAGCCCTGGCTATCTTCTAGTAGGATATTTACCAAGCCTCCAACTAATGCCAACTGTTAAAACACAAATAAAGCAAAATTATTTCCATTGGTTGATAGAATCAGTTCTTTGTCATGAACATAACTTTCACATAATAGTACTATCAAAGTCCGCCTAAAAAGACGCTCAAGGCGCTTCACAAAGATACAATTTAAAAAGCTATGGCCAAACACAATTTATCTAAGTAATAAACCTACTGTAAGTAATCTAAGAATTCTAAAACAATATCAATCGCAGCAGCTGCGCCTAAACTTTGGATTCAACAACAATCAAATGTACTGGGTCCTTACAAAATTTTAAATCTGTACTTAAAACATACCTATTTGGTCGTTAAACACCTATATAGTGCTCCTAATTATGCTCCTGCGGTTATGTGTGGAGTGATTGATCTTTATTGAATTAACAGTTTGCAATTACATTTCTGTAAGTGTACATGTAGTGTAAATGATGTTTTTCCTCGGTATCCTTGGAAGTGCTTTCAAGCGCATGGTAACTTCGTTGCAGTTATTTGTTCCCGTATTTTTATTCTTGGGGGGGCACCTGTTACTGTGCTTTTTGTATTTTTGTATTATCATTTTTAATGGTCGCAGCTGGTCTGTTTGCTTATGTTAATTAAATATTTTCTATTTGTGTGTTTATTGTAGACTTTTAACTGTAGGATATTTTATAAAAGTTATGTTTTTTAGCTTTCGCTTCTATTGTTAAGCGCTTTGAGGAATCTGTGATTCATAATGCGCTTTATAAATGCTGTTTATTATTATTATTATTATTGTAAAAATCACCGAAAAGTCTTAAACCCCCCCCCCCCCCAAAAAAAAACCCCAAAAAACAACCAAAAAACAAACAAACAAAAAAACACCACAAAAACACACAAAAAACCTGGACCAGCCAGTAGCAAAAGCAAAACAATTTAAGAAAAGAAGACAAATAGGCAATAGGTGGTCTGTAGATTATTACCAGATGAATCAAGGTTTTGTTGATCACCAACTCTGCCTGAAGAACCTCAAAGGAGCTATCTCTGCTGCTAATTTTAACACTAATGGTGCTTCGGAATAAAATGCCAACTCCTCCCCCACACTTATTGACTCGTGGTACATGATTAAATGAGTAACCATCAGGAGTAAGAGCATCAATTACGGCAGGATCATTTTGAGTCATCCATGTCTCAGAAATTCAAATCACATCCCATCCATCCAAAAGCACCAATAAATGCCTATTATTGTTATTAATAACAATGTAATAACTGTCACACATTGGCTGTTTTAAGCGTCTCTTTCCTTCTAGTGTTTTGTCCTTGCACCTGGAATGGTTTTCAAACAATCAACCAGTGCACATTTGATCAAACTTGATGGTCAAATTTTTGAAAAAACCCCAAGGAATAACAGTTCCTGTTTTGTAAGGGAATTTGTGCACATCATTATATCCACCTTTTTTCAATTTGGTTAATGGAAAGTAAGAAACTGAGTGTTGGGGAACAGTTTTCTTGCACATGGCAGTATTTTAGACAAAAGAGAATGACGATAATGGAAAAGCTGCACAGGATTCACTTACAGATTCGAGCATGTACAACTTACTGTTTTTTCACACAAAAAGTGTGGTCATGAACATTCAGTTGAATTAACTTTAACATCAAAAATCAGTAGTTATAGCACAAGTCCCTGGGTCTGGTGTGCCCCTCGGGGCTTGATATGTGTGCCCCTCAGGTCCATCTATGGTATTTACAAACTTCCACTGCTGTCTTCAAAAAATTACATGTGAAATAATTGTATTTATCACAATAAAATGAAGGAATTCAAAGCATTTAAGCAAACCTCTGACTTTCCAGTCTGCGTTAGTAAATCTTGCCACAAATCTTGCTTCTTCGACACATCTACCATGGCAGCCAATGCTGAGGCTCTGACAAAATTGTCTCCATCATTAATACACTCGAAAATACGTAGATGTAAATTATACAACTTGAACCAAGCCAACAGTGAATCTAGACAAATGATATTAGAAATAAATGTATGGTTTATTACTTTATAGTTATTACTTTAAAGTTAAAATCCAATGGCAATATTTGTTTGAAATGAATTTATGAAACTTAAAATAGTAGTATAAATGCATATCTACTAAAAAGTAAGACCAACAGAAATACATTGTTTGTTTCATGGAATGATATGTAAACAGATACGGTTTAAGTAGACATCCATTAATAATTTTGTTTTACCCTTACACCAATGTGTGATAAGCACTGTCCACCAAATGCTTTCCAAGTCCTGCAGAAATCCCTTGAACTAATGCATACTAATCACTAGATAGGCCTGAGCGGGCGACTAGTGAAATTTGCTACTTGATTAATCGCGCTCCAATTAGTCGCGACTACAAAACTAGTCGCCACTATTTTTTTGTTTCCCAAGATGCATTGCGGTATATTTCTAAGCGGACTTGCTTTAGGGATCAAACAATTATTATTTAATTCAGACTTGATAAAAAAAACAATAAAAAAACCTTTTTGATCCGTTCACTGTGCATTCTCATTTAACCATGTCATCTTGAAGAAATGTGCTGTATTGTGTTCCTTGTGTTGAGTCTTGAACGATTGTGTTGGTTAGCGGTTTCGTGTTAATTGTGTTGAGTCTTGAACGATTGTGTTGGTTCGCGGTTTTGTGTTCCGTTGTGTTGAGTCTTGAACGATTGTGTTGGTTCGCGGTTTTGTGTTCGTTGTGTTGAGTCTTGAACGATTGTGTTGGTTCGCGGTTTTGTTGGTTCGCGGTTTTGTTGGTTCAAAGAACGTTGTGTTGAGTCTTGAACGGTTGGGTAGGTATCCACATTCAAACCGTTGACTATAACAAAAGGGACAATAGGTCCAGGGTTGCTATCACAAAGAAAAACACTGTGGTCCACGGTTGCTACCACAAAGAGTTGAACAAAGGAGGGTCCACGATTGCCGGTGTTTACACACGTGGTTGTGTTGGTTCGCGGTTTGTGTTTCATAAGTACATTATGTCGCCGTGCAAAGTCGGAGTGACACATTTAGTTCACACAGCAAATATTCGTGATAATTTTTTCAGTAGTCGTGGCAGTGCGGTTAACCAGGTAGTTGAAAAATGATAGTCGCGACTCGACATAGCAATCAATAGTCGTGACTTCAACACTAGTCACCCAGGCCTACTAATCACACATTGGTGTAGAGACTTGGAAAGCATTTGATTTCCAAGTCCTGCAGAATTCCACAAGCTACTCAGGTGGGATTCAAACCCTGAACCCGACATACTATCATACTGTCTAAATCATTAGACCACTGGGTGTGCCAGGATGAGAGAGACAAGTTTGGACTAGTGTAGTGGTAAGGGTAAGGGCATGCAACTCTAGAGTTTGGACTAGTGTAGTGGTAAGTGTAAGAGCATACAACTCTAGAGTTTGGACTAGGGTAGTGGTAAGTGTAAGAGCATACAACTCTAGAGTTTGGACTAGTGTAGTGGTAAGTGTAAGAGCATACAACTCTAGAGTTTGGACTAGGGTAGTGGTAAGTGTAAGGGCATACAACTCTAGAGTTTGGACTAGTGTAGTGGTAAGGGTAAGGGCATGCAACTCTAGAGTTTGGACTTGGGTGGTGGTAAGGGTAAGGGCATGCAACTCTAGAGTTTGGACTAGGGTAGTGGTAAGGGTAAGGGCATGCAACTCTAGAGTTTGGACTAGTGTAGTGGTAAGGGTAAGGGCATGCAACTCTAGAGTTTGGACTAGGGTGGTGGTAAGGGTAAGGGCATGCAACTCTAGAGTTTGGACTAGGGTGGTGGTAAGGGTAAGGGCAAGCAACTCTAGAGTTTGGACTAGTGTAGTGGTAAGGGTAAGGGCAAGCAACTCTACAGTTTGAACTAGGGTAGTGGTACGAGTAACGGGTAATATAAGGGTTAGGGTTACAAATTACATTGTCAATTAGTTTTTACCTGCTTCAGTTTTTAACACTGTTTTGAGGAAGCCAATGACTGAATCTCTGACTTCCCATTGGGGATCCCAGGACTTCTTGATCATCAATTCTCCAAGCAGCCTCATACAGTCTATCTTATCTTTCAATATCAAAGTGTGAATTGAAAGCAAGGAAGCAAGACTATCTAGACACTTGCAGATAACCTGTAACATGGCAAGGTTAAACAAGTTTCATCTCAATGGTTTGAACTGAAGAAAGAAAAACCAACAAGCAAACAAACTACAATTGGTTTATATTGAACATTTCAGCCAAAAGTTGCCAACTATTTGGTCATAAAAACAATTTAGTTTTTCCTTTGATATGAAATGGTAGGTTGATCTGAACAAATTGTAAGTTTGGGAATACTGAATTTGTTAATTAATAATTTGTGATGTCATCAATGTTGCTCCCTGAATTTATCCCACACTGTTTTACAAGTAACAATATTTGAAAATTGGTTGCTGTTTGATTGATCAAAAAACCTTTTCGATTGGCATTCATCCCGGATTATGACTAGCATTTCACAACAAAGTACTCTCAATATGTGTTTAATATATTTAATGGTGATGCTGTGTCACTGTGTTATGCTAATGAAACGTGATAGAGTATAAACTCTGTAATGTGAAGAGTTGGAGACAACTAAACTTGCTGAATTCAAGATTGATATGGTTGTAAAATCTTAAATCAGTCATCATACTGTGTTCTATAACCTTTTAGAGACTATTTATTTCTGTATAATCACCACCAGACATGGCTGGTAATGTTAATTTTTTGTATCAGTTTATAGTTTGCAGATGTCTGGAAAAAAAAAAGATAATTTGTTTTTGTTTTTAGAAATATAGATACTATTTAAACACTGGAAATTTTAGTAAATGTCAATTCTTAACATAACCTTTACTTTGACCTTTCTGGTTGAGTGGAGGTTAATCAAATCTTGCATGTATTGCAGCCGATTGTGGCTGCTTATGGGAATTTTGGTACAACCCTTTTGCAGCCACTATGGACTCCAACGGGTTAATTTAACCACAATGCAGTAACAATCTGTACAATGAAAAACTGAATTTCTGAAAAGAACAAAAGGTCAGAGACTATTCTCAATGTTTGGAATGGTGCAATTTGTTCAACTTCAAGAGAAAGTTAGGTGTTTTCAATGTTGTTACTTACAGTACAGTCAGACTCTGGATTATTCAATATGGTCGTCAACTCAACAATCAACCTCATCAAACAAACTTCAGTCAACTTGAATTCACCTGCATTTTTAAAACAAGTTTTATTTAAGACAAACTTACAAAAATTGCTGATCACTCCCTCCAACATGAATTCTAGATGAACTATGACCTACATGTTGTTCCGTGAGCATCTTGACCATCCACCGCCCGCCCCCCCCCCCAAATGTCATTTTCACATTTAAGCCTTGTCCAAGGCAGTTGCACTATTCACAAAAAAAGGTTTCGCGCCGCACGATCAAGTTTGCTTCCAGCAATAGTAGAGCCCTGTCAGGCCGTGCTACAGACCCCTGCTAGGTCAACCCAGTGTTACTGCATGAGAGCCGTCATGTATGGTGCACACCTGTGTATACAAAGTCAGTACAATCCCCTTGTGCCTACTGTAAAATTCTCAGTTTCTCTGTGGAGTATATTTATGCTTATTTAATCTAAAGGTGTACTCTCATTGGTTAACCTTTTTCAAATGTAACAGAATCTGGTGCAGCACAATGGTACAGTCTAAAAATCAACTGGTTTCCAAAACCTGAGTGGGGAAAGTGACAAACTGTTGTCAAAGAAAACACTGTGGTGCTTTCCACTGTTTTGGGCAAAGGTTGTCCAAAGGTTGTAGGACATAGTGTTTAATTCATCTTGCGAATTATTCTAGTCACAACAAAATACAAGTGAGACCATCTAAGCATCCCAACATGAGCTGGAATGTCATGCCATCATAATGATTGGACATCATGTCAAAGAATCCACCAAGTATGAATATTCAATATCCAATTCCTGCATATGTACGTTGCATTAGAATTACAGCACAAATGCTAAAGATAAACTTAAGCTGGTGTTTACAGTGGGAATGAGGCTTTATGTAAGCTCCATTGTACACAGTTGTAAAAAACCCTGATTCCACCCAATAATACTTAATATGCTTATTCCTGCTGTGTGCATGGCGAGTGTAGTGTAAAGAATGTAGTGTGGTGAACTGAAGTGGGTGTGCTTGCCTATAAAACCTGGTTACAAAACCTGTACAATCTTTCACAGGCCTGATACTTGCCTCCATGCCCCCTGGTCATTGCCTTGGTGCCCGTGAAATGCTCCAGTAGAAATTTACAATTTTCTCATAGGGTGCCCAAAGAGAAAATGCCTTGGTGCCCTTGCCCTTTCAAAAATGATGCATACAGGCTTGCTTTCATACATAATATATGTCTTAAAACACCTCTCACAATTAATCTTAGGGCATGTTTAAAACAACTGCTATGGCTGGATCGTTGCTGCCAATGGCAATAGCCGTCCTAGCTGTCAGACACAGCCTCAATGTGTTATTTGGAACTACTTCTAAGATGAATGTGATGACATGGTTGGGGACATTTCTATCTATTCCATTTAAGCATGTGACGTCAGTTCACAAGCAAGATGGACAGAATGAAATAACTTACTTTTATTTTCAGAATCCACTATATTCATCAGCAAAGCTAAGATGACCTTAGTGACCTTGAGAGATCCACGAAGATGACCTTTGAGTGAGTCCATGGCAGTCTGCTGTGATTCTTGACCGAGAGTTACGCTAAGAATGGAGATTCCATCATCAACAAAGCTGCTTTGTTTACTCATAACTTGACTCTGACACTGAATCAAATAAATATTTACAACGTTTAATTCAATAGATGAAATAATTCAATTGGGAATACAAAAGTATGATGATATTTTGTTTTGTACCCTACATGCAAGTGTGATAAGCACTGTATAGTGCTTTCTCTGTAGGCTGCAGAAGAATCTGCTCCAGAAAGGCAGGGGTCTTGGGTTCCAATCCTACCCAAGTAGTATGTCTGTGATTTGTAATCTGCAGGACTTTGGAAATCTCAGAGTATACAGTGTCTATCAAACATCAGTTTAGGGTAAACAAATAATTGTAATAATATTTAATTTAATGCAGAAAATAGTTCCTCAAAATTATTCATAAATCCTGGATAAACCCGTTTCCTACTGTCTCCAACCTCATTGGGGAAAACTATCAGACCAATAGATTTGAATGTCTTAAAAGATCTCACATACCAGCATACGCACACCTAGTTTATAATGACTTCATCCTTTTAAGACATGGAGTTTTAGTCTGTTTTCCAGACACTTTCATTTGAAACCAATAGCACTTAAAAGAAATCAGCATAACATAAACCGCACAAATTATTATTGTTTTTCCCTGTACATTTTAATATGTAACTTTGCATTAGCATACAGTATTTACATCTATTAAATGCATTGAGTTTCTTTTGTTTATCCATGGACCATACACATTGGTAAGGCAATTACAAACAAATTTGCTCTGTACAATGGAAGCCTGTTTAGTTATATTCATCCATCCCTGTGTTTGGATTAGGAGTCATCAGTTGTTGACCTTTTTACATTGCAATCATGCTCACAGACAAACAATAAAAAACCCCAAAACACAATGGCAGTGACAGTGATGTTCAATTAGCACTTACCTGTAGCAGCATGTTGTCCAGAGCACATAGTGAATGAGTCAATATTGTCACACATTGACATTTACTTGAAAACATTTCCTTGTGCAAGGCATGTCTACCAGGACTTAGCTTGCAGTCTGAGGGTTTGCTATTATTAAGTACACAGTGTAAAGGTAACATCACAAGGTCCATCAGTCTCAGTCTCTCAAACCACTCATTCCTGTAACCAAGAATCAAGCATCAGAAACTCTGATTATACTTCAACTAAAAGCCTATTTCAGGACCAATTAAACATCCCTTCTGAGCTCCTACATACATGCATACCACCTTTGGGTAAATTAAGGGTTACACACCTATGTTCCGACATCCCTTTGTTCCTACACCTCTATGTTCCAACACTCCTACCATGCCTACGTATGTTCCGGCACCCCTACATCATGAGGGGTTATCAGAACATATGGACATTGGGACAAAATCAAAACAACTATGCTATGTAGAGCAGTCACCAAATTACCACTTCAGGTCCGTATGTGGAAAGTTTTCTGTGCCTATCCGCGGTATTAATTTGCAGAACTTTTTGGAGTAATAATTTTTGCTTTGTAATTACTGTTGCCACAATGAAACCCTGACTTGGGAAAGACAACAAAGGTTCTCATAATAAGCACCGGGATTTGATGTAGTCTTGTGAGAAAATATGAGTAGGCACTCACCCAACCTCGTCCCCATGGTTTACCTTATTTCAAACCATGTTTACAATAGTAAACCCTGGGAGGGAAACTCCTTACTTGGACCCTCATTGGACAACGACTGGTGTACAAAAGTCGTTGTCCAATCAGGGTCCAAGTAAGGAGTAAACATGTTAAGTTGTACTCATTCAGTATTCACCATGTTCACAGCAAGAATATTCTAATTTGCATACGTATCCAAAAAATTTGGGATATGCAAATGATCCAATACCAGGGTGAGAGAGCGGTCAACCTTGTACTGCTCGACACACCCTGGGGACGAGGTTGGCACCCACCATGATAATCTACCATGGTATGCTGGAATCTCAACTTGACAAAGTACCAGTGCGACACAAGTAAACTTAAGCAAGTGCACAATGTAAAAGTGATCCTAGTTGTGACCAACTCCCAGTAATGGCGAAAAACACAACCACATGCAAATTACATATACCGTAATCTCTGTCTTATAAGTCGCCCGATGTACAAGCCGCAATGCACAGAAATTGTCAAAACAAGATTTATGTGTCAGTGTACAAGCCGCCCGGTGTATAAGCCGCAGGCACGACCGCTCACAAAGAGGGGTCGTGCATGTTTGCGGTCCTTTGTGGTGATGTACAGTGACTGGCATGCGGCACACCAGTCACTGTCTGTACATATCACCACAAAGGGCGACTTGCCCCCCCCCAAAAAAAAAAAAAACAACACAAAAAAAACACCAAAAAAAACCCGCAGAAGTGAAGTTCGCAAAATTACGTTTTTAAATCTAATCCCCTAATTTCTGCCCTTAATAATACTTTTTTCACCAACAACCATTTTAATGGATTCGTGATTTGGGGATCGGTTTTACATAACTTCTTTTGCAATGAAATCTTTGTGATTAAACGATAGGTCGACGACGCACATTGGGAAAAAATTCAATGAACTTTGCCCCGCATGTGGCATCGCCCTCTGTCGGCAAAAGTTGTTGATGTTTGAGTAGCCTTAATCCAAGACCTTATATATTACAGAATCAGCAGGGGTGCGCCACACTGTGTAGCTATTCTTTACTCGGCTCATGTACATGTACCGAGTTGGAGACTAGCCAAGTTTTCTTATGAATATGGTAATTTCAGCGGCCAATCAATGTTGGTTAGCATGGACTCTGGACCCGCTGTGTTGTAGTCTGCACAATACACCATGTGTCGTGTGTGCATGGACGACCGGCGGCGACCGAACGTTGTGGTGCCGGTGGATACTCAGCACAAAGATCGCGATTGCAATCGACTGAAATCAACGATCGCAATCGCAATCGTGATCGCAGCCACACTAAATCTAGCAAATATTAAGACTTGTTACCTTTGAGATTTTACCACCGTATCCTTCATTTATTGTGAAAAGGAACAATTTTTTGACTCGCCCGCCGCTGTTTTCACTCGCATTTGTTTTGTGGTAGCAAAGGACTGTTTGGTTTTGTCTGTGTCTTGTTTATCTTTAAACAAAACGTAAGGCAAAGCATTCCTTGCTTAGAATTCTTGTCACAGCTTCTTGTTTTCGTTGTTCGATTGTTTTTTTATCAAGAAATATTTTACAAACGATCTTTCTTTAAAAAAATGTGCGCTGGTTTCCGTTCTTCATTTAATACGTCGGCGTATAAGCCGCCCGATGCACAAGCCGCATTATTATTATTTTGGGTCAAAATTAACGTATAAGCCGCGGCTTATAAGCCAGAGATTACGGTACATGTCTTACCAGCAAGGTTGGGATGATGACGTGTTTGAAAAATGTAATGTTCGGTTAACATTTTTTTTACATGAAAAATCCTCACTTTCTTTATCGGGTTTTTTCAATTCAATTATACTTGGTTTATGTTATGACTTACCCATTAACCTTGGAATGTTGTAAGGCACGATGCAAAATTGATGCCAGCTGTATTGATGAGTTGAACTGATGAATAGTCAGTAGTTGCCATGGGAAATTAATCATGATTCTCAATGAAGAGTTTTCCATGTCAGTGTCACTAGAAGTTACATAAATAGAAAAATACATTTTAAGACTATTAGAATAATTGAGCCATGTTTGTTTCAGATCCTAGGGAAACCACAGAAAGATAATAAAGCGGGTATTCAAGCAGGTCAAACACTATAGACTATAATTTTTAGGAAAGCGGTTTCAATACTATTGTTTGATTTTAAGGATACACTTATCAGACTTATTTTCAATGATGATGGGGTGATCGTGTGAGTGGTAAAATGTTTGTCTGACAGCTGGGTATTTTAAGCAAAAGTGATGTCATTACTGCAGAGTGTTATTCCAGAACCCCAGAATGTTTATGGGGCAAACAAAGCATAACACTGTGAGTGCATGCACTATTGTATGGTGGGCTACAACGGAATGTTGGGCTGTTTATACTGGGACATACTGCACTTGTGTGACAAGAATGCAAAGTACTTAAACTGACTTACCTATCCAGAATATAGATATGCGCAGCCGTAGATACAAAGTCAACAATAGAGTGGCACATGTTAGGATGTATGTGACATTGGGAGTTTAACAGTTCTGATATTACTGATATCAAAGACATGTCAGACAAGATCCATTGCCCTTTTTCAGGAAAAGTTTCAATCAGTGATCTGACTACTCCTACACACACACTCCAAAGTTTGCAATGTCTGCGAAGGTCAACTGCATTTGGTGCAATTGATTTCATTATTTGCAGCATTTCTGTCAATTTTTGTAGAAGTGTTTTCAGGTATATTTCGCAATCACAGTTTTTCCACTTGTTGGATGACTCTTCTTGGTGGTTTCCTTTGCTTTTTTTTAAGGAGAAAGAATCTGAAGTACACAAAGGTCTTTTCACTTGGCAGTCAGACATGAGTGTGGCACATAATGCACTTTTCTGAGTTACTGAGGTTTCTTCAGTACATAGTTTATTGGTTCCTTTCAAGAATGAGTTTGTGAAGCCATCCTCTCTTGAGGTGCTAGGAGTACCTTGCAATACTGATGACCCTGTTAAACTGTCCCTAGTGGATTCTCTTTTGACACAAGAGTGAGAGGTTGCTATTAAAGCAGCAAGGAATTGCTGAGCTGCAGTAACAACAAACATAGAGTTGTCTTCCAAGGCTGCAAAGGCAGTGTTTAGAATATCTGAAATAAAATGAATAAAAACGCTTGTTATAAGAAGTATGGAATTTGCTAAACTTCATCACATATTTCACACTCTTGCAGAAACACTAAGTGTCAAAAAGCTCCATCACTTGACAAGTAAAGGCTTGAAAGCCAATTGTAAGCTGAAGAAGGATAAATACCTGGACGCCTTTCACTTTTGTATAAACACTACAGTGATGTCCTGGATATAAGGGTCCGGCGTTTCTTGGGCGGAAACATTTCAGAGTTCCATAATTCAAATCTTACCTGTAAGAAGCTACTAATCTCACCAAATTAATATTCTATGGCAGCATATATATTTTTTGGCGAGGGTTTTGGACGTCAAATAGGGCCTATTCTTCATAAATCTGTCATTTTCGAGAAATAATTCAGCTCTAAAAAGTTTCTGTTTTGTTTGTTCTCTCAAACATGCCTGTGGCGCGTATGGTACAAGCATGTTAGATGCAGGACATTCATTTGATTTGAGAGTGTATGCCTTATCGGTGCATGCACAAACACACGTGTATAGGTTTGCGTGATCAACTGTGTTTGCAGAAATGTTCAACGTTGACAGCTGAATTATTTCACAAAATTGACAGTTTCGATGAGGAATATCTGACATCCAAAACCCACTGCAAAAATATGTATGCGGCCACGGCATGGAATGTTAATCCGCTGAGATTAGTAGCTTCTTACAGGTAAGATTTGAATTATGGAGCTCTGAAATTTTTCCGCCCGGGAAACAGGCTCTCATATCCAGGACTCTGTATCTGTGTACAGCAAAGAGGAAGAGTGATGAAATAAACCTCTCCAAAACTAACTGCATTTAAAAATGAGTCTTTCCTAATCTTCAAATCCCTACACACACACAAACCCCAACAACCTCAAAACCCATTAGTGACAAGAACAAGACCAGAAAATGTGTTTTTGAGACCAAGATGGAGACCATGAGTGATTTTTACAGAAAAGAGTAGTCCTAGTGCAAGAACACAGCACACTCTGAATTCCACAATGTTATTCTTCCTTGTCCACACATGTTACTAAAATTTGAAAATAACTTTTAGTTCAAGCAGCCAGTGGATTTCTTCAGCATGACTTTGAGAGCACTGCGTATTTAGTGCTCACAAATGGGTATAAGGATAAAACCAAAATAGCATTCTTCTTTATCCCTCTAATTTAATTATTATGTCAATTAAAATTTTTTCCCCAACATACCTATAGATCCCAAATTGTTTCATCATGTAAACCAGGAACCACACATATATGTTGCTGTCCTGATGTTTAGAAAGAGTATGTAATTACCACTAATTCATAATAGGAAATGATTTGCATGACACTTACCATGACAAACGACTATGTTGACATGAGAATTTAAAGAAAAAAACTTTTTATCTTTACAAGTTTGGTTTGCATGTAAACCACTTGGTCTACTATGAAGATATACCCAAGTGTGAATTTGTATTCTCACCTGCTTGTTGGCAAACATTTGATGGGCATCTATGGTAAATCAATGCTTTTGTTGCAACAAAGTAAGCCATTCTTACTGAGCCTTGTTCCCAATATGATAGTTGATGTGCTCCAATGAGAAGCTGTTCTGTTGAATCACTGATTACATCTACATAGTGTTTCCATGTATCTTCTTCTGTCTCATCATCACATCCTTCCATACATACAGCCTCATCACTTGATGTTCCTGATTTAATCCCAAGTTGGAGATGTAAGGAATTCAGCAAAATTGCTGCCAGTCTCAAGGCAAAGGTCAAGCCCGGAGCATCACATAATTGGTTACATGTAGATGGATCTGTGTGTGTGGATGTCTTTTTTAGGAATCCAATGACATCTGCCCCTTCATGAAAGAGTTTCTTTAACGTTACTGAAATTCAAAGGCAACAGTTTGACTTCATTAATATCAAAGATAACTTATCTGCCAAATAATTGTACTTATTGAAAGTCACTCCTCCCACATGTGCACTGTATACACTGTACCATGACAAGCTTCATCACATATTTACTGACGCGGTTTGTACGGTGTACAAGCTAGATCAAGGCGATTTACAACACTATCCCTGTTTATCGGTTTATCAAGCATTCTTACCATTCCTCAAATTTCCCCAACTCCCTGGGGAGCGTACAACCCCAAGCTGCAAATAAATAGTGCTAAGGGGTTGATCCTACATGAATACCATCTCAGCCTTTGTAGGTTCCCATTTAAACACCTGGGTTAAGGGAAGCTTACGCCTTGCTCAAACACAGCACAAGATGATAATTCAGCCATCAGAAATTGAGTCTGATGCACTAGACTGCTTGTCAGTTCTAATGCAAGCTGCTGGGAGGGAAAGTTTTATCTAAGCACTATACAAAATCAATTTCAGCTAGCTGTATTTGTTTTCATTTCCCAATCCAAACAAACCTTAGGAAAAGACATAATACCAAGAATGGGTTGAGAAGAAATACTTACCTGACTTGGAAGCAACTTTGGTCAACCATGATAGAAGTTTCTCTATACATGTGTCATCATAGACTTTGTTGGAAGGCTCTGTAAGAACACTCAGAACATCTCCCAGTAATGACAAGGCTTCCAAGTTCCCACAATGTGACTCATCCATCTTCAACACACCTGCACAATTACATTTAATTCAATGAGAATTTCACTTAAAAAACAAAACAGTTTTTAAGATAATACGAACCTTAATGCACATTTTTTATTTAATAGTAGATAATAAATAATAGATCTCAGTGTGTCAGGTATAAAAATCTTCTGTACAATTTTAATGTCCTGAAGAAAAAATAGGAGATGTAGAGATGAAATCACCACATATGGATGAACACGGCAACATGGAGTAGAATGAAGAGTGACAGAAGAGCATGATTATTTCTGGAGGACGGCTTCATCCAACAAGGGATTCATAGAGTCTGATGATGATGATGATGATGACTAAGAGATAGTCTGAGCTTGCAGTTATTTCTCTGCATCAGCCACGCAGAATTCCCCCGCAGATTTGCTATCACGCGCTCTAACTCGCAATCTCAGACTTGACCCTCTTGTGTATACGGGATATTAATTTATTCACTACTGACATTTACATAACAACACTATGCCAGAGAGATGACCAATCAGGAGACCACAAAACTCCCGTTGGCTGCGTCCATTCCAAATAGGATGAAATCGCTTCAGCATTTTCTGTAAAATCGAGCCATTGCTTTTATTTTATAGTGCTTTGTACGTACAGTACGCTATATATAATTTATACATAAAATAACACAAGATTTAATCTCAAAATGTTGTAAAATAAACTTGACAAACAACCTGATCCTTACTAGACGAAAAATTATGATACCTTTGATTTGAATGGTATCGTCCAAAGATTTTCCCAACGTTTTTTTTACGTATTTTGAATAAAATAACTAGAATCACTTTGTTTTTTTGTGTTTCCAAACTGTAAGTTGAATTAACGAGCAGAGACAGAATAGTTACACGTGCATCAATGTTGTATTTCCTACTATTATCCCGTGGTATAAATGGTTAAGTTTGAATGTGCATTTTATTAAGGGCCTCGGAGATTCTGACCAATCAGAGTGTTGGACTAATTCGCCATAGGGTGTGTACAAACCGACGAACAATGTTCCCAAGTCTGTGATTGTAGGTTCAAGACGGAGGTTTATCCACAAGAGGGCGCTGTTTCAGCCAATAATGTATCGGCTATCAGGACGACTAAAAACCACGATCACAGACTTGGAACCAAGTCTAACAGTAACAGGGTCCTTTCTCTATGATATTAGAAACAGTTAGTTGGTCTTCTAATTCAACTTTAACTCTATTACTATCAGTGCACTCTCCTGCCCATACTGGCTTATTTCTCCAAAATTCCACAGGAGACTGTGGAGACCAAGTCCACAGTACACAATTTACAAGCCATGGGGTTTCCACATAATACCAGCTGTACAAACAAAAGATATACATGCACCCAGTGCTCGCCTTAAGATAAGGTCTACGGTACTTTGTGGCAGTCTGTGGTGCCTGCAGGTGTACTGTGAGTCAATTTCACATGCATTTACCATCATGACCATAGGCCAACGGCAATTCCTCAGTTAGCACAAGCAGGCCTTCTTTCTACTTAGGGTATAGGCAGTTTTATGAGGGAAATTTTAATTGTCACTTTCAACAATGACATGAAGCCACACCACAGTGTCAAACCACCAGAAAAGGTGCTTCTCTTCCGAAGAGCTAAATGACTTGTTAAAGGCTGACCACCATATTCACAGAAGAATTTCTTGCATCAAATCCACAAAATGAAAGTGTGAACTCAAACTGGGTGAGAATAAAGAACAACCTTACAGAGGTTACCCATAAACATGTGCCATCAAAGCTAACCCATCCAAGCAATACCCCCCTTGGATTGATCATGTTTTGAAGAGACAGATGAGCAAGCTGTTTGGCAAAGCCAAGAAAGCTAACTGTCCACACAAATGGACGGCCTACAGGACCCTTTGCAACAGAAGTTGCCAAAGTAGTTGTCCAATACTCACATACCAATGAAGATGTTGGAGGCAGCCAATAGGAAAACCTCAAGCTACATGTCTTTGAGGACTGAAGAAAACATCAATCACCTCTAAAAGTAAAGAAACTTCATGCAACAGATTCAGCCAAAGCAAGTGCACTTAAAGGCACTGAACACGTTTGGTAATTGTCAAAGACCAGTGTTCTCATTTGGTGTATCCCAACATGCATAAAATATCAAGCCTGTGAAAATTTGAGCTCAGTTGGTCATCGAAGTTGCAAGAAAATGATGAAAGAAAAAACACCCTTGTTGTACAAATTTGTGTGCTTTGAGAGCAACGAAACCAGCGTCACATCTGGAGTTCCACAAGGCAGCGTACTCGGCCCTCTACTCTTCCTGGTGTACATTAATGACCTGCCGGCCTTTCAAACTCAACAACCACAGGCTGCAGACTATTTGCAGATGACACTGTTGTATATAGACACATCTCTTCAACTGACGATGCCATCAGCCTTCAGAAGGACCTAGACGCCCTCCAAGACTGGGAATCTAAATGGCTGATGCGCTTCATTCAATGCCTCAAAGTGCCAAGTTGTTAGAGTCACCAACAAGCGGAACATCGTCCTCTTACACCATCCATGCGAGTGTTTTGGAGGCGGTCAGCTCTGCCAAGTACCTGGGAGTTCACCTTGACCCGAGGCTGAGTTTCAACACCCATGTTGACAATATTACCAAAAGAGCCAATTGTACCAAGGCCTTCTTCTCCAGAAACCTGAGCCACAGCAGCCAGAAAACTGTTTATATTGTAAAACATAAACGCACGTACAAAATACCCTCATAATGGCAAACCGAAAATTGAAAATAAGGTGAAATGGGACACAAGGTGCATCTCCAACCAAAGATTGCATTAAAAAAAATACATTTCATGGACCCATCACCCTTTAACTTTAACATGTTTCAGACTTAGTTTTGTGAATACTGCCCCATCCGACCAACCATGCCAACCATGGAGGTAGAATTTCATTCTAGTTTCTACCTCCATCCATGGCCTGACCTTTTCAGAGGTATCTGCGTTATATTAAATATTTAAAAACAAATTAAATTAAGTATTTGTAGGCATAATTATTTAATTAATTGTGTAAAAGATAATTAGATAGTGAGAGATAACCCCTTCACGCCACCTTCATTGCCAATGTCAGCCCGCCACATCACTCAGCAGCACGCTCAGAGATAGCAGCAGCAACTTGTGTGGTGTGCAATTTAGAAGAAGTTTGTCACACACTACGGTCACACCAAAACATAATCAGCGAACGCTCGAACTCGCGTGGGCCTAGACACCAGACACAAGGAGTGAGGGTCGTACTTCAAATTTTGTGCAAAGCTATAATGCTTAAAGTTCGTCAACGACCGTCTATTTCAACAATAGACCCCTTGCATGACGAAACGCTTATACCATGGAGGTGTAGACAGGCACGCTGACGGTCATCCACGCGCACGTTTTTCGCACAAAGAACAGCTATCGTCCAATTTTGGCCTCGTGAGGGCACTTTTTGGCCCCAGTGAGGGCGCTTTTTGAGCGTGTGACGTCATTACGGTCATATGCAAGGGGTCTATTGAACCATGTTTGAACGTTCTTACCACAGTGTCTAAAATATTGACTGTGGTAACGGAAACCGTGTTCATGCACAACATAGGGCATCTCAAAACACTAGGATGTTATTTATATTCATTGTTTTTCCCTGTTTTTCCTAGAGCGACTTGAACGAACGTTTTTATCCTCGACTGGACCATCCACATGGAGCCGGGGTGTCAGTAACTCTCAAGGTTGTGTTTTGCTATCGGCTAGAGAAGAAGAACCGGCTAGCCCTACGCGTACAACCTGCTACTTTGTCTTAAAGGCATCGTACACGTTTGGAAATTGTCAAAGACCAGTGTTCTCTCTCACTTGGTGTATCCCAACATATGCATAAAATAACAAGCCTGTGAAAATTTGGGCTCAATTGGTCATCGAAGTTGCAAGAAAATAATGAAAGAAAAAACACCCTTGTTGTACAAATGTGTGTGCTTTCAGATAGAATAATAAAAACCTCTTTCTCAAAAACTATGTTACTTCTCAGAGGGAGTAGTTTCTCACAATGTTTTATACTATCAACAGCTCTCCATTGCTCGTTACCAAGTCAGTTTTCATGCTATTATATATATTTTGAGTAATTACCAAACGTGTACGATGCGTCAGGGTCAACACACCCCACATCCAACCCTCTGATAAAGTGGGATCATTCCAGCCATCTGTTTGCACCCCCTCCCGCCCGCCCCCACACCCGCCAAATAAGGAAGTCTAGAGTGGCAGGTTATTGCATGTGTGTATTTTTGGGTCGACCTGTTTTAAAATTATTTATTTTGTTAATTCTTGGTAAAAACTGACTCTGGCATATCATTCTCAATAAGTTCGAGTGCGTCCTGGTTTATTCATGATAAAACTATCATGCACAGGAGCCTGATTTATTATCTGTAGTCTTTTTTGAAAGAATACAGGCCCCCGGCTAGCCCTACACATCATGAACATCACCATTTATTTTTAAGCAGGCCCTTTTTCAGTTGATTAAAATAGTAACAATACCAAAACAAATTGCATGAATTGTTAGCATTGGCCTACTTTAAGGTTTCACACGATGTAAGATACACAAGTACGCCTACAATTAATTAAAATATTACTTTTTTTTATTTGAATAAACATTATGTAAAAACTCTCACAGAGCCCGCAAAAGACCAGTATCCTCACTTAGAGTACCCCAACATGCATAAAATAACAAACCTGTGAACATTTTGGCTTAATTGGTTATCGAAGTAGCAAGAAAATATAATGAAAGAATAAAAACACACTCGAGAGGGTGCATTGCTTTCAGATGCCTGAGACCATGGAGGAAGGAAAGTATCCTCCATGCTGAGACAGATTCACTTTGTTGTGTTAATTTTTTGTTTTCTTTCTCTAAAACTACATTACTTCAAAGGGTGTCGTTTCTAACATTGCGTTATGCCCTACAGGAGCTCTCCAGTGCTCTTTACCAAGTAACTTTTTATGGTCATTAATTTTCGGAGTAATTACCAAAGGTATACCCTCCTTTTAATTGTTTTGGCGTATCTGTATTCTTATTCTTCTTATTATATTATAGGCTAGTATATTTTATGGCGTTGCACTTTTGATTTTGCTTCGCACTGTTTAGGCGTTGGCGTCGCAAAGTTTGTTTAAGGAGCTGGCGTCATGCTTACGTTACATTTGAAAAATAGGGTTTTGTCTGACTCACAGCTAGTTTTTTCAGCGGTGAGTCACGAAAGACATCACCACTACTGCAGTAGGGGGAGATCCTATTTAGCGCATTTTCATGGGCGGCCATTTACGCCTATGACTTGCGACCGCCACTTATCATGCCCTTATCTTTGATTTGAATGCCGTGATCCTGGCAATAATCCATTTCATAAAAAGCTTAACATTCTCTAATCTGTCAAACTAGCTATGTAAAATGTAAAACCATGGAGGATCCATGGTAAAACTAAATTTTACGGTCAGATCTGCCAAAAAATTGACCTCGCATCTGTAAGAACACTTGTCAGTTGACAATGATAGTCGCTTGTTGACGGACGTTTGCAATTCATTTTTTTTAAATCTAGCACAAAATTGTTGGGTCCAATAGAGATATATAACCAAACAGACATATGAAGCTAAACCACGAACAACAACCATACACGTTCTACGGTAACTTTCACTGGTTCCCTGTTTCTTGTCAGATTTGTTAATACTGTGTGTGTTGTTGGAACCAGCGATGTGTTTAGTCTCTCGTCCGTGCCGTTTTCTCTTCAGTGATGTGCACCAAGTCAATTTTAAAAAATAGGGCGGTCCTTAGAGGATGTAGGCGGAGTGTTCAAAATTATAATGATTGCAATGTGCGCATGCGTTTGGAATTGTTCTTGAGGGAATGTACATGTACATGTACAGTACATGTACATTATGTGAATATAAATACGATCTAAAAAAAGATTTCACCCTGTCACACCCCCGGGCCACGTCACAAGTACACACAGTCACACGTGTCTTTATTGACGGATGTGCATGCGATTTCCCAGGATGGCGGAAAAACATGTCGAGAAAAATGCCTCAAATCGTGAAAAATATCACCAAGATTGGCATCAGTTTAATTTGCGTTCGCGTTCTGTCAGTGGAGAATTCACCACACCAGTTGAGGCTAGTAAACTACCAAAGTTAAAACGGCCACGGAGAAACCAACCAAGCAAGCCCAAGGCCAACAAGCTGAACCTGAGAGAGCAAGATGGCCCAACTGATCCTACTCTTCCTGCTGACACTGCCAGAGGTGATCCTGGTGATGCTGAAGAAGTATCAGAAGAACTACATTTTCGTAAGTTTCCCATTGAGTTGTGCATGGCCGGTTGTTACACACTACACTTACTACACAACGTATGAATCTTAGGTTAGGGTTGTAGTTTTCTTAGCTGTGTCAGTGTATCTGTACATAATTTCGTATGAAGCCTTGCTTGTAGGCTTGTGTATAGTTGCAGTTTGCTTAGTATCAGTTGTGTATGGTTGCTACACTACATAACGTATGAAGCCTTGTGTATGGTTGTAGTTTGTAGCATCAGTTGTGTATGGTTGTTACACTACACAATGTATAAAGCCTTGTGTATGGTTGCAGTTTGCTTAGCATCAGTTGTGTATGGTTGTTACACTACATAACGTATGAAGCCTAGTGTATGGTTGCAGTTTGCTTAGCATCAGTTGTGTATGGTTGCTACACTACACAACGTATGAAGCCTAGTGTATGGTTGCAGTTTGCTTAGCATCAGTTGTGTATGGTTGTTACACTACATAACGTATGAAGCCTTGTGTATGGTTGTAGTTTCTTTAGTCAGTTGTGTATGGTTGTTACACTACATAACGTATGAAGCCTTGTGTATGGTTGTAGTTTCTTTAGTCAGTTGTGTATGGTTGTTACACTACATAACGTATGAAGCCTTGTGTATGGTTGTAGTTTCTTTAGTCAGTTGTGTATGGTTGTTACACTACATAACGTATGAAGCCTAGTGTATGGTTGTAGTGTCTTTAGTCAGTTGTGTATGGTTGTTACACTACATAACGTATGAATCCATGTGTATGGTTGTGGTTTCTTTAGCATCAGTTGTGTATGGTTGTTACACTACATAAGTATGAAGTCTTGTGTATGGTTGTAGTTTGCTTAGGATAAGTTGTGTATGGTTGTTACACTACACAACGTATGAATCCATGTGTATGGTTGTGGTTTCTTTAGCATCAGTTGTGTATGGTTGTTACACTACACAACGTATGAAGCCTAGTGTATGGTTGCAGTTTGCTTAGCATGAGTTGTGTATGGTTGTTACACTACACAACGTATGAAGCCTAGTGTATGGTTGCAGTTTGCTCAGCATCAGTTGTGTATGGTTGTTACACTACATAACGTATGAAGTCTTGTGTATGGTTGTAGTTTCTTTAGTCAGTTGTGTATGGTTGTTACACTACATAACGTATGAAGCCTTGTGTATGGTTGTAGTTTGTAGCATCAGTTGTGTATGGTTGTTACACTACACAATGACACAATGTATAAAGCCTTGTGTATGGTTGCAGTTTGCTTAGCATCAGTTGTGTATGGTTGTTACACTACATAACGTATGAAGCCTAGTGTATGGTTGCAGTTTGCTTAGCATCAGTTGTGTATGGTTGTTACACTACATAACGTATGAAGCCTTGTGTATGGTTGTAGTTTCTTTAGTCAGTTGTGTATGGTTGTTACACTACATAACGTATGAAGCCTTGTGTATGGTTGTAGTTTGTAGCATCAGTTGTGTATGGTTGTTACACTACACAATGACACAATGTATAAAGCCTTGTGTATGGTTGCAGTTTCTTTAGTCAGTTGTGTATGGTTGTTACACTACACAAAGTATGAAGCCTAGTGTATGGTTGCAGTTTGCTTAGCATGAGTTGTGTATGGTTGTTACACTACACAACGTATGAAGCCTAGTGTATGGTTGCAGTTTGCTCAGCATCAGTTGTGTATGGTTGTTACACTACATAACGTATGAAGCCTAGTGTATGGTTGCAGTTTGCTTAGCATCAGTTGTGTATGGTTGTTACACTACATAACGTATGAAGCCTTGTGTATGGTTGTAGTTTCTTTAGTCAGTTGTGTATGGTTGTTACACTACATAACGTATGAAGCCTAGTGTATGGTTGCAGTTTGCTTAGCATCAGTTGTGTATGGTTGTTACACTACATAACGTATGAATCCATGTGTATGGTTGTGGTTTCTTTAGCATCAGTTGTGTATGGTTGTTACACTACATAACGTATGAATCCATGTGTATGGTTGTGGTTTCTTTAGCATCAGTTGTGTATGGTTGTTACACTACATAAGTATGAAGTCTTGTGTATGGTTGTAGTTTGCTTAGGATAAGTTGTGTATGGTTGTTACACTACACAACGTATGAATCCATGTGTATGGTTGTGGTTTCTTTAGCATCAGTTGTGTATGGTTGTTACACTACACAACGTATGAAGCCTAGTGTATGGTTGCAGTTTGCTTAGCATGAGTTGTGTATGGTTGTTACACTACACAACGTATGAAGCCTAGTGTATGGTTGCAGTTTGCTCAGCATCAGTTGTGTATGGTTGTTACACTACATAACGTATGAAGTCTTGTGTATGGTTGTAGTTTCTTTAGTCAGTTGTGTATGGTTGTTACACTACATAACGTATGAAGCCTTGTGTATGGTTGTAGTTTGTAGCATCAGTTGTGTATGGTTGTTACACTACACAATGTATAAAGCCTTGTGTATGGTTGCAGTTTGCTTAGCATCAGTTGTGTATGGTTGTTACACTACATAACGTATGAAGCCTAGTGTATGGTTGCAGTTTGCTTAGCATCAGTTGTGTATGGTTGTTACACTACATAACGTATGAAGCCTTGTGTATGGTTGTGGTTTCTTTAGCATCAGTTGTGTATGGTTGTTACACTACATAACGTATGAAGCCTTGTGTATGGTTGTAGTTTGCTTAGGATCAGTTGTGTATGGTTGTTACACTACACAACGTATGAATCCATGTGTATGGTTGTGGTTTCTTTAGCATCAGTTGTGTATGGTTGTTACACTACACAACGTATAAAGCCTAGTAGTAGTGTATGGTTGTAGTTTACTTTTTCGATAAATATGGGAATAATATAAATAATAATATACGATAATGTACACTTGAGTCTTTTGTTTGTAATCCTTAGGATATGCTTTTGGTGGATCGGAAGTCCTTGAAACGTGAGATATTTACCGTCATTTGCTGTTGGAAACAAGTTCAATCTCGCCTTGTGATGAGCATTACACCAAGTTCGTCTTACAAGATTTTGACAATAAGAATCACATAATTAAGGTAAGTTTTAGGCTGTTTAATATTTTAACATGTTCACTGTCTGACAACAGGGGTCAGAAGCTTGATGTCTTTAACTGTGCAATAAATCGTTGACAAAACAACGTACATTTTATTTTATTTGTTTATTTATTTTTTAAAGCATGTATGCATGATTATAATGCTATAGTTGCAGTTTATATTGTTAATGGAAAACATGTCATTCTGAAATTTGTTTATAAATGCATCAACCAACTTCATTATTTTAATCCCTTTTGTTATTGCAGCAAAATTCCATGTCAATAGAATAATTAATGTAAAATTTTACATTCTGCTGTCCTTAGCAATACATGCCAGGCTGTTGCAATACATGCCAGGCTGTTGCAATACATGCCAGGCTGTTGCAATACATGCCAGGCTGTTGCAATACATGCCAGGCTGTTGCAATACATGCCAGGCTGTTGCAATACATGCCAGGCTGTTGCAATACATGCCAGGCTGTTGCAATACATGCCAGGCTGTTGCAATACATGCCAGGCTGTTGCAATACATACATGCCAGGCTGTTGCAATACATGCCATGCTGTTGCAATACATGCCAGGCTGTTGCAATACATGCCAGGCTGTTGCAATACATGCCAGGCTGTTGCAATACATGCCAGGCTGTTGCAATACATGCCAGGCTGTTGCAATACATGCAATTGCCACAGTGCAATGCAATTGCCACAGTGCAATTCAATGTGTCCCATCTGGTGACAGTGTTATTTGTCACATTCTGTTTCAGTTAATATTATACTCTTTCATGGTTAAATCATACTCTAAATCCACATTTAATCTGACCTTGTTTTCATATCCAAGAGAGGCAGTTATGTTATGATATCAAGAAGGTCTATGTGCTTCAGTGGTACCTGGAAGTGGGGTATTTCTGTTCATGCGACCCTGCAAGGAGCCAAGTGTTGCGGTCTGCCTCAGTATATGTGCAGCAAAGGAGTGAAGGTTGGTTTAAAGAAAAACTCTTGTAATATTGCTGTGTGACAATAGCCACTACCTTCCTAAGATACCCCGGCTTCTCTTACATAGTATGATGTGTTGTATCCCTGTTGGGTTCAAGACAAGATCAGGGCCCAATTTCACGGGGCTGCTAATAAGCAGAAAGTATTGCTTGAAAACTTTCTTCTAAGCTTTCAAGCCGGTCATTAGGTCTACTTGAAATAACGCATTTATTCATCTTGTTACAAAGATTTCTTTGACAATATTTTTTTCTTCATAGATATGCTCAAGTCCGGAACAGGCAACAGGAAAATGTACCAGCAAAGCCAGAGACACTGGTTAGTTTTAGGTTAGTCTATACAATGGAAGATAAGAAGAAGAATGTTATAGACAATGCATTTTGAACAGAGAGCCAGTGTAATACTTTTAGGTTGGGAGTAATGTGTAAATAATAGATAAAGAGTATTTCTCATTCACTTGTCTTATTTCAGCTGGTTTCCTCATTTAGTGACAACAACACATTAATCCTCAGTAACAGTTTCAGGTTTGATCCTTTGATCCCCCAGATGCCTAGGAAATTCCTATTGTTATTGATTTATTAAATATTGTTCATTTTTCATTTGGTTTACAGTGTCCTTTGGTAGCTGACCTTGTTGAGTTAGAGGAAGTTATTGATGGCGTGTATTTTCCTATCTTTCATGAGATGCTTGGCTGGCAGTAGCGCCATTTGGCCAGTCAACTTCTTCAGAGTCTCCTGCAGGGTTGAGCACAGACAACGAAGATGACTTTGATTTAATGTCTTTTGGCCCAGTTTGCCCAAACAGCGAGTCAGGGCGTATATGCAATGGATAATTTAAGGACCACCAGGACCAGTTGCAGGAAGGACACTAAGAATTATGGGAGAATGACCCCTGGAGTATTTGCAGCTTTTTGTCCCCATGGTAAGTACATGCCTGAATTTACTTTTCAATACAAATTCAATTAAAGGCACTGAACACGTTTGGTAATTGTCAAAGACCAGTATTCTCACTTGGTGTATCCCAACATATGCATAAAATAACAAACCTGTGAAAATTTGGGCTCAATTGGTCATCGAAGTTGCAAGAAAATGATGAAAGAAAAAACAGCCTTTTTGTACAAATTTGTGTGCTTTCAGATAGGAATAAAAGGCTTCAGCTGAAGTCTTTAATTATTTTAGTGAGAAATTACCTCTTTCCACAATGTTTTATACTATCAACAGCTCTCCGTTGCTCTGTGAAAAGCGACATAGAAGCATGTAGGTCACACAGTATGAAAAGTAGCAAGTAACAACCATTTCTAAGTGTAGAAATTAGAGTCTGATTTTCATGTGTTCCAACTATTATTTATTTATTTTTTTCAGGAATATGTTATGGTTTTGAAATTATGAACCAGTTTGAGTCACCAAATGTGCCCTTCACTTTGCTTTTGACAAAATTTGTCACACGTAAGTACTATTGTAAAAAGTGATTGTGGATGTTCAATTTAACTCAAACAAGGTTTTTCAATTTGTGTTAATTTATTTTTGCTGGGTAGATATGCACACAAGTTAAGCACAATGATTTATTTTCAATATTTTAATCAAGGATTTCAAGGTAATTGTGATGATTGTATGTCATTTAATAAAATAATTTTCACTTAAAAACTGTTTAAACATGTTACTCTGTTTCTGTGCACTCATTAATTTCTTAATGTAATGACCTTTGAGAAACATAGAGATGAGGTCATGTTGTAAGAAATTTGCCCACAATTTGTTTTTCTCAGAAATTTTTGTTCTTCTCTTTTAAGAGGGGTTGTGAAATGTTTAGGGTTATTCCTCATTCTCATAACATGGCCAAAAAAATGCTCTGGAAAAGAGCAAAATTGTTACACTGGTTGTGGAAATGATTATCTTTTCTTTGAAATTTAGAGAATTGAGAATTTAGAGAATTTAGAATTCATTGAGAATTAAAATCAAATTTTCTACTGCAGTTTGCTTCACATAAAAATGTCAAGAAGCAGTTGGTGTTCTTGTGCAAAGAAATTCCAGTTGTGTGATTTTGGGGTGGTGCTGTAAATGTGTGATTTGAAACTACTTTTCTTGACATTATTAGAAGAGGTAAAACCATTTAAATATTGCACATGAGTTTTTGTGCATCTTTAGTGAAAATAAGTGCTTTAGTGAAAATAATATGTATGTCAGCATCCCACTAAATTTTCATTCTTAATCCATATTGATACTTTTCTATAAAAGTTTAAAGGTCACACATAATTTACATTAGCTTGTTACATGACCTCTTCTTCTTCATCACCACACACAACGCAAGGATTCGCCCAGGGCCCATTTTCATGGCTCTGCTTACCATGAAATTATGCACTTAACTCCCACAGAACTTTGCGCTTTACAGGACACCGAAGATTTCCACAGTAAGCAGAGCCATGAAATTTGACCCTAATCATTAATGCAAAGAAAACTATTCTGTTTGCTTACTTTGGTTTGCTTTTCTAATTGATTTTATTACTTTCCACTAAGTAAAACTAAGTATGTGTTTCTGGTTTTTTTTTTTATTTCATCAGCCTGTTCCATTGGATATAAACTGGATGGATATTCACGTTACAAGACCATCAATAGCCAGGTTGCTGAGCAAATGAATTCATCTCTCCAACGTATCAAAGTGCAGCTTTCCTATATGGGTCACAACATTTTTTGGTGGCATTGCCGTTTTTATTTGTGGGGGAAAAACTTGAAGAAGCAAGGTTGTTTTTGATTTGATTTGATTTGAAATGGTTTAGTTACATTCGACACTCGCAAAAAGCACCTGAAGTGGTCAGACTCCATAAAATGTTACATCCAAAAGTGTACCAAATAGCTCATAGATTAAACAACCCCCCCCCAAAAAAAAAAACAAAAAAAACAAAAACAACAACAACAATTGCTGTAATATCATTGACATGAACCTTTCTAACTCCATTGTCTTCTTATTGTACAAGTTAGGCATTGGCAATACTATTACAGTCAATTCAAGTTGATGTTTGAATTTACAAAATCAAGTTGCATCATTTAAATATTTGATTACTGTCTTTTGATTGTTTAGATGCATTAACAACATGACATAATAATGTAGGCTGCAATACAAAACCAGCGCTGTAATAACGAATGTATCGTACAATCAATTGAAGGGTCCACTACTGAGATGCATTCTGATTAAAGGTACAATTTTATTTGTTCAAAAAATATTTTAACTTTCCAAACCTATCGTTATGAAGATTCAACTTAACACCAGCTTGTATTAGTATTGCACATTATTCATGTAAAGTATATTGCAAAGTTATTATTACATCATGTTCAGGGCACTTATTATACTTCCACTGACAAATTGACTGTAATAATATACACTTTATGAATCATTGCCAAGACTAAATGTACAAATTTGCAATTTTTCTCAAGTTTGGGAAAAGTTTCATACCTCTTTACTGTAATATTTCGGCATATTTCGTTATAAATTTAAAAGGCGCCGTTTGTACAGAAAAGTGTTAATAATTATACATTGACCATTCTCCCACCATCATGGTTATGTTTCATGTGTACTGCAGCAATAATAGATATTGATTCGAGATATTGAAAATATATAGATATTGAGTTACTATCAGTTATATATATGAATATACATGGGTGGCTAGTATGTAAAGTGGCGCCCGTCACCAATGTGGCCCTGGTTCGATAACTGGCTAAGGCAATATGTGAGTAGAGTTGTGCGTTGGTTCTCTGCTGTGCCACAAGGGTTTTTCTTCGACCCTCCGGTTTTCCTCGCTCCGGAAAAATCAAACACTTTTATCTCAGGCTGTGCTCTTTGGTCATTGATGTGGCTGGCTGCCAAAGGCGCCCTTGCATGCCTGCTTCTCGAACACGTTGTAGCCGTGTCCTTCGCAATTCAGCTTCTCAGCTGCAATAAAGGATGTTTATCCTCTCAAATTATTATTATAATAGTTATTATTAATTAAAAATAATAATATACATGTGTAAATGTGATAAATTCAACATGACTGCAATATGATAAAGACCTGTTATCAGTGAGTGTTAATAATAATAACAACATTCATAATCATGAAAGTATGCGCCAAGGCGTTGAACATAGTTTTTTCGAAGAAAACAAATGAGTGTTATACGAGTGTTATATTCAGTCATCACTTGTTGTCATAACAAGCATTTCGAAATGTTAATGGAGTACACAATTTGTTACATCTGCAGTCCTCAGAACAATTAGATGGCCCAAATTTCATAAAGCTGCTTCAGCAGAAAACTATTGCTCAACACAACATTTCTTTTGCAAAAATCTGCAGGAAACCCGTTACAAATGGTACATGTGACATAATAGTTTTGCTGGTAACATGTTTCTGATAGGAATAATTGCTAAAATTTGTGCTTAGCAGCTTTGGGCCATAGGCTAATACAGCTGCTCACTAGTAAGCAAATAATTGATCTTACTGTAGTGGAGAAATATCCATTAGCATAAGCGTGTCAGAGTTTTATTAGTGTTTTAGTGTTCATTATAATGTGTAAGTATTTTGTTTCAATTAAAGGGGTGCCGCTCCATTTTCAGATGCATTTATCTTAATGACGTTAGATGGAAATTTTGCACATGGAGATTGGTAACACGATCAATATTATAAACTTCATGTAAGAAATTATATGTAAAATATTAATATTGAAGATGATATGGTATAGTTTATAATTTCCACATTCCAGAAATAGCAACTACAGTCGACTTTCGTTGTAACAAGATCTCTGGGACTGGTCAAATTACCTCTTTATACAGGAACTTTGTTCTAAGAGGACAGCAAAACAAAGAAACACAAAGCAGAAATGAGATTCGGGACTTCAGAATGTACTTTATGAATATAAGCAGAACCTCTTGATAACCTGCTCTTTATAACGAGGGTTGACTGTACATGTGTACGATGACAACAACCCAACCGCAACTCTGAAAATACTGTTACATTGGATCATTCAAAACCTTTTTGTATTTTATTTACAACTGCAAATTATTAGTGTTTGTAATAAGAGTACATGTAATGTAATAAAACAGTACTTACATGCTGTTAAATAAATGAAGATTGTGTAGAAAAGATGCACAAAAGCAGTACATGTAATTGTTTCTTCTGATTTAGTTGCTGTATGTGGTGTTTTTCAGTTCACATTTATAACTCTGGAGTTAAAGGGATGGTTTACATTTGGCAATTGCTCCAAAAATAGTGACCATAAAAACTTACTTGGTAACAGTGCAGCTGTTGATAATATATAACGGTTTAAGAAAGGTTTCCTTCTAAGGAATGTGGTTTTAGAGAAAGGGATTCAAAACATATTTCAATATGAGAAACGTTTCTGCATGTGCATTCCAATTAAAGATTATTCTTCCTGCGCGGACATAACCGCTCCAGATTTTTGGCGATATCTCCAAAACGCTACGACCTGTTGAAATGAATTTTTCACAGGTTAGTTTTATTGTATATTTATAATCCTCATTTATATCTGATTGAAACAATCGAACGGTTCCAAAACCAAAGGTACTTTGCCTTTAAGTTTCTTGATCAAAGAATATTGTCCGCGTTGAATGTAGCCAGATAACTTCTAATAAAATATATTAACGACATTTTCTAATTATACATTCGTACACTCCCAGTTGATCTCCATTTCATTTATGTATTGTCTTGTTTGGAAGTGATTTTTCGTAAAGCTCCATTGAAGTCAACTGATTATCGGAAGGGGCCTCTGTGTAATTATGAATGCCTCATACCATTGTGGTTTTGCAGAAAATGTACAAGAATTTTACAAAATAGCTGGTTTCGTGGACCTCGCTGAAATGTTTTGTTTAATTATTAACATTAACTTCGATCAGATTAGTTAAATATTTCAGAGGAAACACAATGCACTCGGGGTTTTCGGGTTTGTTTTTGTTTGGGGGGGGGGGGTGTTCAAGGCCATTGCGATGGTCATGTTGGAAAATTACCATATTAAAGTTTCACGGTCTGATTTTCACCGAAAGGCATTGTTTTGAGATTTATTTATCTCTGAACGAATTTTGACAGATAAAGATGTAACAAAATCCAAACAATTTCGCATTAGGCTATGCCACGGACGATGCGCAAAATACATAAAACGTGCAAATTGTTTGAACATGGCTAATGGACGTGAATTACAATTTAATTTAAGTTTTTAATTAACTACCACTTATAATTTGCGGATTTTCCGTGCAATAACCTTAATATTAAAGCTTATAACTTTCTCGAATCTATGAAATTAACTACTTTATATTTAAAACTAATTTTTTTGTGTAAATCGGCATTAGATCGGACCTAGCATTTTAGACGAAAACAGATGCGTTTCCTTTTGTTTGTTTTGTCAAAAGCATATGTATGTAGGCCTATAGGCCTATATGCCTAAAAATGTATGTGTCTGAATATACACCAAGCACACCATCAAGTTGCAAATAACTAAATCGGTGATAATGCGACTTTTCAAAAGGGGCAAGTGACACTCTTTCGTTCGTTAATTCTGTATGATGTTGTATTCTACATTGCTTCTGCTTCTGGGCGTTAATTACTCAAACAGTTACTGCAAGGTTAGTCAACTTGTGACAAAAATGTCAGAAAGAAGTGTATCTGCGCCAATTCAGATGTTGGTTTTTTTACCGCACGTGAATTGGTAAAAATAGCGAGGTTTATTCTGTTTGTCTTATAACATACCTTTTGGGTTTATTTAAACATGTTTCAATACTTTAAAACGGGTACTAGAATTACCCGGTGTGTCGGATGGGATTTGTGGACAGTACTTAGTATCCATTGTAGATATTATTTATGGGATCGGTAAGGGTGTATGGAGAATGGATAACCACTTTAAGGTCTTAATAAAACAATATTAGTACACTTTTTGGCATTAACTGTTTGAGTCATGCCGTGTTGACTACCGTATTTTAGAAGCAGACAAATTGGCAAGAATTGAACCACGGGTGTATTGGTAATGATCAAATTAAACTAAATGGTAAATTTGTGTTTCTAAGAAGTTACTTTCATGGGCCTAATTTGTTTTTTTAAAAGTTTTCAATTATAGATATAAGCAATTGATGTAAACGGCAATGGTCTATTAAATGTAGTATTTTCACAAATTAATATTATGACACTACATTGAAAATAAATTTAAGAACAATTGTGTAAAAAGTAGGCCTATATATACCTAAAGTGCCAGTTGAATTTTTATCGGACTTTGTATACACTAACCAAAAATCTGAGACACCTCCTCCAATAAATCTCACCTACTTGAAATGCACCCTTTTTCGTCAAACTTGTGCAAAAGTATTTAAAGTTATTATTTATAGGTATATCTATTTTCCTTCAGTCCAGATAATTATCATTTACAAAACAAAAACGAGTGAACAAATGTTTACATGTATTAATGTTGGTGCCGTGTTTTGTCAATTCTCTCTCTTACATAGAAGCCTCATCTCAGCATCTTTCAAAATCGTTCGGGTCAAATTTTGTCTGCCCATTTCCTAAATGATCTGCTGATAAAACTATAATGTTTAGGGGCCATTTAGACTACTCGCAAGTAAAAACATTTCAAAATTCAACATGAACAGAAATTTAATAGGGCGTGGCCGGGCCAAATATTGCTCAATGTGTCGGGGTTTTTGTTGATAGTGTATTTTGTTGTTGAGTGTTGCTGTATTCTGAAAACACAATATATGAGATTGTTATTATTGGTTGAGTCAGTGTTCTTCTTAATTTTGATACAAATAATAGACCGGTTACACACCTATGTTCCAACACCCTTATTGTTCCGACATCCCTAGTATATTTTCCCAATCCTAACCCCAACCCTAACCCTAACCCTTACCCTAAACATAGCGTGTAAATCACGACGAGGTTTCGGAATATAGGGTTTTCGGAACATAGGGGTGTCGGAATTTAGAGCAGTCACCGATGTTGTGTCCCATGCAGTGATGAGGAGCTGGGCCAAATTTCATAGAGCTACTTAAGCAATAAACAAAGTACTTAAGCACAACAAAATCAAAGAGTAAGGCTAAGAGCAACAGGTGTATTTTTAATTGCACTATTTAATTTTTGGTTATTTCTCAAATTTACAGCAGTTGTCATTATGGTCAAAAAATTGCTATCGAAACGGGATTTTAAAGCACAAATTTTTCTTTTACCATTTTTTCATACAAATTGTGAAAACATGCTCCAAATTTTACGAATCAATCTAATTTTTCTAGGCTAACAATTTAAAAATTGATAAATTCCAGTTATTTCTTAGCAATATATCGCACATTTTGTCATGTTTGAGATTCAAGGGATAGAAAAGAAAATCTACCCCTCCTCTTTTCGGCTGGGTTTGAGCAACAAGGGATAGGAAAATCTATCCCCTTACTTAAATTATTACCACTCGAGCCACAAATAAACTCTCTTTTTGTCAGCTTTCTCAATAATGAAGTATACATTTTAAATAAAAAGCTTTGCGTATTTTCTTTGATATTATGATACAATAATAGTTTGGAGTACAACTGTGGCAAATTGTTTTGCTAACTAAAAGTATTTTAAAATTTGCACCTGATTTTTACTTTGTTCCTTCAGTAATATTTTATGAAGAAAAAACCCATTATTTTAACATTTTGAAAACAACTTCAAGAAAATTTGCTATATATTACCAAAAAAGTGAAAAATAAAAATTCTAGTTAAAAATGAACCTGTTCACAATGCCATGTTACGTGCACAACCGATAACTGGCATCCATGCTTATTTTGGCTTCGAATAAAATATGTTTTGTTTTAATTAAACAGCTCTATGAAATTTGGCCCGGTTTAGGCCTTTACCTCAGCAGGATGATTCGCCAGAGATTCAAAGCAATAGCGCCCTCTTGTGTTAAGAATTTAACATGTGTTCATAATTTGTGCCGAAGAGAAGTGAAGTAAAAAAGATGTGCGCTTCACTTGAAACTCAACATTTATGAGTTCCTTATCTCTTTATTTTACCATGTTTTTGCCGAAACTAATCTATATGACATTTGCAGTAAAACAAAGACATTTGTAACCCGTAGGGACCTACTATGATTAATTGACTCGCCTCTTTCCATTAAAGTGTTTTTCAATGTGCTTGTTGTGAATTCTGGTTGAGATTAGAGTAGGCTAAAATTAGATGGCTCCCCCTTTTAAAAAAGCATCGTGTTATCATTTTCAATGCTGGACGGTTCAAATTTGCACTACAGGCAATCTCATTGCATTTGTATTCCTAGTTTCAGTATCAAGTTTTCACTTCTTAAAGGCACTGAACACGTTTGGTAATTGTCAAAGACCAGTGTTCTCACTTGGTGTGTCCCAACATAATTATGCATAAAATAACAAGCCTGTGAAAATTTGGGCTCGATTGGTCATCGAAGTTGCAAGAAAATGATGAAAGAAAAACACCCTTGTTGTACAAATTTGTGTGCTTTCATATAGGAATAAAACCTCTTGCCAGAAGTTGTTATTAATTTAGTGAGAAATGACCTATTTTATCAAAAACTACGTTACTTCAGAGGGATTCGTTTCCTACGATGTTTTATACTATCTGCAGCTCTCCGTTGCTCGTTACCAAGTAAGTTGTTATGCTAATAATTATTTGTTTTGAGTCATTACCAAACGTCTACAGTGCCTTTAAACTTGCTCAAAATAATGTTGTGGGCCTACACAGAGTACATGTACAGACAAATTAAAACACACCGGAATGCTATCATTCCCAACATCAAATTTAACAATTATCAAAATGATTCTTTTATTAAAAACTTTTGAGTTCATACCCTTAAAAGAGCTTGCTGTAGGCTGATACACAGAACAAATCATACTAATGACACATGTCATACTTTGAGGAAATCTTTGTGGTGCAGCTTTCTTTTATCACACTTGTACAATAGGATTGTGAAAAGAGAGACACTTTTGAAACATAAAAAGTACTTTGCTGTTTCCTAAAATGTTCAACAAGCAATGTGATGAAATTTGACAGAATTGTGATTTAATTTTCATTTCAAAATAAGTTGTTGGTTTGATAAGCAGACTATGACAGGGGTCAACGATTATATTTTTGTCTAGTTGATTGTTTTAAGAGAAACTCTGCACTGCAGTAATTTTTTGAACGTTTTATTCAAAATGTATTTGGAATCAGGGAATGAAATTAAATAATTCCAATGAAAAAGAATATACCATAAATTTGTATTATTGTTCAATAGTGATTAATATACAAAATAATAAGTTAGCAAGATAATTAAGAATGCCACATATATTCAAGTGGAGCAGCAGACTTGTTGGAAGCAGCAATTTTGGCATACAGTAGTGCAGTGAAGCCAATTATCAAACTGATCCAATTAGATGAGTGTATAGCTCAAGACTGAGTAACAGCACTACGAGGTCTGATCACCTTCATTTTTAAGAAGATTATTGCGACTACATGTATATTGGAAATACAGCTGTGTACACTTGTGTCCCAAATTGGTGTCCTTTTGGAATTCACCTGTCTTCTCAAACATTACTCATAATTGTTTGGTCATCATGGTTACTCACAGGCTCAGTTCTAAAGTACACAACCTACAGTGATAGCAGATTTGTTTTGGTATAAACCTCTTTACACTTTCTTAGTGCATATTTTGAATTTTTCTGCTGAAAAAATGACCATTATATAAAGAATGAGTACTGAAACTACCAAACATGTTTGAAATAAAAGTTATTGATACAGTTTGACCCAATGCATCTGGTATTTATTTTAAACTTGCTGGTCTTGTGAATGAATTTGAAAAATGTCAACCCCACCACCCCAACCAATTACTAACATTTTGGTGAAATTACAAAATTCTCATGAAATAAATCTACATGAAATATGCCTACATGTTGTTATAACCAAAAGACATCTCGCCATTTTTCGAGATGATTTCTGGTGAAGAATGCTGAGAATTTCATAGAGAAAGTCAGTCAGTCAGTCAGTCAGTCAGTCATGACTTTTATCAGGACTATGATGACAGCATGCTGCATCTGTGCACCACAGCCAGGACCATTCGTCTCATGGTTACTCCATTTGTAGAGATGTTGCCGAACTCAACTCCTGAGAAAATTTAGGTAAAGAGTAGGTCAAAAGTTAGGTTATTATGATGTAGATGCAAAGAAATGTTAACTGTATGGTTATGATTCATGTTGGTCTAGAAATACAAAATAAAAAATTGTTGTACTGCAGACCGGAGGCTCCTTGTTTGCTGGTTTAGAGTGGCCTTGTCAAATGTGTTCAAAGTGCTTCATGTTAATTTTCACCTCAATGTGAATTTTGTTTTGAAATTTATTTTATTTATAAGGGCCTTTCTAAAAAGGTATTTGCTTCCTTGCTTCTTTGACTCAACCCCTCCCACCTGTATGTGGTGAATACTAACAAAAGGCAGATGCTAAACTTATAATTGACGAAAAACAGATTAAGACCAGAACAACTTCAAGAAAAACTGGTAATGCTTACATTCATAAAAGCCTCAAAATTTGCAAGAAGGAATATGCCACAATCATGTGTGTTGACTTGCTGTTTCACCTGCAGAATTGGTAGATGAACAAAATAATGTTAGGTGTTGATAACACGTGTAACATATCCGGTCATAAATTATAAAATTTAAATTTTTCCATTCAATGTGTAATACAACTTTGGTGATAATTATTATGCAGATTTACATTTGAAAAATTATCATTTGATAAGGACATATACTGTATTGAGAAATATTTTATCATTTGAAATGCTGTAATCTTTGAAAATACATTTATCAACGTTTAAAACGAATTTGAGTGTTTTTCATAAAAGTAGATTTTGGGAATTTGAAAACTTTACAGGTGGAATAGATGTGATTTTCTAAAAATGAATTTCAAGCATAAAGCCCGGTTCATACTTCCTGCAAATGCGAATGCGAAGCGAATTTTCGTTACGCAATAATAGGTACGCGCTCGTTTTCCAATTGTGACGCAAGGAAATTCGCTACGCACGAAGCATTCGCAAGAAGTATGAACCGGGCTTAAGTCTGACAGTTATTCCATAGTTCAGAAAATTCAAATGAATGTAACATCAAGTCCTTAACAATAATGTATGTATTTGTTTTTAAATAAAACCTATATAATTTCTGTGTAAACTGCTATACCTCAGGAACATCCATGATCAGTACTTGTTCTTCCACTTGGGTTCCATCAACAGCAGCACATTGATCAACCAAATAAAGATATCTGTTTATAAAAAAGGTACAATTTACCTTCAGATCAATGAAAAATAATATTTCCTTTAACAGCCTTGTTGGGCTTTAATACCCTTTCTATGGCCCCCATCCCCAGATTTCTGCTGCAATTTTATAGATAGCGAATGTGACAGTATACGGTAGTTGATTACTCAAAAGGTTGTTTACAAATTCAAAACCCTTACAAAAGCATGATTCAAAAACCAATAGCACTGATTGCAATAATTCCATCACAGTGACTACTGGGCAATCCAATTGTTATTAAAAACAAACTAACTTTAATTTAATATTATTGTGTCAGTGAGTGTCTGCCATAAACAAGTGTATTGTCATTATTGTAAGTTTTTGTCAATCTTGTGAGCAAGCTGTCAGTATTAAGTTATATCTGCTTACATAGTATACAAACTTGTTTGCACAAGACAAGTTCAGTGACAAAATTAGAGTTAAACAAAAACAAATTGATTAGAGCGGGATTTGAACCAATGACCTCCGGATTAACGTGCCGGCACTGTACCAACTGAGCTATAATTTTGTCAATATCTTTGTTCAGGGGTGCTAGTCAGAAGCCACACAACCAAGTTCAGAGATTGGTACACAAAGAACACCGGAATTGTAATAAAGTAAATGTAATTATGCCAAACCTGATGACAAAGTTGTGCAGACGGCGGTAAACATCAACTCCAAGAAACCCAGGTAGAGAGTCTAGAATGTGCAACCTTTACAAAGGAAATAAGGAAAAGTATATAATTTTGTATTATTATTATTATTATTATTATTATTATATATATTTTCTAATGAATTTTTAATTGAATTAATGTAAATTTAGACCCAATTCAATCATCTGATTGTGATGTCTAATTTATTTTGAAATAATAAAAAAACCATTTATCATCATCATCATCATATAATACATAAAAAAATTGGGGGCAATTGGTTCTTGTGCTTACTTTTATTGTTTTAAAGATTTTGTGGAATTTTTAAATGCAATGAGTAAAATCTTATCAGTGATTTATTGTGATTAAATAATTGCTATATTTATGACACTACCTTGTAAAAGAAAAGCACATAAAATAGAAACAAAGCAAAAGAAAATCTCACGTTTTGGCTTCCCTTTGCACCACAATACCAACCCAGTGATTCCTGAAAATAAAATAAAAACAATACAATGCCATTAGCACAACTTTAAAGCAAAGTGTTCCTGTAGACAGAATGACACAGGAAAAAATGCCACAAAGAAATGAAATGACTAAATAAAATTAAAGATGCACAAATTTAACGAACAGAAAATAAAAGGTTATCAGACAGGCTAGCAAAAAAAGAAGCTTGAATGCCATGCTTCAAAGTACAAGCTAGGGTGTTAACAAATTGCTAGGGGAAAAATGAAGCAGGAAAGTTTTGTGGCAAAAGCCAATGTAAATCTGTACACAGGCAAACTTGAATCACAGCATGTAATACCTAAGTATTCAAAATGGTATAGAGGATGGTTGTGGTACATGTGGCACTTACAGTATACAAACTGGAAATAATAAGTTCCCAGTCCGAAGGAGATGTAGGAATTTCCGAGTGCCTTTAGATGCTCCTTCATCCGTTGGACAGCTTGGTCACCCTGCAGTGTATGCAGCCAGCTGGTTGGCTGCAGGAGTTGTCCAACGAAATAAGGAAAGACAAATGCACCTTGATGTCCAGCTGTATGGTTGATGATGTACCTATGTATCAATATCACATTATTGTAATAATAGTTGGATGTTTACAAAATCTTGTGCTTTGGTTATAAGAAAGACTTTTATATAAAGCAGTGAATCTGTAGACTTGGTTCTAAGTCTGTGATCATGATTTGGTTTTGTCTGACTGATAGCAAACACAGTGTTTACTGAGATAGCACTCTATCATGAAATCTTTATCCTTCTATCATGAAGCCAATTGAGGAAAATATCCGATGAGGCAAAATGGAGTAGTCTATCTCTCAATAAATGGAACTGTTTTCTATAGTGCACGAATGCAAAGCATTCATCACTCTTTTTCATCACATCAAAATGTAATTGAAGATAAAACTGTAATATAATAAACTCTCTTCAAGATTGTATTCCAGATTGGGACAAAAATGCACGGTGAATACAACCAAAATGCATGATTTGTAGTTTAGGCCGTGTATAATGGTATGACTTATAATCCTACAATCAAATAATAAGGCCTGATGGTGTAATCCTAATTGTTATAATACCTCATACAGAAATCAATCGCATCCCCAGAAATGTCTTCTCCTCTCTGAAGACGATTGACATCTCCCACAGTCACTTCAGTGCCATCAAGCTTCGCAACACTAAATAAAGTAATTTGTAATAACAATGCAAACAGTATCAGTTACAGAATACATGTAATATTAATAGAACAACCGATTGCAAATGACCCGCGTTATTTAACAGAAGCACATAATGTCTTAAACCAATAATAACTCATGGCCTTTTTGCCAGTCTACAAAAAGTTCAAATTTTTAAGAGTTTGAGCTTATAAATGTTCGGACAGCAAATACTTATAACATAAGTTAATTATAATTAGCCTATACATATGGGCCTACTCAACAACATAGTACACACACAAAAAAATGTTGCAAGATGATGCCGTTTCGAAATGTAGGCCCTGTTACATGCAAAATTGTTTGTACGGTTGACAGACATGAGATAATGTCGGGATCCCGACAATAATTACTATATCATTGGGATCGTCTCCTCCCCCGTCCACGCTCAAGCAAGGACGACCCCGTAGGCACACCCTCGCGTGTTACTATACATTAATATACAGCCATGAAGAAAGTTAAGCTGTGATTGTTGCTCACTAAGACCAAGAAACAAAAGAAATCTTACCTGGTCAAGGAGCTCAAAGAACAACAAACAAATTTCATTGTATTTGCTGCTCCCATAGAGACTCCAGTGCACAGACAATGAAACCAACTCTTACAATTGGGTGACTGAAACGGCACTTCAATAGGCCACCATGAAGGCCTGTTGGCAGCTGTCGTCCAGAATGCACTTAGACCTAGGTTTACATAAAATTCATATAGAAATAAACAATTAAATGTATGCATCAATTAGTGAATTTAAACCTATTTTACAAATTGTCTATAAAAGACAGTGCAGTATCGATACACAAGGTAGCACAGAAAAGTAAATTAATAGTTGCAGTTCTTATACCTTTTGAATTGCAGACAGCTGTGATGAGCCGTCTCGGGATGCAACTGTCGGACTTCTACAGTCCACATTAGTTAAGTCAACTGATCCAGTCTGTCCACTACTCCGATGTATAGGTCTGGTAGCGTGTACTAAAAAGAAAGAAACATTTCTTCATTATAAGTACACATAGGCCTAATATTGTTCACGTGGGGGTGACACAAGGGCCCATTTAATAAAGCATTTCATAACAAATACAAATACCATGTGTAACCACCGAGCTAGGGAATCAGAGAGCTAATATAAAGAAAAAAGGTACATAGGCTACTTTATTACACATGAACCTACCTTATTCATTGAACAAGTAGGGTATCAAGCATTTTAGCTACATCAAGCTACATCAACACAAATTATGAAACATGAGACGCCTCACCTTTGCGGTTGCCAAACGATACAGGCCTCGTCAAAGCCGCTTCCTTAAATCTGGACATCACGTCCATATTGTCCGCGAACGGACGCATGAATGAAGGACCCGATTTGAAACACACAAAAACAATGTCAAAAATCACTACACCTTATACTTGCATTTAATGAAAAGGAAAAATAACATAACAAGTGTAAATAGAGATCTTTGAAAAGAACCCTTACCACCCCATTCCAGAACTCCTTGCTAAGGCGCATGATAACAAAGGGAGTCACTTAAGGTCCTTGCGCGTCAATCCACTTCTCGGCCTGAAAATGAATAAAACAAGAATGGGTATACGTTTGGTAATCAATCTGAAAATTAATGGCAATAAAAACTTACTTGGTAATAAGTACAGCAGCTTTCGATAGTAAAAGCATTTTGAGAAAAATTTCACTTGTAATGTAGTTATGGACAAAGATATCAGTTTTTATCCCCCAATTGAATTTAAATCTGAAAAACGTATCCGCAGATACGTTTCTCAGATTGTGTTTTCCAATTACGGATTATTTTTCCGGTGTGGACATTATTCGCTCCGGATGTACACATTAATATTATTATTTGTTGTTGTTGTTATTAATATGTTTTCGAGACCGCCAAGTTTTCGGGCCATAGACCATGTCAATCGGGCCTGCCTGAAGGTAGAACTTAAAAGCACTGAACACGTTTGGTAATTGTCAAAGACCAGTATTCCCACTTGGTGTATCCCAACATAATGCATAAAATAACAAACCTGTGAAAATTTGGGCTCAATTGGTCATCGAAGTTGCAAGAAAATGATGAAAGAAAAACACCATTGTTGTAAAAATTTGTGTGCTTTCAGATACCTAAAAGGCTTCAGACCTGAAGTCTTTTAACATTTTAGTGCGAAATTACCTTTTTCCTCAAAACTACGTTTTTCAGAGGAGTCATTTCTCAAAATGTTTTATACTATCAACAGCTCTCCGTTGCTCGTTACCAAGTAAGTTGTTATGCTAATATATATTTTGAGTAATTACCAAACGTGTTCAGTGCCTTTAAAGGGTGTCACCTGTTTTTGCTTTAAAAAAAAATACTAAACAAAAATGAACGAGTATTTAAGAAAAATAATTTTCGGTAGATAGGTTGCAGACGTAACCGGCGGGTCATCGGAGGATTTAATAAAGAAACCTTTTTCGGTTGTGCCATTTCGTCACTTATGATCTAAACTGGTATACAGTACTGACCGGGACTGGGTGGTCTCTTCTTGAGATCCTCGCCCGCCGCGGGATCCCCTAGGTGTGACCACTCAGTTTCGGCATGGAGGAAGATGGTTTCGGTTGGTATACTCTACTGGCATACCTTCAAGGCCGTTGTGTTAGTTTTACTCCACTGCCTTTCTTGTTTTCCTTAACTACTTAAATTTATTTTTCGAGTAGGGGCCTACGTGCTTGTGCATATTTTGTTTCTTGTGGCTCGACCACGGGACCTTCCTTTTGGTTCACCTAATTCTTATTCTCTGTCTCAATGCAACCGATGTTTTTAGGGACCATTGCCTACAAGCTCTGCTTCTAAAATGTATCCCTCTGCAGTGTCATGTTTATTTTAATCTTGTTCTTGATATATACTGTTAAATTGTATTCTTTAAACTGATCGCTCTTGCTGAGTGATAAATGTCTTTTACTTCTTGATACTGTGGAAAATAAACGAACCTTGACCCTTGAACTGTGCAATGGGTTGTTAATGAGATTGATCAGGGATGAGTGACTGTTGTTTATCTGTGATGTGTCGACCTGTGAAATCCTTATTAGTTGCGATAACCCTCCATCCTCCCGACCGTCGGGAGGAGCGATTATCGCATATGAAATCCCACGTATTCTCCATGAAGTGATAATCTCAGCTTACAACAGAAAGTGTACTGTGTGGTCATTACGTGAATTTCCCATTAGCCAAACTCACCGAATTCCCATGACCCACTATGTTCCGACACCCCATGTTCCGACACCCCTATGTTCTGACAACACAATCTATATTCCGAGCTCCAACACCCCTATATTCCGACACCCCTGTTCTGTCAGCTCAACCTATATTTCGACACTCCTATATTTCGACACACCTATGTTCCGACACGTTATTTTCCAACATTATTACTCTGTTAATAGTTTGTTTTCCACCAAAAAGCACATATTCACAAAATTCCATGTGCTATCTCGGCTTTGTTGTTGTTGCTATTTAAAGTTTCTGATGTATATTTGTTTTTATTGTGGTATAGAAAGCAAAACTCAAAATGAATGTATATTATAGCTTTTCCAGCCCAATTTCAGGACAATTTATCAAATTCATCAGCACGCATTCAAATTCACGCATTTCCCTCTAATCCACTAATACTAGGTTATCTGTGCATGGGTAAAATTGGACTGTATTTTTGCGTTCAAACGGAGGGTTATTTTAACACTTTTGGATTAAGGGTCGATTAAACTCCTCGCATGCTCGTCTGTAAGGTTAATAAGCTTACACTCTAAACAAAGTCATTTTTAACAAACCAAAATGCTTCATAAAGGATGATGTTAAAACTTGTTTTATCTTTGATTCACGAAAAGGAGATTGCAGAGGCACGTAAGCAAAACAGATCAATAAGAGTCTCCCTTCATTGTTACAATGCTAGATAAATTAGTATTAAATTGGTTAAGTTTGAAAAGAAAATTGAAAATAATTGCGAGCGGGTGTGGTTTCTTTAAGTCGCACCGTTTTTCTGGAAAAAATTCTATAGTGTCACGCACCATTAACTTTTTATCCGATAAGAAAGATCTTCTTTCTGATGTTCATTCCCAAACCCATGAGACCCACACCAGTTTGTCAGGTCTGCTCATAATGCTGGGTGATTTAAAACAAATCTAAAAAGTTGTTCACCACGAACATACTCAGATGCATTTACTTTCAAAGCATGATGTTCCAACTAGCTGTAAAATAAATTACAATTCTTACCGTATCAGCAAGTTTCCTCCATTTTCGCCTATTGTACTGGAGATTTCTTTGAGTTATCTGTGAATACAAATAAAAACATCCAATCTTATTACCTTGTACATTCTATGTAATTTATTGGCAGGCGAGTACAACACTGGCCATGGGTCCATCTTGTGCCACAATTTCCACACATGAGATGTGCCCCTTATCCTTCATATCAACAGTTTATAAAATCAGACATTGAAATCTCCACAAATATAAGATTTAGTGTTTTCTTCCATTGAGTTGTGTATAACCATAGAGCAACTGCTCTATAACCATGTCTGCAGTAACTTGGTCCAGGCTCTGTGGCTCCATTGTAAACATCACCGTGACATATGGTTAACATGGTAACTGGGGAAATTTAAGACATTCATATATAAAGAAAAGGTTTACCCCATTATGAATTGGTAATACTAGAATATACATTTACATTTCTGTACATCACTCAACGTAGTTAACGACTCTGTATGGTAAACAATAAGTTTGGTGTCTTTCTGATTTGGGAACAGGGAAAATATATAGCACAATAAAGATAATTTGTTTACTCTTTCAAATGATATACAGTTCGTTGGGGGTTTATTTGTGAGCAATAAAATAAAGACTGTTTACTGTAATAATAAGCGTTACATGGGCTTAGGCATGAGGAACATCCTACCTCCATGGCTAAACAAAAACAAATTCCAAACATAAGAACAAAATTAAATATTTACCGAGCAATCGTACTAGTTGAATACTTAAAACCGCCATCAACATTACATAAAGTAGCCTATAGTTATTTGCAATCTAAATGAATGTCGTTTACTTGTTTAGCTATAAACAGTGTGTATTTAAATGATTTTTCTTAAAGGAATGTCAGGGCAGGGAGCCATGATGTGCTCTCTAAATAAAACTGAATTTTCTCTCCCTCATCGGTTTGGCGAGTGCTGTTTTCAAGTTGCAGTCGAGATGCTCCAGATCAGAACCTTAAAGGGAAGGTACACGTTTGGTAATCATTCTTAAAATTAATGCAAACATAAACTTAGATGTAGGTCTCTAGCAGCTTTCGATATTATAAAGCATTTTGAGAAACATTTCACTTCGAAGTAACGTATAGTTATGGAATATCAGTTGTTATCCCCACAAATTTGGATATGAGAAACGTATCTGCAAATACGTTTCTCATATTGTGTATTCCAATGGCGGATTATTTTTCCTGCATGCGATGGACATATTATTCGCTCCGGATTTTTGGCGGTATATCAAAAACGCGACCACCTTTTGAAATGGAATTTTCACAGGTTAGTTTTATTGTATAGGCCTATATATTCGAACGGTTCCAAAACCTAAGGTATACTTTCCCTTTAACATAATGAGTGGTGGTGTGTGAAATTTTAAGCAGGAACGAGGAAAACGACTGTTGTAATGATTGTAATTGTTTAGAAAATAATCGATCATTTTCATAAAACGAATCTTGGACTACACTGAGGTATTAGATATAGTTAGCGAGTCTTAGTAGTTATTAGAAAAAGTTGTAATCATAAAAACAAGGTAGGGGCATATATACAAGTACAATTGCTGTTTATTTGGCCCACAAAACAATACAAACAATACATGTAAACAATTAACAATACAAGTTTAAGTACACTAGTGACAAAATGAACCCATAATATAAGTCAAAATGAAGCCGGAACTGATACTGATACTAGTGATAGGGTGGGACGGGAAAGGGGAATGCATGAGCAAACGATGGCACAAAAATAAAGTATCACAGATTCAAGCCAATTAACCAGCAGAATAGAAAACACTAGTCTACCTAAAATATGTGGGTCAAAGCCTCTCTAATCCAAGCTTCAATGGTGGCATGATTAAGATAAGTACAACAACAATAACATCAATTAATGTGAAAACCAATGAACTATAAGAAAAAATGTATAGACTATAATATAATACTATAATATGTATATATAAAATTAGTAGGGTAGATGGCCTTAGCTTTCGTTCCAATCCGGACCTTCGTCAGAAGCAATAACAAACACAAACGCAAACATATCCATTTATAGCAAACAAAAGAGGAGCAAAGGATTAAGAGAAGGTATCTAGAAAAAACGGGAACATTATAGCCAATCAAAGTTAGTAATACATATACATTTATTTTTGCTATTAAGGTGTACTTTTTAATTTTTGTATATGTCTTATCTATTTCTAACTATTGTAATGACTCTGTAGTTTGACCTTCGGGTCACGAAGTTTGTCAATTTTAATAAAATTCAAAATTCAAATTAAATTCATATTAAAAAAAATATATATATATAAAAAATAAATAAAAAATAAGTTTTAAATTGATGTGTCTTATTTTAGTTAACTATACTTTATATCTGAATTTTGTGATGTACGGCTCTTCAATCTGTGTAGCCTATTTATAGACCTAAAGTTAGATGTTTTGAAGACTGAATAAATTGAGTTTTAGGACTCCATTCAAAATAATAAAATAACATAAAAATTAAATAAATAATTGCATTTATAATCAAATAAACCAAACAACTTCCGCCAGTGATAACATTTCGTCACCGACGCCCACAGAGGTAGATACCAGTAAAAGGTAACAATCTGAGAAAACTGCGTTTAGGAATCATCAAAATGGTCGGGTAAACTTCAATCTTGTTAATTAGTGTTGCTGTGAAAAGAGTTGTACTCATTACTACCAGTACCAGTAGGGTCCACAATTTAAATGATTTACATTTACCTGTTTGGATTCAGAAGTAGATGGTTTGGGTTCAGAAGGAGATGGGAGCGAACAATCTGCATTCTGATTTTCCGAATCTGATGACGAAGCCATTTTGGCTGTCCAACATGAATACAATCATACAACTAAGTTTCTTAACGGGTCCTTCTCATCAACGAGCAACAGTAGAAGTGAGGAGTACTGTACTTGAGCAGAGAACCCCCACCCTTAAATAATGTTTCCACGTGTTTATTGTGTGCGTCCGTAGAGTGCGTGTTCAATTCCACTTCCTGTCATGCTGCCACGACTATACAACGTATGATGATAACTTAATATGCAAAACTATTGCATAACTATTGCATATTCAACAACTAATGTCAATCACACACATCACTTGGCCGAGTTTGACAGGCAGTCATGAATATTCAAAAGTATACTGCTTTTAATTTTGAAGAGATCAAAACATCCAGGTAACAAAACATCAATGATCTAACCTAACCACTAGTGGACAGTTTACTAGGACAGTTTACTAAGCAATTCTTTTACGTAACGTGGGACAAATTTAGAGTTATTGAATAAAACCAACCCTATTTTCCTAGTAAATACTACCTAAAACCGAACACGACATATAACGACTGCGAGATACCATTTAGAGACTACGAAAGCTTTGCGCATACGCAGTTTGACCACAACCATTCGTGGTTTAGCTTCATACGTCGTGTTGCATATATGCCTCGTCCAATAAGCTACTTCAGTCTGGTGACATGACACGGCATTGAGAGCCGCTTACAAGCTGAGTCCATCATAAACACAATCACAACTCGATATCTTTTAAGTGGTCATTTTTAATTTAGTCAGTAAGATTCCAGAATGTGGGGAAATCAACAGACTAGGCCTACATACAACCCAAATCCTGTGAGTTTGAGCATTTTTCACATTTTACTTTTAGCTGTTGACATTCATTCTCACTCTCAGTTGAGTTACAACTGCATTTTATGAATGATCGTCGCTCGTGTCGTACCACGAAGCACGAAGTGACCTAGACCCAGTTAAAACTGGGGCTTTAAAACTGGGGCGCTGTACTAGTTTTTTCGAAATTCTGACATCTGCGGTCGTACTAGTGCCCTAAGAATGCGTTGCATTTATATATACGCACAGCGATCTTCAAAGTTAAATAAGTTGACACAAAAAATGCCTCAGAACGACAAAAATACCCAACCAAAAACGCCTTTAAAAACGCCTATTTTGAGTAGGCCTTTTGGCTTCTTCATATGTCTAAGATGTATACATCTATTTCTACCTCCATGATCAGGCATTTAAATGTACTCACGTCACGATTTTGTTGAGCTGCAAATTTACGATTTTCGGAGAAACCACCATGACGTCAAACTCTCAGTTTCTCACATTCATACTGTGTGCACTCGCCGCAGCGCGCGATTGCTCTGCGAATATACAACACATTCCTGGGGCGCTAGTGTACGACCACAGATGTCAACATTTCAAAAAAACATTTCGAGTACAGGGCCCCAGTTACTGGGTCTAGAACATAGAAGTGACCTATCTATTCTATGGACTTCTCCATAGCCCAAAACCATGTTTTGAGAAAATTGCAAATGAAGTTGCACAATTTCGGCGTCTCACCGTCTGCTTATATTTTTATGTTATTTTGTTGAGACAAAAAAAAGGCTGGCTAGTTTATTCGTACAGAACTGTCAATGTGTTTTCATTCCTGCAACTATTTAAATTTAGTAATTAATAGTAAACGTAAATGTGTGAAAAGGAAAACACGAGTTTTGCCCGCAGAGAGCGCTGTGTACAAACGAATACTGGACACAGTAGGGGGGACTGTGTGTCTCATATTCCCTCATAGTCACGTTCCTTTCCAACTTGACAATCGCACCAACTATAGTTGGGACTGGTCCCAACTTGAGTGTTACAGTTGGGGCGCTCCAACTGTAGTTGGGATCGCCCATAGAGCTCTACAGTATAGCCTTCCCAAAAGCGATAACCGTGACGATCGTGCGTGGACTGCAAGAGCGATCGGCGTAAATGGAAGAATTTATCAAGGTTTTTTATTTCAAACCTTGACCTAACCATATGTTCCTTTTGCCTTGCTCATTTTCTGAGGTAATTTTTGATTTTATCAAGTTTTTCTCGACTTACATGAGCGATGGCAATTTGTCAATGGGACTCGCACGTGAAACCAATCGCTTCATGGCAAAACTCAAGAAAAACTTCACTCCATCGCACCAAACTACCCTACCCCCGCCCAGCCGGCCACGCTACTGGCCATCCGCCATCTGCCAAATTATTTCTACCTCCATGGTACTTTGGGGATGGGGGATGGGGAGTCTGGCTCCGATGGTACCCTGTATTTACTGCGATGCTGCGATCCCAGCAACTACAGTTGGGGCGCCCCAACTATACTCAAGTTGGGACCAGTCCCAACTATAGTTGGGACGTTTGTCAAGTTGGGACGGTACAGTCATACTCAAAAAGCAAGGACAGAGATACTTCTCCCTTGTTACTGTTACACTACACCGTATGGTCATGGACTACCTCCATGGTATGGTGCACCTTTAGCAGACCTACATGTAGACACCTTACAAAATATGAAAAGAATTCACTTTGATTTGCATTTGTTCAAAATTTCAATTTTTCTTTTAAAATGCAAGTTACAGTAAATATTTGTCATGTTAAAAAGCTTTTTGATTTAACTAAACAACATTTTTGTCTGGCACTAGAACAGAGGCACAGTGGGTCAAAGTTAAAGGGTCGGGTCAAAAGTTTAAGACATTACATGTAGGTTAGATTGACCACTGAAGTTGTGTTGATTTAACAGAAAGAACCAGCATGACTTTATAACTTAAAACGAAAAACTAAAGTGAAAGGCGGCATCAACTGGTGGTATTCTGCCAATCAATCAACAAAGTGCAACTGTTATTGGTAACAGTATTATGGACCTGTGCTGTGGTTTTAAAGTTGGTACCATATTTTATCTGCATTATATTGTACTGTTATGATGCAAAATAATTAAATGAAACATGTTTAAGAAGAATGCAAAGCTAGAACTCATCCCTGCCTACGACCAAATGCTTTAATGAATGTAAATTTGACATCCTGTCATCACATCTTGAGCACTTAAACTTGTACAAGAACAAAAACAACCTAATACTGACCATTTTTTCTCTTTAATAATGCTCTTTCACTTTCTATTCTTTATTGCCTTTGGTCATGAACAGTTTCACTTCGCCACATTTTGCCGTAATCACATCACAATCGACAGAACTCAGCTGAGAGACTGTTTTCCACGTTGAGAATGAATACTGAGTAAATGTGACAACCACTTTCATTGATTGGGGTTTGAAACATGCAAAACTTATTTAATGCAACACTTGTTTTGTACAGGGCTATGGAGCGCAGCAGCAAGCACCCCAACCGGGATATGGACAACCTCAACAATATGCACCCCCACAACAGCAATATGGAGCTCCTCAATACAGACCTCAACAGCATCCACAACAACCCTATATGAATCCAAACCAGCACCAGCAGCAGCAGCAGCAGCAGCAGCAGCATGGGTATCAACAGTATGGAGCCCCTCCTGGAGGAGCAGTACCTCCTGGTGGAGACCCTACACTCTGGCATTGGTTTCAGGTAAATTGGATTCTCAGTCAGCATAATGACATACTAGCATATTTTCCTGCATACGAGATGTGGCTTATCTGACTTTCAAATGTTAAAAAAATCACTGCGTCTATCTAACTGTGCGCCTTATCTGGTATCGATTGAGTTCATTGTGATGATCACTGTGTGAAATATTGAATTTTTACTGTAAAATATTTGTTTCTTTCGTCCAGGGTATTGAGGGTAATCCTATGTGTTATCGTTTTATTAAAATCAAACCTACACCGTACTGCCGGTGTATAATTTAAACAAGCTTCGACAAAACTCACCGAAGAAAGAAGTCACTGGCCATGCTGCTGCCCACAATAATAATAATAATACCCGGCACGAACCAGCGACGACTCATGCTGTACATAGCACGCTTACCAGTAACATACCAGTCTTTAAAGGGGCACACCGGCTCACCATTTACGTAATTTAGTGAAGTAGAGTCACAAACAATAAATAATTTTATGTTTAAAAAATAAAAATCATAAAATTAGCACGTAATTAACGAAAAATAGTGAAAAAAACGAAACGCGATCAAAGGTCAGCGTATATGCTTTTCCAGCCGTTGCAACCGTCAAATTTACTTGACATTGTCTTGGCAGCTCTATCTGAGGCAACCTCTTGTTTTTCCGCTGATGACTTGACTGGACGGCCGGCGGCACTGGAGCGAAATTAAAACCCCCTTAGAACCAAACGTGATTATGGTGTGGCTCCCAACCCCCCAGACAGGCTCCGAAGCCACGGCTATTGGCAAGCTGAGGAGTTCATGCCCCTAGGTTTCAACGCTCTCTGGCCCCACGGGATGTAGCGCCGGCTGACGGGATATGCCCCCAAGGCTTACGTTGTGATTGCTCCACGCCTTTGGGCCATGCAACACGCCTCCGTTACACGGACTCTTTAATGCGAATCTTACGTTGGATTTTTCACCATTATTTACAACTTGTAGCGATAATTTGAATACATGATCTTTTTCGTCAATTACTCGTTAATAATTGTGTAAAAAAAAGATTTTAATTTGGTTTGGTAAGTTACTTTTAAACGGCTGGAAGTAAAACTAACTCGGATGGTCACGTGATTATTTGAACCAGTTTGTGGTTCGAACTATCACGCGACCTTTGTTTTTGTTTTGAAAATGCTCAAAAACGGCTAAATTTGATGATTTTTTTTATGGACTGTTCTTCTTCATTCCTGGAAGACCGTTGAAGTCATATTTTAGTGTATTTTGTAGCCCAAATAGCCCAATCCAGCCGGTGTGTCCCTTTAAGTCTTTTTTTTGATGTTATCGTGTAATGCACTGTTAGATTTCGCCACCAGAGGGCGTACGTTCTTATTGTGAAACATTGTTGTGAAAGTGCCCTCTAGCGTTCAGTGGTTCTTACATATATTGTAGCATGCCAAAAAGCGAGAAAACAAGGACTAGCAGCCCAATATTTGAAAAATGTTTGGACAACAGGTGTGTGCGCGTGCTTGTTGTGTAAAAAGAAAAGCCACAAAGCTATGGTTTTAGAAAAAAATCTTTAAAATGAAAATGAAAAAATTATTTACAGAAGCGATGTTTTATTCATGTTCGTGATTTAAAAAGATTACAATCCCTTTACATTATGGTAAGTGTTAATATACCAGCACAATGACCCCTTTATGTAGTGATGTACGAACAGTGAATGGGACCTGACGAGCCGCTGTAAGTCATTATTACTATTATTATTATTATTTTATTTGCCATAACAGTACATAGCAAAATACAAGAAAATATGCCCCGAGATGGGCAAGGGACAGCAAAAGCAAATACACCATGATCCGTAAATCTGGGGTACACAAGATATCTCTCTAGTAGACACAGGCATTTGCCCGTGGTCTCCTCCTCAAATTGTACCCCACTGGAATCATTGGTACCGCTCCCACCACAGCCAGTCTTTCCAGTACTGCTGCTTTCAGTTCGCTGGTATCACAACTAGACCATTCTCGGATGTTGTCCACCCAGTGCATCTTTGGTCGACCCACGGAATGATGGCATCCCTCTGGCATTCCATCCACAATGGCTGCCGCCAAGTCGCCTTGACGAACCACATGACTCAACCAAGCTGCCTTTCTTTCAATCACAGCACTGCTGCTGAAGTACCATCGGTTGCCGATCATCTCCATCAGTCTTTCATTTCTCACATGATCTTGCCACTTGATGTTGAGCAGATGACGCCAGATGGTTCGGCCGAAGCTGTCTAGGCGTTTGATGTCAGCTGCCTTCAGCGACAGGGTGGTGGCACCATACAGTACCCTTGACATGATAAGTGCCCGAGTGAGCTGTATCTTTACCTCACGCAGACGCGAGGGGAGTGTAGGTATTTGCACTGCCAAAGAAGGGGATTTGCCCATGCCTAGCTGCATTCGAACCTCCTTGCTGTCATCAAGCATGTGGTTGATCGACACGCCCAAGTACTTGAAAGATGTGACACGAGGTATTTGTGCTGAGCGGTATGTGATGGTGGTGTCATCGGTTGTTGGCTGGATGATCATTATACTCAGTCTTATCAGGGTGGATGGTTAGCCCATACCCCTCAGATATATCGCCCAGGTTAGTGAGCATCTCTTCAACATCAGCTCTGCACAGCGCCATCAGTGCCAGATCATCAGCATATTTGATCTCCTTTAGAGGGATACCGAGGGATATGACATCTGGTGCCGTTACGTGCGCTATGCGATTGTTCCACTCCCGCATGAGCCACTCGGTGAAGAGTGTTAGTGGCAGTGGACAGCCCTGTCGCACTCCGACTGGTGTTTCAAACCAGTCTGTCATCTGGCCTTTCCACCGGAGCTGACCATTTGAGTTGATGTAGAGATCTTTGAGTAATCGCATCACATCCTCTTCCATGCCTAGATACAGTAGTTTTGCAAACAGAAGTGCGTGGTCGACTGAATCAAATGCCTTCTTATAGTCAATGAACACCAGATGGAGAGGGCATTTTCCTGCAGTACGACTCCGCCACACCTTTAAGGAGGTAGATTTAATCAGTTGTGCCCTTACCGCTTACAAAGCCACATTGGGTGTCACTCACTACGATGTTGGCGGTTCTGTCCATTCTGCGCTGTATCAGATTCAGAACGATTTTGCTGGCATGACTGATTAGAGCGTTGCATCTTGTATTAACACTTGAAACTTGTTTCGGTGATTTGGGGGCATTACCCCTTATACAATCGTGCGGCAGGTGCTGTGTGAGGACCAAAACTTGGTGACCCTTTTCCCATGATACAATGCGAAAATGGCCTCTTCTGGGAGAACTATAGAGGGCTCTCTGTAATGCGAATTGCCGTAATGATACAAAGTTTAAACAAAATCAAGACAGTCTCTTGACTTTCAACTTGAATGGACCAGCTACATGTATCTTGGATAGGTTGTACCTTTGTGATTCTCTTCGTGAAAATGTCAACAATTGACCACAGATACAGTCTGTTTTTCTGAATGCTTTCCAAGTTTTCATATGCAAATGCCAAAAAATCATTTTCTTGGCTTGACTTGGTAAAAGGTTTGCATATATTAGTTGTATTTAATACATGGTGTGGTTTTGTTTCCTTTAGGCTGTAGATGCAGATAGGAGTGGATCTATTACTGCTGCTGAATTGAGACAGGCTCTAGTCAATGGAAATTGGTCACACTTTAATGAAGAAACATGCAGATTAATGATTGGAATGTTTGACAAGGACAAGTAAGCAGATTTTTTTTCTCAATTTGTTTTCTTTTAAGGTCATCACAATGTGACTTTTCTTTGTTAGATTTTTCTTTAAAAGCGGTGCCACTGCATATCAAACACACCGTCAGGTCTTCTACTTCATTCTTTTAAGGGCAAGGTAACTTTTCCTTAAATAAAGAGCACCTCTCTGAGCGAAATTTAAGTTTTAGTAGAAAACTTCTAGGGCAAAAAGGCAATTTTCTCCATTGTCTTAGGTGTATCGGCTGTACTGCAGACAATGGAATACTGCATGCCGTTTAAAGTACTGCCAAAGAGGTTTAGCTAACAGGTAGGCTTAGCTCAATGGTGCGTGAAGGCTGGAAACTAGAATAGAATAAGCTGGGCTAAGCTTGTTGGTGCAAGTAAGCCGGAACTAGAACTGGATATTTCTTGGAGTGGGGAGTGTGTGCTCACTGAACTGTGTCAGTTGGTAACAAGCACAGGAATAGGGAAGAAGCCAAGTAAGCTCGTCCCAAACCCCAACCAAAGTGGCTCCTATTCCCAAATTCAACCTCAAAGGTCCCGTTCCCCACCATCTCCAGTGTATCTTCCTGCAAGCAGGGATCAAGGTCTACCACTCTGCTCCCAAGGAACTACACCGCTCTCTTAAATCACACAAGGACAAGCAAGGTTCCTCCACCCGTGCAGGAGTTAACTGCATTCCCTGTGAATGCGCCTTTATAACCACCTTGGTAGTACTTTTAGCAGCATACAGCAACAGAGTCCAGAATTCTCCTGAAGACAATCAGCGCCACTGGGGGAGTAGTAGTTGGATGTCCAAACATACACAATCAAAATAGAACTCGTTTTCATGAAAAACTACGGTTTTAATACTGTAAACAGTTCAGGTAAAAAATCACAATCGAACGGAGTAATCAAAACATCAAGTGAAGTACAAGTGACCACCAGAGGGCGCTAGACTGAACTGGCGTGACTCCTTCTATTTACCATTTGAAAAGTGGGCAATAAAACAAACAAAAGGTCCATAAAGTAGAATGTCCTCAAAAAATAGAACAGTCAAATAGGAAGAGAACAGCAAGCAATCCAAAATGGCAAAAGGCGAAAAACATGAAAATGCAAACGTGGAACCATAGTACCACTACTACACGGGAAAAACACGAAGGCTGTCATAGGGGTGGACTACCCTCGAGCCTTTGGGGATTATTCTGCCCCAAACATAGAAAATAACCAACAGGCAAATCACAAGTCAACAATGAAGTCTTTCAAGTGACCGGGGGTACGGCGCTGACGACTGGAGCGTCTGGGCTGAGTATGTGATGGTTTGGGCAATTCTAGTGTAACACTTGTAGTGGTGTCAGGCTGATCAGCTAATGAGTCATAAGTTATGGTTGACTTGGGACTGGAATCTGGAGCTGGATGGACACTGTCGGAAGCACTATCCGCAGAAGCTGAAAGTTCATGGGGAATGTCCGGCGGTTCGGGAGGCTGTTGTACAGGTTCGGAGAAATCATCGTCATCGTGGGTGTAATCGCGAAAGTGTGGCAGGGTATGATCCAACTTGCAGGGAACTTTGTAGCACTCAGAGTTCTTGACGCGGTACGAGGTGCTCCTAAGTTGGGAGCCAACAAATTTGCGGATGTTGCACCACAGACCGTCGACAGACGAGACAAGATAGCGATTCCGTGCACACGACTTGTTGCGGTCACTGTAGAGGTAAACCAAGTCGCCAATTTCAACCGGTGTCGGGTGGAAGAGATTTCAGAGGGGCTTTGCATTTTTCGCTGTGCGGGTGGTTGCGAGAGCGATGTTGGTGTTGGGCCTGGATCATGTTGAGATCAGCAAACGGAATCTGCTGGTTGGTGAATTGGTCACGTTGAAACCACATTTCGCGTGCTGACAGACCTCGGTTACGAATACGAGAGTTCAGGACTGCGGTGGCAAGCGAAAGCGTGAGTGGTGTTGCTGGGCTACCGGTTGGGTCTTGGTGTAGTAGCTCGTCCTCCAATTCGCGAACTGCTTTCTCCGCGATAGGGTTTTTGTTTGGGTTTTTGATGTGGCCAATCTCAATACAAATTCGATGTTGTTGGAGGAGTTTGTCCTGGATGAGCCGAGTGAAGCCTGGTGCTGGGTCCGTGCGTATCACAGAGAGGGGGCCGTCTAATGGGCGGAGCTCGATGCAAAGGCGTATAAGGGCTGTGCGGAGTGTATCGTGGCGTTCATCGTCAATGATGCATGACGTGGTGTAAGAGGTTGAGCATTCTCGCAAGATGAGAATCAGTTGACGGTTGCGCTTGATCACGTCTGAAGCAAAAGAAATTCCGACCGAATCTGGCGGCTCGCCTGTAGACTGCTTAATGGTAGTGTGGGGCGTGTTCAGTAGTGATGCGCAATGGTGACAGCTGGAGCTAACTTCGTTAACAGACTTATCTGAATCGAGGGCAAAGAAGTAGCGACGAGTCACAGAATTGAGTTGGTGGCGTGTTGGATGGTCAAGTTGGATGTGAAGTGCGGTAAGGAGGCCATGGAGTACTTGGCGAGGAACGATGATGCATTCTCGTGTAGGGAACAGTGGCACTTCTCTGCGAACAATCAGTAGTCCATCCTTAGCAACCGATGCGACTTGCAGGTAACGCTTGACATCCTTGATGGTTGTGGCTTTTTTGGTAGGACGGGTGCCCTGGACCAGGTGAGCATGAGTACGGCGCAAATCTGGGCACTCCGACTCAACTGCCAACCATGCGGCTCTGCTTGTAAATGGGAGCTTGGCGTCACCGGAGAGGACTTCCTGGGCAGACACTCGCGTGACCGTGGAATCTTCAATGTGTCTGACAAAGGTACATACTTGGCAAGTAGGCTCAAAGCAATCCGGGGCATTGCGACTAGCGAAATCGGAGGGGACATTTGCAGAACCAGAAAGGTGGCGAATGGTTGCTTGGAAGCGACTAACAGTGGAGAGGAATGTTGAAATTCGCGGGCTTGCTGAGAATTCACCACGGCACAACTTTTCGTATGCTTGTACGCATGGTTTGCTGTCGGTGAGGACACATGCGTGATGCTTGGATTGAATGATGAATGGGCCAAAATGTTTGGTGGAGGCTGCAATGGAGAGAGCCTCTACTTCGCAGGGTATCCAGGTTGGCTGTCGTCCGCGTAGTTTGGCGCTGAAAAAACATGCGAGACAAGGTTTACCTTTGCGAGTAATATACAGGGTTGCACCAATGCTGTATTTCTTGACAGAACCATCGGTCACAATCCACAATTGGTCGTTGGGACGAGGAAGAGTGATGGTGTGAGTTGACGACAGAGCAGCTTGTGCCTTCTGGAGAGTATCGCGTAGATCATCGGTCCAATTCAATTTTTCTTGAGTCGGACGACCGGCTACTGCCTCCTCTAAGGGGGAGAGGAGAGATGAGCAATTGGGAATAACACGGGCGAGGACTTTGAGGGCACCACTGAAGGATCGCAGACCTCCAACCTTTACTGGTGTAGCACAGGTGGAGAGTGTCGCTATGCGGTGGGGGCTGGCGTGGATGGAACCATTGGACCAAATCCATCCTAGTATAGTGTTGCTCTTCGGACAGATGATGGTCTTGCGAGATGAGAGACGGAGGGCATTGGTGTACAGGGCATGTAAAACCTGCCTCCAGTTGAGAAGGAGTTCTTCGATCGTGTCACCTCCACAGTACAGATCGTCTGCAAGCTTTGCCACAATGCCTCTCTCGAGTAGGTCTCCCAGGACACGGCACATAAGCTCCTCAAGGGCAGTTTCTGAACCGGGCATGCCCATTGCAGATCTGGTATATACTCGTACACCTTTGAATGGGGTCGCCACACCACAGTATTTCATTGACTGTCGGGAGAGTGGAATTTGGTAGAATGCGCTGGTGAGGTCGGTGGCGATGAGGTAACGCCATCGTGCGATTTTTCGAAGAGTCGAGTCGACGTCGGGCATGAGTGGCGGTTGAGGTTTGCTGTAGCGGCCGACATCAGCGAAGGCTGTGACTAGGCGAAACCCTCCGTTTGGCTTTTTGATGAGGAAGGAGGGGTTGAGGTATTCAACAGGGACGCCAACATCTTCAGGGCGTGCAAAGACTCCCAGTTTTTCAAGTTCATCAAACTTGTGCTGAAGCTCTTGGAGTTTGTCCTGAGCGTATTGAGGGAGTCGGCCTTTGCGCTGTGGGGGTTGAACTGGACCCATGTTAACGACTGCTTGAAAGGGGCCTGCAGAGCCATTGTAGCCTGGGAAAGCGGGGTCAAATACCTCGTCAAACTCCTCGAGTAGAGAGCGGAACTGTGACTGAATAGTCGGCGTCAAAGTGTTATCGGGGTCGATAGACACGGAGCTAGAGAAGCGAGGTGCCGCGTTGGGTGTGCGTGGGGGCTGGCTGGGGACTGGTTTGGTGACTGTCGGGGTGGCTGATTGTTCGTCGGGCATTTGAGGGATGAACAGTGACCTTACTTGGCAGAATTGTTCCTGTCGTCGTAGAACGCGGGGCTCGGAAGTGAGATTTGGGATGCACACTTTGCCAGCAACGCTGTGTATGAGGCTTGGTGGGGACCATGGCGTCGACGACTGTGACTTGGCGCTTGTGTCGGTGCGGGGCTCGAGTGTGAAAAAGTTGTTGTTGGTGAAGACGTCGCGGGGAAGTTGAACTTCGATAAACTCACCAGGCCATACGGTAGTGCTGTGGGAGGGGGCTCGGAGTACATGGGCTCGACGGACTGTATGGTTTGAGAGGGGCTTTCCTTCGGAGCCATACAGGTAGGTAGTGCCGTCACCCAGAATAACTTGGCGTTTGGCTGGTCGAATTGAAATGTCATTGGTTTCCATGAATGGAGTACCAGCCAAAATTTCGACGTCAAGATTTTCTACGACGAGACCCTCGAACTGAAAATTTCTGTTATCTCTTGTGAGGGTTAGTTTGGTCTTCCCTATGACGTTAAGGGGGGATGATCCGTCTGCCTGGTGCGCCGATTGGGAACTCTTTGAGATCTTGACCCCAAGTTTTACAGCTGTAGAGTTGCGAATCAGATTTCCAGTGGCTCCGCTGTCAATTATGATGCATGTCGCGTGATGGCCAAGAAATGCGTCAAAGTATGGAGATTGACGAATTTGGACACGGAGTGCGGATGGTTCATGGAACTGGTCGACTGGTGCACATGCTAGCTCAAGGGTTTCCTCATTGGAGTCGTCCACCTCCTCGTAAATGTTGGCAACTTGGCGAGCTCTCGCTATGTATTTGCGGTCTCGTTCGGGTAAGTGTGGGCACTCGCTAAGGAAGTGGAGAGAGTCTGATCGACCAACCTGCTTACACAGTGGACATGACTTGAACGGTTTACTGTTCTGGGGTCGCAGTGTCGTCTGTCTAGGCTTCGGTCTCATGGATGAGGTGGGCCGAAAGGTGGAAGTGCGCATTGATCGTGCGTCCTCGGAAGTGTGGAGTTCATCCAGGAGGGAGTCGAGGGCTTGTGAGATCTCGGGTTTGATAGATGCCAATGTGCGTGAGCGGAGTTCAGTACCATAGCGTTGTTTGACAAGTCTAGGGAGGGTTGGGTTGATGAGCCTTAGCCAGGTGAGTACGATAAAATTTTCGAGTGTGGGGGTGAGCTCTTCATCTTCAAGAATGGGTATGCCATGATGGCATATGCCGGAGTCGCGAAGGAGGAGGCTGTCCTCAACAAACGCTACAAGGCGTTGGTACAAATCTTCTGGGCGCTCATCTGGTTTTAGCAGTATTGAGGCAAAGTCAGTGAAGTGACCCCCTGTTGACTGAAACCCGAAGTGTAAGCGTACTGCCTGCCAGATGTTGAGAATAGAGGTGGAGTTGCGAACGATGGTGTTGTGGGATATGACTGGGCAGTAGTTTGCGATTTGCCCGAGCATGAGTTCCAACATGGTGACCTTTTGTTGAGTGGTGCGGCGTTTTGTATCCTCAATGTCCGGACCATCGTCTGTGAATCCTCGGAGTGGAGAAGACTTGGTCTTTTTCTCCCACTTGAAGTCATCGGTGAGAAATTTGGCAAAGTTTGGATCGAGGGAGAGGGTGTACTGGAGATTATGCTTCCAATTTTCGAAGGAATTAACTGTCTCATTCTTGCTGAGGGACCATTGTTTCGGAGCCCTATGTGTTGATGCCATAATGAGATTGGGTGTGAATAGTCCGTAGGGAAATACGAGTAGTATATAAAATAGCTGCGTGTTCAGCTGGCTGATCGCTCACCTTTATTCGTGATATGTACGTTGGGACTGGAGTCCGTAGACGGCCACAAAAAATGAGCTATTCGTTGTGTTGAATAGCGTCCGTCTACGGGATTCAAGATGCGTAGGATTGTTTCGAAACGCTGCCACCACGCCACTGGGGGAGTAGTAGTTGGATGTCCAAACATACTAAATCAAAATAGAACTTGTTTTCATGAGAAACTACGGTTTTAATACTGTAAACAGTTCAGGTAAAAAATCACAATCGAACGGAGTAATCAAAACATCAAGTGAAGTACAAGTGACCACCAGAGGGCGCTAGACTGAACTGGCGCAGAGCATACTGATCAAAAACGTCTAGTTGTCAAACAACTGGTTCTTTTTAGAACAACCACAACTCTTATGAAGAGTTTTTAGACATGGTGTCTCTGCAAACCTGTATTAGGTAATTTTCCTTTGTTTACGTAATTCTGAGCCTGCAACACTTCTAAGAACAGTGGATTTACCTGGCAAGTCTGCCTCTACCTAGCATCCCCCAAGTTCTTGCATTGGTTGGTATAATGTCCTTCAGTTCACCAATGTGTACAACTCATATAAAATTCACTCAAGTCCAACAGCAGATACAAGTACATGTAGGAACAATAGGAACAACTGCCAGTGATACCATTCACAATCCTGAGTGTATTGGTTGGACCATAGCATTTTAGAAAAAAAGGTTGAGTTGTGTTACATTTTCATGGTCAATTGCAACAACTTGTTTGTTTATGCTATTGTTCCTTTAATTTATTTATTTGTAAAGAATTGTTTTGTATTATTTTGCAGCTCTCTTTTAGTTTGATTTCATTTTAGAGGGGTCGGGTTGAATTGTGTAGGAGAGGGGAAGCAATTTCATTGTAATTGATGAGAGATTTTAAGTAAAAATGCTATTGAAATACAGAAGGAGTTTATGTAAACAATCAATGCAAAAAACATGTTTCGAAGAACACTGTTTACTGGTGAACAATCATACATGTACATGTTGTATGTTTCTCTGCCAGAAATGGGACAATTAATTTTCAAGAGTTTGCTGCCTTGTGGAAGTACATCCAAGATTGGAAGCATTGCTTTGAAAGGTAATTATTACTTTAAATAATGCTGGATGAGTGCCATAATAAAACATGTCACATTTAATGAACGGCAAGAAGTTGAGCAAAGTCTGACCAAAGGGCACTGAGATCTGTATTGACTAAATTTAAATCACTAAATTTAAAAAGCTGAACCCTTCGCTTCTTTTTTTAGGCATTAACAAATAAAAGCTTAGAACTATTATGTTTTCATGAAATTTACACATTTGTCATGTTTGAAATGCATATAAACTGTTCATTCCATTCTGACAGTCGTTTTCCCCTCAAAGTTTTACAACAACAATGGTCAGCTAAATTTGTGTATTTTCCCAAAGGTGATGTAGGGAAACTCACATTCATACACAGAAAAATGGCTTTCATTGTGCTTACTTTTTTAGCATATAACAAATATTTCCTCAATACGATTTGCTGGCCCTTGTTGTCTGCAGCACAATATACTCAGCCATGGCCACTTTGTTGAGCCACTCCAATCAAAAGTTAACATTCTCTTTTGGACATTATCCTCACAGTTTTAAAGCAAAGTATACCTTTGGTTTTTTGAACCGTTTGATTGGTTCAATCCTATATAAATGGAGATACATGTATTTTATACAATAAAACTAACCTGTGAAAATTTCATTTAAAAGATGGAAGCGTTTTTGAAATATTGCCAAAAGTCTGGATGTCCACGCAGGAAAAATAATCCGTAATTGGAATACACAATTTGAGAAACATTTCGAATGCAGAAACAGTTCCCAGATTGAAATATTTTTTAATCCCTCTCCCTTCTTGAAGGGAATTGTTTCTCAAAATGTTACATTATCAACAGCTACAGTGCTTTTAACCAAGTAAGTTTTTGTGGTAAATAATTTTTGGAGTAATTACCAAAGGCATTTTTAAATATTTTAACTTGAAAGGTTCTGTGCAATCTGTTTATTAAATGCCGTTTGTTACATCAGACAAAGGTACAGGGAAAGACTTTCAATATCGCAATGTCCATGGGAGCTGCTTTGATAATCTTAGAATTTAGAAGCAAAGTAAAATGCAAGGTCATGTCTAGTAATATAATTTTAGGTGCAAAGTTTCAACAAAACAAATATTTTGGGGTTAAACAAAGAAACATTGACTAGAGCGGGACTTGAATCAGGATTGATGTGCTGGTGCTCTACCAACTGAGCTATCTAGCGCTATGTTGGCGGTCTCCCTATTTAGGTATTCGAGCATTCCGCCAGGAACACCTTTTGTTTTGTTCTGTTTTTTGAAAATTTTGTTTAATACTTCTTCTTTTTCTTCTTCTCCCCGCGATTGTACGCTAACAAAAGCACACTTCCCAAGCTCACACAACCTTCAATCTTTACATATAGTTAAATAATCATTAGTAGATAAAACCGTTGCAATGACGCCATGATGACGTCATCTAGTGTCGAATTAAGCTTAATCAAAGTTTAATATTTGAAAAAAATCATACCTCATGAACCACTATATGAATTTTTACAATCTTTATATCATCGGAAAGGCCTTTTAAGACTTAACAAACGCTACACAGAGTGTGACCTCATTTGACCTTGACTTCTGGTTCAAACCGGAATGTGAAAATTTCAAAAAATCATATCTCAAGAACCACTCATATTTAAGTAAATTTTCTTACATCAAGTTGTAGGTCCTTGAGCCTCCTCAGTCTTTTGCAAAGAAACAATACCTATTTTACCTCAACTTCTGGTAGAAATCAGATGTTAAAGCTCACGTTTGTAATGACCCGCAGTTAAACTGTATAATGCAAAAGCACTGTTAGGCCAAGAGCATTAGCTTTAACCCGGCTATAGCTCATAACAAGCTGATTTTTTCAGGACAGGTCCAGGAATATGTCTAGAATAACATACTAAAAGTCCCCTAAAATCCCCCTGGAGCTCTCTCCGAAATCCAAGATGGCGTCCAAAATGGCCGCCATTTTCGAAATTTATTGCAACCGGACATGTAAATAAAAATAAAGGGTCGAAATATATGTTTTAAGGCACAAGGAATCTGATAGAATCATTATTTTGAGATTTTAAAACTCAAAAGTATCTAAAACCAAGATGGCGTCCAAAATGGCGTCCAAAATGGCCACCATTTCAAATCTTATCATAACATTGCAACCAGACATGTTGTAAATATAAATAAAGGGTCTAAATATATGTTTTGAGGCACAAGGAATCTGATAGAATCATTATTTTAAGACTTAAAACTCATTTTTGCTTTTTAACATAAGGGCATTTATGAATGGGAATAAAAGAGTAGTGACTCGTTCTTAAACGGCCGTTTAAAACCTTGCAGGGTCGTGGCCGTGTGATAAAGGGTTGCCTTCGGCTCGGCTCGGGCCTTTATCACACGACCACGACCCTGCCGGTTTTAAACGGCCGTTTAAGAACTCGTCGCCTACTCTTTTATTCCCTCTATTTAAATCTTGAAAATCCGTATCAAATCACTATTTGCGAGATTATACAAAGGTAATATAGGTTTTCATTTTGTATTGTATACGTGACATTACATGACTTCTACTTCCGGGTGAAACCGGAAGTGCCTTGTAATTTAAAAGCGGCAACTTTTTTTGAGTTGCTTTCAACGATGTTCTAGTCTGGCAAGGGTCTGGTTTAATAACAATAGAACCAACCTCATAAAAATCAAGAGTGCCCTCTAGCGGCAGGTTAAAAACAGTTCAAAATACTGTTTTACTAGATGTCTGAGGCACAGTTTATGATAACTGTTTCAAAATTGGTATACATAATGTAGTATTCAACCACATAGAATAACCATGCCGGAACACAGTTTTTCAGCGAACAATATTTTTATTATCTAAGTAGAATCTCAGTAGAAGCCAACTTCTGTTTACACAGGTATCAGTTAAACTGCACTCATTAGTGCTGAATTACTCAAAGGTTCTCTACTGCATACACTTTACTCTAGTCTGTTCTGTCAACTGCCGTAACTGGTTCACTACAAACAATAACAAATGCAATACATGAACATTAGATTAATGCCATAACCTAGAAACCATGCAACTTAAATAACCCAAACTTTCCCCGAAAGCCACGATTTTATACTGAAACCCCCCACAGGATTTACTGAATGAAATTACAAGAAATGATTTATCACTCAAATATATTAATGTTCTTACTGACACTTGTGGATCCCAAACTTAAACAAGAGTAGGAAAGGCACTCAAACTTTCTTTTAACTCGCTAGTTTCTTGTCAACATATCCCTGGAACTGAGCAATAGACAAACCCCCAATTGAGACCCCCAATTGTACCACAAGAGGGCGCTATAGCACAAATTAGCTAACTCGCCGCTACACATAATGACCTTTATGCAGACAACATACTTTCATTGAACACCCGAACATCTAGTGTTTGTAATTTTACAAACACTACATTTCTAGTTTGTCAACGTTTTTGTTTGGGATGGACACTGTTGAATAAGTTGACGTAGGAAAGGAAACCATTGCACAGTTTTCAACAGAGTTCAGAGTATATAACGGGTATACTGTACCTCAAAAAGGGGTTCAGACAACGGACTCGTAAAGTGTAGCAAAATGACAATCCATCTACTTGCAGCTATAACCAATGTTGGTGAAAGGCTTACACTGACCAGTACCTTCATGTTTGATTCATTTCCAGATTTGATCGAGATAGATCAGGAAACATTGATGCAAATGAGCTTCACCTTGCACTTGCTTCATTTGGTTACAATGTGTAAGTTACATGGTATTATTATCTTAATTAATAAACTAATATAAAATTATAGGCAAATACATAGATGTCTTTTCCTGATAATAACTAGCCTCATTCCTGTAATCCAATGCATTGATTGGATCATAGCAGGTACAGTTTCCAAATTAATAATCCTTTCCTTGCCATATTATTATAGGTGACTTTAGTTGATCAAGATCCCACATGGAAACCTCTCAAGCAAACACAATGTCCAATTATTATAAAGCTGTATTTGTTTACAGTGTTCACTGTTCGTAACCAAGTTTACAATGGTTGGAAAGAGTAAAAGAGTAACTTAAATACTGCTGGTAAACCAAAACCCATGGGTTTGTTATTATGCAGTCCTCTCAAAATTAGAGACATTTAGAAACCAATCTCATCGATTTCTACATTATATGAAAGGGAATTCAATAAGTAAGAAATGTTGTATGACTTGTTTTGCTCTAATATGAAATCTTCAGGGCGATAATAGAGTAATAGAGTTATTAACACTAGCTAGTTTGTCAATGTCTTATGTGTAATGTGTAAATAAAGTGTGCTTTACGCTTGAGTGGTTAAATAATTCAGTCACCAGCATTGGTTTATGTCAGGACAATAGACCCTTCCCATGAAATATGATACGCGTGATGTGCAATTTACATATTTCATGGGAAGGGTCTATTGGGTAACGAGAGAGGGTTAAATTACAAGAAGGTCTGATTCACTTTATTTAATTTTAAAAGTTGAAGTATCCCCAAAAGAAGGGAGTATCTTAATTCCAAAACTTGTTTGATTTTTTTTCTTGCTATCCACAGTTCCCCTGCCTTTTGTTCAATGATAGTGCAGAAGTTTGACCGGAGTTCTGTGAGAACAATCAAACTGGATGACTTTATTCAGTGTTGTGTGATGATTCGTTCTTTAACTGAGGCTTTTAGACAAAAAGACAGCAATGCTTCAGGAGTGATTAAAATTCACTTTGAAGAGGTAAGATTTTGTAGTATCAAGTATCATGGGTGTAAACGTGTACCTTTTAAGTCCTATTTGTATTTTTGTTCCTATTCCTGGTACTTGAGTGACACTACCTTTTACAGTAGATGTACACATTCAAGTAGATAAACCAGAAATAGCTACAGAGCTTCTATACTCAAGCATCACACAATGGGAGGCTTTGGAACGCTACATGTACAGGTACAGTAAACATACAAGGTAAATTTCCATTCTTTATGTAGTTCTGAGCTTGAGCTCATTTCCAAGAGCAATGGATTTACCTGGTTAGTCTGCTGCCACCTAGGTGGCAGCAGACTAACCAAAAGTCTCCCTTTGTGTGGATAATATACTGGGTTGTAAACCAAAGACAAATTTGTCTTCCTTTTTATTTTGTTTGTAACTCATTGACTTGTTCATAGACTCCAAACATGTTTACAGATGTGCTGATTCATTTGTTCAAGTGCGTCATAATTATGTAACATGACATGACAAGTAACAAAACATACCTAAACTGACAAATGTAAGCAGGTGTAATTCATATAAAGATTGAAATGTTAAACAATAGAGCAATTAAAGGTACCTTGTTATGTGCAAGTTCATTTTAAATTATTCTTTTACAGGTGAATGCTATGATAAGCCATTCTGGACTGGTTATTGTGGATAGTTCTCTGACACCACAGTTCTGTCACGTCTTTGATTGTAAGCCTGAAATCTTCCCATGGTGCATTGGAAGAGGATCCGGGTTTCTAAACAGGGATGACCCATGTTCTGTAAACGCTGGACAAAGTTTGTCTATTTTTCACCAGAGAGCACAAATCTAACTCTGGAGTCTTATGGTCGGTTAAAGAAGATTTACAAGTTATCACACCGATTGTAAATGCTTCACAATCCCTTCATTAAGTCTTAAACAAAGGTTTACCAAATCTTGCACACTACAACCAATAGTTCTCTTAGTCAAAACTGATACAAGGTGGGTGACAATTACATGTGAATTGTTTGAGTGTATTGGCCTCTGCAGCGATAAACTTGGAGAGAAGATTCTGCTTTTTGTACAAATGTTTTTAATTCGGAGGCCATCCCTCTAAGGGTTAAAGTACATACTCTGTTTTTAAGTCTAAAGTCTTAACCCTTTCAGCCCCAATGGCGACTTTAGTCAACTGTGCACTATACCCTGCTTGAGCCCCAATGGCGACTTTAGTGGACTGTGCACTATACCCTGCTTGAGCCCCAATGGCGACTTTAGTCAACTGTGCACTATACCCTGCTTGAGCCCCAATGGCGACTTTAGTCAACTGTGCACTATACCCTGCTTGAGCCCCAATGGCGACTTTATTCGACCAAGATAACACACAAAAAGCACTCAAGCTTGAGCACAAAGGCCATTTGTTAAAAAGCTGTAGTTTTGTCCATGTTCACCCGCCATACCCAAGCTTTCCATTATTGGAAAGGAATGATGGTAAAATATAACAGGGTTGCTATTATGCAATCACTTCAAATTGGAGTGGAAAGAAACAAAATGCCAAACACCGGAGCGCCATATGGTTGTGTGCAAAAAGGTGTTTGGGTTTCAAAGACCAAGAAATTGGACATTTATTGGCTGATTTATATTATTTTTGAATTATATGAAAGGAAATTCAATAAGTAAGACAATTTTGATTCCTTATTATGCTCTTAAATGAAATCTTCAAGGTAATAATAGAGTTTGCAAAATCAAACTTTGAACACAAGCTTCCTGTTGTGTGAGAATGTGTGCCTCATGCTTGAGTGGTCAAACAATGTTTTTTTCATAACATTTTTGAGAATTGGGGAGGAGAAAACAACACCAGAATTTTGTGTGTATTGAAATTTGTTTGAAAAACTTTTTTTGTCCTCTGTTTGAGATCTCAACAACTAAATGGTGTAATATTTTCCTGTTTTCTTTCTATCATCAGTTCCTGGAAATGGTTTTGGAAAATGGTGTTCACTAGATGTGACATGTTGAGCATTCAACATGTGAGGTAAGAATATTGCTCCACCATGGGCTGGTTCAGTTAGAAATTATGTATGCCTCTTAACCCTTAAGAGACCGTTCATTTCTGTATAACCATCACCATACGCCCAGGCATTGCTAATCTTGTTGATTTTTTGCACCGTTATTTTCAGGAAAAAATGTCAGGAAAATTATTAAAAAAACAGAAATACATGGTTTTGTTTTATAGTTGTACATTCTATGTTAACATGGGAATCATTGGAAAATGTCAATTCGGTGCGATACCTTTTCATAAACCCTCTTGTTTGAGTGAAAGTAGGTCAAATCTTCTTATGGGCATTTTGGTACAAGCCGCTTGCGGCCGCTCTGGTCTCTAAAGGGTTAACCCCGGTAGAACCTTGCATAGAATATCAAACTTATAGTGTGTCAAAACTAACCTCTATTTACTCAAACAATAAGCTATAATTTTTCTTGCATTCTCCTTTACTTTTTTGAATTTTTTTTTCTCAGTTGTAAACTTGTGCTTAAAGGGTCTGTATACGTTTGGTAATGAGTCTGAAAATTAATGGCGATAAAAACTTACTTGGTACGTAAGAAGTGCAGCAGCTTTGGATAGCATAATGCATTTGGAAAAACATTTCACTTAGAAGTGCTGCGGTTATGGAAAAAGAGATCAGTTTTGATCCCCCCAAAATTTGAATAGAAGCGTTACTGCAGTAACGTTTCTCAGATAGTGCATTCCAATTGCAGATTATTCTTCCTGCGTGGACATAACCGCTCAAAACTTTCGGCAATATCTCAAAAACGCTACCATCTTTTGAAATGAAATTTTCACAGGTTAGTTTTATGGTATATATCTACAACTATATAGGATTGAAACAAACAGTGGGTTCCAATTACCAAACGTATACAATCCCTTTTAGTTTGGGTTGGAATGATTTATTGAAATGGTTCCTAAATTGTATTTTACTTTTGACATGTTGAGGAAATTGAAAGGTTTATTATCGTTTCTGTATTTTGTTGTTTTTTTGTAACCAGTTGCTGCCTATGGTTCATTTTGACTGATTTGAAACTGTGGCAAATGGAGAAACAACACACCACTCTAACTGCCATTTATTGCAACCAACGCATTATGAATAACTCATGAAAATGTGAAGAATTGCTTTGAACTAAAGCCTCAAGAGAGATTTAATGTAGCTTGATGCTTAATGGAGGGCAACAGGCAGTAGATAACAACTGACAACTCACTGAATCCAAGATTCAATCAGCAGAAAACTTTAGTGATTCCTTCATTGACAAACAAGAGAGTTACTATCATCAATAAACAGATTGGAACCAAGAGAAAACCTTGAAGATTTGTTGAAAAAGTATGGTTCTGTTATTCTGTATGCTCTCAAAATGTGTATGATTCCACTGAACATGAAATCAATCACCAATGTGTGCCATTTGAAACAGGTAGAAATGGATTTATACTTAATTAGCTGCCTTTCATTTTGTTGATATACATGTACTGTGGAGTAAGATTTGAAGCTTTGCATGGTGTAAGAAGTACAATAAGAAATTAGCTTACAGTGATATTCACATGAATAACATATCTCTTCTGGGAGAAGTGGTGGTTCTGAGAAGAACCGCAATTGAGATAGTCTCAAGGATCCAACATTCCGTCCTAAACAGGATCCTGTCTTGTTGAATCATGTACTGTATGGCTAACTGTAGAAACTAAGATACAAGGTTTTTTTCTTTGACTCAATTATTTTGGTTCTGATTCCTGATCTTCAAAATAAAAAATGTAACATTTTGTTTTTCAGTACAAGAGCATGTTTTTAAAGTTTGTTTTGCAAAAGTAATAATGCAATTTTATTTTCAGCCAAATTAAGGGTGATACATTTTTTTAATAGTTTGCATAATAAAATGTTATATATACAGGGAAAATACGTAGCGTTACACATTCTATGATTTTGTATCAGTACAAAGTAGAATTTAAAGTTGATTGTAAACAATATTTTGTTCATATGATACAAAACCTTTTTTGTTAACTCTTTGAAATGTTTTGTCTACACCATGAACCAGAATTGTGTATTTAAATGTAAATCTTTGATCATAAATGAAATGTAAATGTTCATACTTTTTGAAAAAATTGTTGCTATAGACATAACAAACATGCATGTGTGCCCATTTTGTATTTGATGTTTAAAATTCATGGTGGCATTAAACACTTCATTATTTTTTTAATGTCACACACAAACCTAAGCTTTAAATTTTTTTTTTAAAAATCATATCTAAATTTGACTTTGTGTGAAATATGATTGAAATTTAGTTTATAGTTTGAGACCACACTTTAACACATGGCTTGTCACGGCTGAATCATCCCAGTGTGGGTTCGAATCCTGGTCATGACTCTTGTGTTCTTGAGCAAGACACTTGACCATAAATTGCTTGAACTCTTAACCCAGGTGTATAAATGGGAACCTGATAGGGCTGACATGGTATGTGTTGGATTAACCCCTTAGCGTTTTTAATGTTATATGAGCTGCTTGAGGTTGTATGCTCCCCAGGGAGTTGAGTAAATTTTAAAGTATACCTGATGAACAGGGATAATGTTGTAAAGCTTCTTGATCTAGTAGAACTTTCCGCCATCTTTTTTCACTAGTTATTCACATTCTTCAGTGTATATAAACAATTAATATTTTCAATGTCAAATATTACTTATAAGAAACATCTGCATTATGTAGGTTTCTAAAATGGTTACGGTTAATTACTGAGTGTTTCTTTTCTATACAGGGATTTGAAGTAGTATGACATAAATATTCTTATTTATAAAACCCATACACAGTTTCTGCCTTGTGATTGGGTTAGAACGTGTCACATGATATGTCTTATATTTACTAGAAAGCCACGCGAGCGTGACGAACTATACCCATAGCAACATGGTACTAAACCCACAGCAACCAGTGTACTATACCCATAGCAACCAGTGTACTATACCCATAGCAACATGGTACTAAACCCACAGCAACCAGTGTACTATACCTATAGCAACATGGTACTAAACCCACAGCAACCAGTGTACTATACCCATAGCAACCAGTGTACTATACCCATAGCAACCAGTGTACTAAACCCACAGCAACCAGTGTACTATACCCATAGCAACATGGTACTAAACCCACAGCAACCAGTGTACTATATCTATAGCAACATGGTACTAAACCCACAGCAACCAGTGTACTATACCCATAGCAACCAGTGTACTATACCCATAGCAACCAGTGTACTATACCCATAGCAACCAGTGTACTAAACCCATAGCAACCAGTGTACTATACCCATAGCAACCAGTGTACTATACACACAGCAACCAGTGTACTATACCCATAGCAACCAGTGTACTAAACCCACAGCAACCAGTGTACTATACCCATAGCAACCAGTGTACTATACCCATAGCAACCAGTGTACTATACCCATAGCAACCAGTGTACTATACCCATAGCAACATGGTACTAAACCCACAGCAACCAGTGTACTATACCCATAGCAACCAGTGTACTATACCCATAGCAACCAGTGTACTATACCCATAGCAACCAGTGTACTAAACCCATAGCAACCAGTGTACTATACCCATAGCAACCAGTGTACTATACCCACAGCAACCAGTGTACTATACCCATAGCAACCAGTGTACTATACCCATAGCAACCAGTGAACTATACCGTAGCAACTGCAGCTTCTTGGTACATATATAGACGTCTATGGCAATTTATCACAAATATTGACTTCTTTTACTCATGCTATGGTTAAAACCACGACTTCCTCGGTGCTCCCAGACCGGTCTATTTTTTCCTTGGCTCAGGGGATGACCTTTGGAGTGGTAATATATCAATATTATGATGAGCTGTGTGTTTTACAAGAGTTGTACTGTTGATAATTATGTCATACATGTAAATGTATTCTTATGCAGAAACAATTCACACATAAGTTGATATTATTATAAGTTATCACACAAGCGCAAGTGGAATACGGAAAAATATAGCACCTCGCGTCCAGTATCCAACGAGGCCGAAGGCCAGAGTTGGATATGGGACGCAGACGCTCTATATTTTTCCATAATCCAAGAGCGTGTGTGTGATAAGAAATATATCTTCAAGCAAACTTGACGCGCAGTAAAGATGGATGACGCATCGCTCTGTACACACGGGTAAAAAAGCGCAATATGCGGAGTTAGAACACACAAGACGCAGGGTGTGATATGGGCCGAGCGGTATTATAAGTTATTACACAAGCGCGAGTGGTATACGGAAAAATATAGCGCTTCTGCGTCCCATATCCACCGAGGCCGAATGCCGAGTTGGACATGGGACGCAGACGCGCTATATTTTTCCGTATTCCACGAGCGCGCGTGTGATAACGAATTTATCTTCCAGCCTAGTATCAACCTCATAAAGAAACAAAAACGCGCAAAGTTTAGAATGTAATTTTTGCACTGACCGTATGCGGAGCGTGACGTATTGACACTCTCAATACGCAGAGTGCATTATAAAAACTGGGAGTAGGTTATCGCTTGATATCACACTCCGGTTCGAGCATCTGATTGGAGGATTAGCGCGTACTGGAAGATAAAAGTTTATAACACACTCCTTGTTGCTATGGATCGACCAATCAGAATTGAAGATCCAAGCCTGCTTGAAGATAAAATGGTCATATCATTTCAAACCAAACAATCTTTGATTCCAATTCATCGGTATAAAAAGTGACTAACAATAAAGAATTGCTCAACTCACTATAAAGTAGTAAGGGGGTGTTAATATGGTTGTTAGAGAGAGAGAGTACATTGATCTGGGAAGACAAATTAATTCACAATCTCTATAGTTTTCACTAAACTTGCCATACAACTATGCTGTGTAAATTTCATTCAATAGTCCCATCTTGGTGGGAAAAAACCCCCCAAACCAAACCGGCTTATGTATTGTCGGGTATTTTGTGCACGTTGATATCGGGCTTATTTTGCTTTCAGCAATCGAATTAAGCAACAGTGATTTGCAACGGGGGTCTTTGGATTATATTTCTGGACTTTGGCAGGATTTCAGATGAAGATAGTTTGAAGATTGGTAGTGTATGATGAACTGTGTATAATCAGGGAGTTTCCCAGTTAAAACAATTTGACCTCATTGATAATGATCAATCGCGTACTTTGTCTTTATTGTTGAAATATATTTATTTTTTATATTTTGGTCTATCATTGGGCTTCCATTGTAAGACACACAAATTTCCTCCAAATAAAAATTACTTTTCATAACCATAGTGTGGTGTTTATCCCTTTTTGTGTATTCATTACAAAATGTATGCCTATATCTTACCATAGTAATTATTTGGTTCAAAAGTAACAAGTTTTTCCTCTATTTCCTACAAATAATAAGTTCATTTAAAAAATGCAATTGCAAAATACAATGTAATCTGCAATATTGGGACAGGCTTTTTTGTGTCACCACTCCGTATCTTCCAAAGTTCTCGCACGATGTTTATGGAATTTGCCACAAATGTTTGTGTTTTCATCAAACTTTACATGATGACGTAAAAACAATTTCAAAAAGTTGCCATTAGGGGCCTTTTGGGGTTATTTTTGCAAAGTTTTGGTCAAAAATTGCACAGCTTTGGTCAACAATTGTGTTTTGCCATTTCAAAAAGTTGCTTTTAGGGGCCAATTTTTGTATTTTTGGCACAGTTTTCAAAAAATGTGTTGTGCCATTGTCCAAATGGTATAAAACTTTGTGAACTTGTTTATTTTGACACAATCAATAACATGACATTATACATATACTGGTTTACCGTGGGGCGCTATAATAACTGGTTTATCCCAGTTTTGGGAAAACAGTATTTTTTGGTGGTGATCGGATGCAGCGTTAAAAGTTACGGGCAAAAATCTGGTGGGAAATGAGTTCAGCACTCCACTTTTCGGTTTGTATTGCCAAACACTAGCATTGAGACAAGAGAAAATATTAAATTGTGAAGCACACAGACTTGAAAACTTTCAATTAAGATAAAAAACAAATACAAAAGCATCAACTCTGGTTGATGATTTGAATTTTGGTTTTATATGCTTCCGTATTTGTTTTGTACCAGTTACAACTAAAACGTTCGACTAAATCTGTTTTAAAGGCTACTTGTTTAAAGGCCCTGTACACTATTGGTAAGATCAAAAAACACAAATGTTCACAGATTCACACACAACTTACACGATTTAAAGAAAGTAATGGTTAATAGGGTTCCTTAAAATATTTCTGCCTAAAATGCTATCGTTTCTGAGAAATTAGTAAAACAATAGTTTTTATCACGCGCGATATTTTGAAGAAAAAAAACTAGAAAACACATAAGGTCTCTTTTCACTATTTTCTCGTGATCTCGATGACCAATTGAGCTCAAACTTTCACGGGTTTGTTTGTTCATGCATATGTTGAATCACACAAAATGTGGACACTGATTTTAAGCTGTTAACAAAAGTGTACAATACCTTTAAGTCTGTTTATGGCAGTTTGAAAACTTTCAAACAGTTTCTTATACATAAAATAAAATTCCACCTTTTGCCAGAAGGTATTTGTGTTTCTTTTCTTTAACTGAAAAAATAGAATTAGCTGTTGAAAACTGCTTACCAACCAAAGGACCTATGGTATAAATGCAAAAAAAAATTAATGGCCTGACGTTTCGACCCTAGCAGAGTCTTTCTCGAAGGCTAAATGACAAGACAACACACATGAACAGGTATATTTAGTGTAACAGAAGTAGTCAAGTGGAAATACATGAAAAGAGGCAGAGAGCAAACAGACAAGGCAACTGTAACAATGTTTTTCGTTCACTAGCACCGTATCCACTTTGATCTGCTGTTCCTAAGGGACATAAATGATGACAACAATATGAACACAGGAATGATTGGAGTACTTCTTTGTGCACTCAAATAATTTATTTGTTGCACCCAAAATCATTTCATGTGCTCAAAATCATTTTGAACACTCAACATAATTTAATTTGTGCACTCGAAAAAGAAGACTAGAAATCATGTCGCAGACTCAAAATAAATCATTTTGTTTACTCGAAATCATTTCGTGCGCTTGAATTTTGATTACTAAACCGTGCTAATTCATGTTATCGCATAAACGATAAAATACATTATTTCGGCGCAGAGACCTTATACGGGTGCACCACACTAAATAGGAAAAAAATCATGCGCCAAACTAATTATCATAATTTGTAAACCCACAGTTACTTATTGGGGTCATGCAATTAATAGATTGTGTAATTATAACACAATATCAGAACCTGGCGGTTCTGTGCTTCAACTTTTTAGGAGACTTGATAAATTTAGGCTTTAAAGTTGGTCCTTTACGGCTTGGGAATTGGAGGAGTCACTTCATGAAAACTGGCAGCAAGTCGGTTTGGGAAAAGCACATTTTCGGGGTAGTTTTTTTCTGGGGTAATTATCAAAAAATCCAAACGGCTGACCTGCCAAAAATTGAAAAGAAATCTGAAGTTTAGTTGTCTGAAAATATATTTGATTAGTTTTCAAGAGGCTGAGAGAAAATATTGTGTGAGTATTTTTGAATATCTAGCATTTAGCATTGGTTTCTATGGGAGTTTATTTAATGTGGTGCACCCATACACGGCTAAACCTGTTTTCTTTATATCGCCCTCTGCCGCCCGGTTGTTGTGCAATGTTGTTGGTTAGACCACTCTATGGTTAGACTAGCCTTAGACTGGTCCTATGTCTTTATCCGCAAGGATAAGACAGGCACTGGTCTTACCGGCCCAATGATTTCAGTGGATACATTACAATGATTTCATTGGATAAACGTGCAGTGACGTATGATGAATAGGCTTACATCTTCAGAGTATACACAACAGAGCTGTGTATTGAGAGAGTTGCGACATGGAGGGACCAGCTTTCTCCGGTCACGTGGTTGCTGGACGCCATTTTGTTCCAAATGCAGCATAATCCAATGGGCAGACTAGTCTGGCACCCTGTATTCGCCAATGCATTTTTTGGAGACAAAATGGCTTCTAATCGCAAGTTGTCGCAACTCTCTAAATATAAGGCTCTGATACACAAAGGCCGAGCGCGCCCTCATTTGACGAACCTCATGATAGGCCACTCTAAAATGTGACAATGTGACAATGCGACAATGCGACAATGCGACAATGCGACGCGACTATGATACGGAACAATGCGACGCGACTATGCTACGGCACAACGCGACAATGCGCCGTTGACGGCGTAATCGGCTAGAGACCTTAAAAACCACAATGCGACAATGCGACGGCACGACGCGACTATGCGACAGCACGATGCGACTATGCGACGGCACGACGCGACTATGCGACGGCACGACGCGACTATGCGACGGCACGACGCGACTATGCGACTGCACGACGCGACAGTGCGACGGCACGACGCGACAATGCGACGGCACAATGCGACTATGCGACGGCACGACGCGACTATGCGATGGCACGACGCAACAGAGACGGGGCATGTTTGGGAGATCCAAGCCAGAATGTCACACATGCGCCGTGTAACTTGGCAGAGATGGAATTCCATACTGCAGGACTGACTATGCAAATTACTTGTGTGATTGACCAGGTTGGATTTCGGATCAAGCAAAAGCGTTGGTTTACTATTGATAATATTCGGCCTTGAATTTTACCTTTTGACTGATGAAAAATTCATCCTTGAAATGCAAAGATCCTTTAGTTGTTGAAATCCAATGGCGTCATGTTTCAAATTGCTCTGAAAAAGTTATGAACCAAAACAACCCCACACAAAAATTTACAGACCCATTTTCTCAGAATGATATCATCAGATGTTTTGGATGTTGACAAATTTTGCACTGGGTGGGGAGTGTATCGGATACAATGGCAATTTACACCATTTTAACGCGAGGTTTTTTTAGAGTTTTTTTTTCTCACTCACATGAGGACTCTATCCTATCTGAAAATGAGTACATCACAAAATTGAATTTGTCATTTCCCTTCCTCTTGTAGGCTTATGCCAATTCGTGAATGTTAAACACACTGATGTCAGTGTTGTATAGAGGCTGGGCAAGCTGCCCCCTCTTATGGCAGGCTGCCAAGGAATCCGGGCCCGGTAACATGATTTTGGGCAAGCTGCACCATGATTTGTTCTCTTTCAGGTGCCATCTGTTTTTGCTAAACTGGTAATTGACCAGTGTCTTTTTGGCAATAAAAACAGTTTGAGTTATGCCAAAAGTCAATAAATTGATTTGTTTATCTTACTGGGATCGTCTGAGAATAAAAGATTATTATTTTGTTTGACTACGACAGATTACTAAACCGTGCAAATTGATTATTATTGAGCTTGAATAGATAGTTACGAATGGTTATTTTGTATTGAATGACTATCAAACCTACTGCGAATGTTTTGTTAAACCACTCAAATGGATTACTAATTAATGTTCAAACAGAGTGTTACCCGTGCGAAGGGATTATTAAACCAGGCGAATGCAGAATTATAGGTTTTCTCGGTCAAATTCGGCAAATGAGCAGCCAATTTAATTTTTGTAAGCTATTTTGCCTCTCCAGTTTTTACTGCGTTTCAAATTCAGATCTCAGGCATTCACTTTCGTTTTGAGGCATCCATAATCCTTTAGCACTGTGTTCAATTTAGCATATCGTCATTCTTTTTCGTGACACACAGTCATCATTCAATTTAGCAAAGCTGGTTCTACTGGAGTTTTTTACTGATTTATTTGTTTCAATTTCGTAAAGAGGCAATCAATTTCGCTAAATGAGAATTCAAATAAGTAAGATAAAGAAATGCGAATAAACAGATACGCTGTACTAGGCAACTGTTTCGTATCTTCACTTTAATTCAGGTAAACCTTACTTTTCTTTATTTATGTTTCCAGTAGATTTTACATGGGGCCCATTAGGTTTCTTCTTCGTCTTCGTTGTTGTTGTTGTTGTTGTTGTTGTTGTTTTTTTTTTTGGGGGGGGAGTCTTTATCGGTTAAATGATCAATACCTAATTTTGTATTGTGTTTGAATGGGGCGTTTCTTTATGTTTTTCCTGGTTTCTTATTGAGCTGCCATTTCTAGAAATATGCGTGTAAAACTGTAGCGAAAGCTTCGAAGTGCATCGGCAAAGTAACTCAAGTGCCGATAAGTAAACCGTATTTATGCTTTGAACATTCGAAAGGAAACAAACATTCCATGAATTTACAGAGCGTTTTTTTAGATTGCATAAATTCCAGAAATGACTGCCCAAAAATGAATTTGAATGACTAAACACATGCCTCAAAAAGCTCATGCGAATTTGAATGCTGCCTTGTTGAATAATGTTAAATTGAATGATTATTTTGTTAAATCGAATCACGCAACAGTACATTTGACCATGGAGGAAGATTTGACTAGTCATAAAACGAAATCGAATGACCCTTTTCAGCAGTATTCGATTTCGCTCGAAATAGAATGGCGCAGTGGTTAAATTGGCTGCTCATTTGCCGAAATTGACCGAGAAAACCTATATTTTGTTTGAACGTCACAGATTACTAAACTTGTGAATGGATCATTTATTCTAAAATGTGTGAATAATAATAGTTTGATTGAACGGATAACTTTCAAAGCTAATTGCGACTGTTCATCTGTTCAAACAGATTATCCATTTTTTCGAGCGCCTAAACCATGCAAATGGACTATTTATTTGTTCAAATAGATTATTAAAGAGGTTATTAAACCCAGCTTACTATGAATACTTGACCAAGTGAACCGAGCTTGCAGATTAATTTTTCCTAACGCCCACCTGCCCCTTGATCCCGGGCTTTGTCAATGGCTGGGTCTACTATTGCCACACTTCTACCGTTGACGGCGTGCGTCAAAATGACAATACTTTAACGTCATTGTAACACCAATCCGGGCGCGCAAGTGCTGGGCGCCGCGCGCGCCTTGCTGCGGTGTACATGTGCCTATTTTTGTGCACAAAGACACAAGAAAATTGTTTCCCTTTTCTCTTTTTATGGGAATTGAATGTCTTCCTCGACAATCTATGCAATTTCCCTGACATGGCTGCATGATTTACTACATTCTTGATAAATTTTTAAAATTAAGCAGAAAGTAAAATACTGAAATTCTGACAAAATACCTTGCCGATGCAACGCATTAAACTATGCTACTATGCAGTTTCCGCGTCTATGACCCTTAAACTCACCTAAGACATGCACCGTTTTCAGGATGATTCGGTTTTTATTTAGTTGCAAATATTTGTGGTCAGTGATCTACATTGGTATATCATGATGTCATGTCAAGGAAATTGTGTAAGTCGTTTAGGAAAACATCTAATTTCCATAGAGAGTGAAAAGGAACATGATTTTCTCGTGTCTTTGTGCATAATCTAGGCACTGACGACACTGCAGCAGTGGCGCCCGGTGCCCTACACTTGCGCGCCCGGATTGGTGTATACCTCTGTGGACACACGGAAGGGCATATGTGGGGTCCTGACATCAATGGAACAATGGACCCCACAAGGTCATTTCAATAGGAACAATTGGGCCCCACAAGGGAATTCTTCAGAAAAGGGAACAATAGAACAACAATAGCAGTACCCCACAAACCGGATCCGTAAGGATGTGTGTTGCAACAAAGCGGCTATACAAAACGGAGCTCCCACAAATGACGTAACATGAGTGATGACTTAACAGGGCTTTTTGCGAATTTTTCTGAAAAGCACCGGACAAGGGTCTTCATAATGTTATTGTGTTTTTTTGCAACTAAAATATGTTTACTCTCATATGAACTCAATTTCCTTATTGATTGAACACATTTTAAAATAATTTTAGCAAAGATCACTTGTTGCCATTTTCGTTGAAGCTGGTCTTTAAGGGTCCGATTTTTAGAAATTGAACAGGTCCGGTATAGTTATATAAGACTGAGTTTTAATGATGGATGGGTCAGTGCTACAGTTATAGTTAGGGTCAGGATGATGGTCAATGTTTGACCAGGGTTAGGATTAGAGGTAGTGTATAGGAGTGAGTGCCAACTTCAAAATCAGGCTGAGCTTAATGGTTAGGGTTTTGGTGACAGTCAAAGTCAAATTTGTGGTCTGTGTTAGAATTAGGGTCATGTCAAATGTCATTTCCAGGGTCAGGTTCAGGGCCTGGATCGTGTAATCATACACTCTTAAAAATACGTGGTTAAAAAGTAACCACGATGTGGTTATTTTTAACCACGTTCCCGGCGTCAACTATGCACTGACCCCAATGTTGTCAAAAATGACCACGGACACGTGGTCAACAATAACAACCACGTATTGTTGTCAGAAATTGACCACATTTGTGGTTGAAAAGTAACCCAATTCCGTGGTTAAATATTATGGGATTGACATCAATGGGGTAAAGCCATTGACCACGTATCGTGGTTGTCAGCATGGATCAAATTCAAATTAAATCCCGTGCCGGGCAAAAAAGGTAAACAAATCTGGGAAGACTCAATGAATAACACTTTATGTACACTTCCTTTGAATCTCCAAATCAAATTTATTTTCTTATCATAATCCTAAGAAAATTACATAAATTTGGTACTTTTTGAAGGACACAAAACACAAAGTGAACAGATTTTAATTAAACTTACACGGTTTGAAGATAATGATAGTAGAAAGCTCACCTTAAAATATTACTTGCTGAGGTCATAGAGAAAGGACCCACAGACTCTCTATGCTGAGGTGCAGTAGTTTTTTAGAAATGTCACGAAAATTAATTTAGCATGTAGGGGCCTACCACCATTATCTTCAAACAATGTAAATCTGTGGGTGTTTTGTGTTACAAAAAGTACCTAAACCCTTTAATAAATTAAAATTAACACTTAAAACAAAGGTCGACAGCTTTTAATAGCGAGGTAGTGGAAATGGCCCGTCCTTCAAAGATGACAAACGTCTAGTTGCGATGGCTGGGAAAGTTCGCCAAGAACAAGACTAAACGGCTGGGGCCTGTCGTCTGCATCAACAACCTAAGTCTGCCGGTAGATTGGTCCCAACCTAAGACATATGAAACAAATAATACCAAAAAACATTGTCATTCCACAATCCTGTAATTAAATAAAGGATAGAAACCAACATACATGTTAACCGTTTGTAAATATTATTAGTGTCACAACAACAATGGTTTTGGTTTTGTTTATCGCTCTCTTTCCTAACTTAATTGCGTAATCCCCACGTGTTCATCACATGTACCTGTACTGTGTGGGGATGGGGTTTGGATTTCATGTGTGTAATGCATGCATGAGGCTTGTGAATTTTTATCGGAGGTTGGATAAAAACAGTGTCTGATTTCCTTCGATATTTCGTGGTTAGACTTGATTGTATCATTCAAAACCCAAATAACTTTGAAGGCTAAAGGAATTATCTTCCAGTTAAACTTTGTGTTGGGTGAAAAATATTGCTAAAATCATGAGAAACATGCACGGGAAAATGGCCAATGGAAACAAATCGAGTCTTCTGAGTCAAAGTACAGACGTGCATTCGACTACCGTGCGCTGTACATAGGATGCCGTGATAACACTGTATATGGGCGTATACATCGTACGTTAAACAACCATGATCTACGGTCGATTATTTCTAAACAAACAGAGGACTCTTTGACAGCTCGTAAGCCGATGGCCTAATCAACAAATGTAGATGATTTCACTTATCTCCTTGTCAAAATAAACTTACCTTGGAACGTCTTTATCATATCCTCAAAGCCCAAATCCCGCAACCAAGAATATTAAAACAATGGCGTCTCCTCGCCTGATGATCCGCTGGCATCATGTGATGAGCAGCCGACCTATCACACGCCGAGCTGGTATGCCGCACCAATCATATTGCTCATTTTCTTTAACCACTTTACGTGGTCAAAAATTTCACAAGAACGTGGTCGGCGTGTAATCCATTTTTAACACCTTCGTGGTCACTTTTTCTAAAAAAATGACCACGTGGTCAAATTATTTTGACCACTAAACTTGCAACCACGTATTTTTAAGAGTGTAGTAAAATAAAAACGGAACAGATTTGAGTTCGTCCAAAGGACAAACACCTAACGTCTAGTTTTTGTTTTCATCCAGCCTGTTAGACAATATCATCGTCAACATCATTGAGAAATGTGATGTAATGGCATTCTTTATTTGGAGATAGTCAACATGCAGGCAACGTTTCCCACAAAGACAAGTATCTTATCTGGGATTGTATCAAATCCTTTCATGCGAAGTCACCGTAATTGTACGGTTATTTTCTGGCACCCATAAACCAACGTACAATTCGAGTGTACGAGCACTATCTTGTCAGCAGATAGCAAGTCATAACGGAACATAGTACGCACGGAGCGATCAAAAAATAAACATTCACAACACTGTGCGTGCGACGGGGAGAGCGCGCGCTATGTATGTCATTTACGGGCTGTACCACTTTGACACGGGGATGGAGTACAATAATCATAAGAATGGGCGTTGCGTATTACTGTGATACTCGAAGTTTCACGCAGTCATTGTGGTTTAAGACAATAAAACGTGAGATAAAGCTTATATAATTAGCTATCAGATCCAACTTTTGCAATGACTGCATTAAACAGTATTTTCCTGTATGGACACCCCCACTCTCCCAAAATGAGCTGTCCTTGTACTAAGTCAATGGCCATATGTTTACGTTAACGCGCGCTCGCACACACAACACGGAAAGGGTTATGCTGCAAAACTATCGACAGCGTATGTTCCGTTCTAGGGCAACAGGTTACAGTTAACCAATCATCAAAAATGAACATGAATGAACATGAATGAATGAATGAACATATAAACTGTTCAGCTTCAAGAAGCCGTTTGATCCAGGCAACTGCGCGGCGCAGTTCACGAGTTATGGCAGGTTATGTAAAACGAGTAGAGGCAATTTCGATAGTTTTTCACTCCCCGCCATAGGCGCGAGAAAGAAAGTCAATTTGTTCAAATAAAAAGGGCAACAAGTTCCCGATTATATATAACTGAACAACGTACATGAATTTAAAAAGAGTAAGTTCCTCTTCAAAATACTGAGTGATCCATAAAATTCGCTTGTTGCAATCTCGAGTTATTATAAATTTTGTAAGAAATTATGCATTTTAAAAGTATATTTTGTGCGTATTCGGGGCCGGACATAAAACGCTCAATGCAAATGAGCGCTATGTTCCGTTATGGTCCTATTATTGTCATTTGATTGGTGAAACAAACGCCACGTGTTATCCTTTATTTTTCTAAGGTCAGTGGCGTAATTAATGATGCTAAGAGTGAATTTTTGATCATCGGATCAAAGCAGCAGTTGAAGAAAATTAATATTTCCAATATCATGATAGGTGATGCTAAAGTTTTTTCTACAACATGTGTTCGTAATTTGGGGTCATGGTTTGATTCTGAACTTACAATGAACACCCACATCAATAGAAGCTTGCTCTGCAGCCTTTTTTCACCTTCACAACATCAAACGCATAAGTCAATTCCTAACACAAGACTCTCTTTTAAAACTAATTCATGCATTTGTGACCAGTCGTCTTGATTATTGTAATAGCCTTTCTGCCAAAGTCACAGATAGCTAAACTACAAAGGGTTCAAAACGCTGCAGCCAGAATTGTTACTAACACACACCGGTTTGAACACATTACACCTATAATTCGTCACTCACATTGGCTGCCTGTTTTGTACAGGATTAATTTTAAAATCCTTTTGTCGACCTTCAAAGCTCTTCATGGTCTTTCTCCAAAGTACTTACAGGATCTTGCTTCCATCCGGAAAGTATCTTCATATCAACTTAGGTCAGGAATTAATGGTATTTTCTTGGATTATCCTTCTGGTAGAATGTTGACTACATTTGGTGATAGGGCTTTTTCTGTGGCAGCCCCTAGCTTTGGAATGCGCTACCGTTTCAAATACGTAGCGAACAGAAATATAAAAACCCACCTTTTTAAAGCCGCTTTTTAGTGTGTTTTTCTTCTATGGTCGCCTTGCCATAAGTTAGTTTAGATTTTTTTGCATAAGGAAAGGTCAAAACATTACCGATGCCAACAGCGATAGGCCTATGTAATAAGTAACTGTTAGTTTACTGTTGGCGGGACAGACGTATCTCCATACTTTTGTTTGGGCACTGGCCTGGTGACCAGTCTTGTCTTTTTCTTCCATTCTGTGTTCTTAACATGTGTTCTGCGCCTTTGATCAATTTGTATGTAAGGGGCGCAATATACATTTTAAATATTATTATTATTAACTAAGGGGGGCACGGGGGCAATTGATGTCCGTGCCCCCCCCCGGGTGCCCCCCCCCCCCATTTGAAATCTGGACTTTTGTGATTGGAAATTTTCAGAGTAAAATGTTACATTTTATACGCTTTGATGAGATAATTTCGATGTTTTTAAAACTATTTTTCAATTTACCTGCAGAAAATGTATATTTGTTTACACTCACGCCAGACTATCTTAGAAAAAATAGTAGTAACATAAAAAGGCGATGAAAAAGGCGCTTGTTCAGGCCCGTAACCAGGATTTTTTAATTTTTTTATTTGAGCGAGGCGAATATGAAAGAAAATGTACATCGGCGCGTTAGCGCCGCCCGTCACGTAGCGACGCAGGGGGGAGTTGTAAAAAAGAATGCCCAATTCAAGCCATTTGGTGCACCATTTTTGCGCTATGATATTGGTTATTATACCTGAAAACAACTCAATTACAGCTTTGAATCAATATTATTTCTGCGTATTTAATGCTCAGACGGCGTATGCCACCCATTGCGTCCTCTATTTACATCTTTGTATATTATTTTATGTTATAAATGTCATAATTTAACGATAATAAGTCACATCAGATGCAGCCATTTTTTAATTAATTATTTTTTTGTAGATTGTTTTGTCTATTTTGTTTAATAGTTTATTATTATTATTATTTTTTTTTAAGGGGGGCCGTCTGACCCCCCCCCCCCGATTGCGGGCATCGGCTTGTTTTAAAGAAAAAGGCAAACGGAAACTTGGCCAGAAATTTGGAAAATTGGGCCCTGGTCGTTTCACAGTGGACTATTGGTGTCCACGTTTAGTTGTTTTTAAATGTTTAGGTGTTCGTGCAATACAAGCAGGAACACCTCTAGATATTGTTCTGTTCTTTTTCTTTCTTCTCCATCTTCTTCTTCTTCTTCTTCCGTGGAACTCTTCTCTACAGCATAACTAACAGACTGAAATTGAATTGAACATTGAAACTCATCAGACACAATTGAACCTCAATATTAGGACGGCAAAAACTTGTTGAGGTCATGATGACGTCATCAGATGTCGAATACAATGTTTTTGAAGTTGAAAAATGACCATTTGCTATTCGCTGTTTGAATTTGCAAGCTATGATGTTTATTGATGGGCATCTGATAGATCAAGACAAGGGCAACATTTGAAAAGTTCGCGTCAAATTTGTATGACCTTTACTTTTGGTCGTACCGGAAGGTTTGCCTTTGGGTTTTTTTGTCTTAAAAAAATAATTTTCGGGGCATAATTCAAGATTGAAATTGAATTGAACATTGAAACTCATCAGATTGAACCTTAATATCAAAACGACACAAACTTGATGATGTCATGATGACGTCATCAGGTATTGAATTACAAAAAATCAAAGTTTAATATAACAAAAAAATCAAAACTCATGAACCACATGTTGGATTTTTACATTCTATACCGGTACATCATCGGAGAGTTCGCTAAAAGTTCAACAAACGCTACACAGAGCATGACCCCATTCGACCTTGACTTCCGAATCAAACCAGAAATTGAAAATTTCATATCTCAAAAACCACGTATATTTTAATCATAATTTTGCATCAGGTGAGTGAGCCTGCTCAAACTTTTGCACAGAAATGACAAAATGTTGAACTTTACATCTGGTCAAAACAGGACGTTAAAGCGCATGTGTCTTTTGACCGACAACGCACGATAGTGTATTAACACAATCATGTAGGCCCTACGCACACAATGAACCTGTACATGCACATTGCACGTGTAGTTTAGTTCACATATCTATCTATCTTGGTTCCAAGACGCTCAAGTTGAAGACTAGTGTATGTACTGTACAGCTACATGTAGGAATACATTTGGCGTCGCTCGGTGTTTCATTGTTTCACCTAAATATTTGAAAAATTCAATATTTGAAACTTTCATAACTCCTGAAAACACATTGGATATTTACAATCCATACCGGTACATCATCTCAAAGGTCTTAATAAAATAAACACGCGCTACACAAAGTGTGACCCCGTTTGACCTTGACTTCCGGTTCAAACCGGAAGATGAAATTCAATGAGATTCAATGTTTCAAAAAATCATAACTTCTAAACCACACATGGTTTTTTACAATCTATACATCAAAACGATACATAGAATGTAACCCCATTTGACCTTGACTTCCGGTTCAAACCAGAAGATGAAATTTAATATTTGAAAAATCACAACTCCTGAAACACGCATTTGATTTTTATTATCTGTACGTCATCAGAAAGGGCTTTAAAGGCTTAAAAAACGCTACAAACTGTGACCTCATTTGACCTTGACTACCGATTCAAACCGGAAGTTGATCTTTAAGATTTGAAAAATTGATAACTCCTGAACCATACATTGTTTTTTATACTCTACATATCATCAGAGAGTTGTCCAATGACTCAACAATGCTACACAAAGTGTGACCCTATTTGAACTTGACTTTCGGCTCAAACCGGAAGTTGAAGTTTAATATATATAAACAAAATCATAACTCCTGTACCAGACAATGAGTTGTTTTTACAATGTTTACGTTATTAGAAAGGTCTTTAAAATCTCAACAAGCGCTACACACAAAATGTGACCCAATTTGACCTTGACTTCTGGGTCAAATCGGAAGTTGAAGTTTAATCTTGGAAAAAATTCACAGCTCCTTAACCAGACATTGTATTGATAAGGTAAAATGTCCTCACCAATTCATTCACTCAAATTTGATGACATTACTCGCGAACACCTTGTTTTTAGTTTGTTTTCATTTTTATTAAATTTTTTTACTTATTTAGTTTTTGAAAGAATTTTCAGAGCGTCGGTTGACCGAGTTTCATTGTATATTTTGTGTTTAATGTGTGTGCGTGTGGGCATGTCTACGCATTCAAACCGAGGACTTTAACAAAAGGGATCCGGGGAAAAGGTGTACCGAGGACGTCCTCGCTTTGATTTCGTGTACAAAACCAATGGGGACGTCGCTGAAAAAAACTATCTCCAAACAATGGGAGAACAAAGAGAAGTCCTCGGTTTACACCTTACACATACATGCGTGTGTGTGTGTGTGTGGACACACGGAAGGGCATATGTGGGGTCCTGACAACAATGGAACAATTGACCCCACAAGGTCATTTCAATAGGAACAATTGGGCCCCACAAGGGAATTCTTCAGAAAAGGGAATAATAGAACAACAATAGTAGTACCCCACAAACCGGATCCGTAAGGATGTGTGTGTGTGTGGGGGGGGGGGGGTGGAATCAAATAACAAGGATCAATGTGTTATAAAACAAACATTGAATGCATTTCTTTTGCGCATTGTCGTAAAATATAATCACTGGTTGAAATATAGCTTTTCTATGTCCAGGTTTCACCTTACGTTCCATCTTTCATCTCATGAAAATATTCTCACCATTGCACCCATACACATTCATTATTCGTTATTATTCATCGACCTATAGAGCCGACACCTTAATGGACGTCCTCCAAAGGCAGGCAAATCGTTTTTTAACTCTGACAGCGCAGTGCTGATCGATTTATGTTGTCTGGATTCTCGAGTAATTATGTTTTGATGAAGTTTCAAATGCCATATGGAGAAAGTTAGCACAAATTAATTGGCCTCTATCTAAGGCAAGGGCGGTCAATAGATGATTTTATTTTGAAGCACAGTGACACTTGAGGGTATCGTTAGAAAGGGATTCGTTTTAAATTTCCTTCGTTAAACAACTAATGCTGTTGTGCGAGACAATATGATGTTTCTTCAAAGCATGAATACCTTTCTGTTTCATCTCTTGGTGATGATGACAATGCAAAGCATTGTTATCGTCCTCTCTTTTTGTCCAACTGGCTGGGTAAAATTGCATCAGTCTTGCTACATCTTACTCCCTGAGAAGATTAACTGGATGCAAGCCGAGGTGGCATGCAAGCGACCAGGGAGCAACCTCATAAAGCCTGATTCAAGAGAAGAAAACGACTTCATTTTCGAGTGGGCAGTGGAAGAGAATGATGGTCTGTGGATCGGCTGCACAGATGTTGCCCAAGAGGGGGTTTGGCTGTGTGGAGGTCAGCCTACGAGATTTACCAACTGGTATCCAGGCAATCCACGAAACGACACAGGGCTGAACTGTGCCCGAATGACTGTATACAGTGGACGTTGGGGGGATGGAATGAGATGCACCAGCCTGAAACTAGCCGCGTGTGAGATGTCAGTCCCTACCCTGCTAGTCTACCACACCCTGCTAGGTCCCGAAGGGCGTGTCCGTCAACACTGCCCCCTCCATCACGTCATTAACAACCTGGCGGTAGAGGGTGTGATTGCTTGTGGCTGGGCGTGTACATCAGATCATCGATGCCGCTCCTTTAATGTTTGGCAGAGCAGCGAGAAAGAGAAGAAATGTCAACTCAATGACGTCACCCATCATGAAGATGATCACACTGACTTGGAGGTTACCCAAGGTTGCTTCTACTTTGAACTTTAATTCCAGAGAAATAAAACACATCGCTTTACGATAGCTGAACTTACTTGTTTTACAGTTCAAATTTATTGCAACTCTTCATGAAAGAGTATAAAATTGATGTTCTATCTATGACATTCCACTCAAGAAAGACTGTTCTGATTTAAACTGTTTTATTGATACTACCTTTTCATGCTGAACGTTAACAGAGCGAGTTAAATCAATTTTAATCTAAAGATCAACGTTGATTTTCTGTTCATAAAAATATTTCCTCTTGTAATTAAGAAATAATCCAGGAATACTTTCTTACATTAATGCATCTGAGATATACCATGTCGTAACATTCGACCATTCAAAGTAGCACCCAATTAAATATCGGAGACCCAATTTGCATATTTACCACTCGCCCGTAACAGTTCGCCTGCAATTGTAGAAACATGTCGTGACGATTTGCGTCATTTGCAATTAAGATAGTGGTTAGATTTCCCGCAATTTGACCGAATTTCAACTTGTGTGAGTGACTTCAGTCACAAGGTAGGGTCTCATCTCTGCATCCGATGATCTGGGATGGAATTAATTGTTCAAGTTCGTTTGACTTTGAAGTGCGAATGTCGTACCGGTACTCGACCGCTCATTCCCATTCGGTGATGTTTTGCCATGTCTGAAGGTAATGGTTTTTTGAATGTTCCGTACATATAGACACATGAAATGAATACATTTTCAATAACATTAATGAACAAAATTCGATTGGATCACAAGCGGGTTACTCACGATTCTATAATGAGATGGTCTCTTATGTTTTCCCATCCCTTACAAGCTCAATCAATGTCATTTTTAACACATTGTACCGTGAAAGGATGTGATTTACTTGCATCGGAGAAAAGGAGCAATGTTTATTAGTTTTTGCACCGTTGTATAATGACGCACTTTTTATTCAGTGCTTTCCTGCTATTTCTCGTATCTTTAATTTCATATTAGTTATTTAGAGACAGTTATTGTGGGTAGTGTGACGTATTTCCGGTTATAGGAACCGCACAGCTCACTGATGGACTGGCTCCCAGTAGGAAGTTAAGCAAATACGCCGTAGCAGAGCCCGTTGTCAGACCAACGTTGTAGGATAGTGTCATAATATTTCCTGATGGAAAACAAAACAAAAAATCAGTAAATGAGGGGCCTGCTTCATGAAAGAGTCTAAGTCGCCATTGACCAGAGAGGGTGACATGAGGAATTCTCGGCAGTTCCTGGCAGGCAACAACAACTTATTGACAAGAACTGCGACACACGGCTAAAATGTATTGAAATAATGTTGATCAACGAAGGTACAATCTCCAGACAACTTTTGATTTTGTTCGTCATTGTACAAATTGTGCCTGCATGGAGCCGAGGTTAATTTGGCCCTTTGTAAACATGTGACGTAAAATGTCACTTGGTCTACGTCATCCACTCCGTGAATGACGTCACAACCATGCAAATTGCAGTAAAATACGTAGATTATAACTGAGATACCTTTGCACTGTCAAAGTAAAAACAACTATAAGAAAATTGCGTCTGAGAGGAAAATTAAAACGGTGCCATTATCTAAAAGAAATGGGGTTATTGATCAATAGAATTACGTCAATGATTGACAATCAAAGTACCGTACGTGCTGGTTTATCTCCTAAAATAGCTGTAGTGTTAACATTTGTTTTGTATTTGTCATGTATTTGTAATAAGCACACTAGAGATAAGCTGTTTGTAGCATTGCGGATAACAATGACAGCAGGAACATTCAGATGGTTTATGTAAAACCAATTTATCTGGAAAAAGGCTTTCAAATACTGTGGCCAGTACCGGTCAGCGGCCTGTCCCGAGGTGGTCCAAAATTAAAAAGATGGCGATGCAACAGCTGACCTATTTTCCGATAGTGACAGCTTATTAATAACTGAGAATAATAAGGAGGAGGTGCTCAGTGGACCTTTAACAAAAAACCATTGCAAAACAGTTTTTATAGAAAATCATATGCAAACTGTGACCGTAACAGTAGTGGTATTATTTAACCTCACTTTAAAAGAATTGAGCACATTGTAGTCCAATAAATATGTTTCACAATGTTGTAAACCTATTTTTCAAGTAGGCTATTCTTACAGTGACCAGACCATGGCGCAGGCGGGTGCATGATCGAACACACCTAGGCCTACGAACTGACATGGTTTTTTCATTATTTTTTTTGTCTCAAAACAAATATTAACAAAATGGAAAACGAAAGGAGAACATTTAACAATACACTCAAAACACTTCTGGCTTTGGCTCCCTCAGTTATTTTGAAACGTATATTTTAGTTACGGTGTTTCAAACAGGTGGGCTGGGCCTCAGCTGAAACCAAAGCTCAAGGTGGTCCGAAAAGGGCCGTAGAGAGTTATACAGAAAGAGGAATAGAAGGGGAAAGGGTAGACCTAGACCCAAAATGACACTTAAACATAATATCCTAAGCACAAGATATCAAGTTAAATCTCGTCCCGTTGTGACAAGAACATGTAGGCGTCTTTTACCTGCCAATTCTTTCCTGCTTTCCGTGACCTTAGCTGGTGCCATGATCATCGGGATACTGCCGAAGTATCCATTGGTAATACCGAGTAGTGCCGAGAAAATCATCGACGAGGCCTCGTGGGAGAGAATTGGGTTGGCACGGGGTGCTACACACAAAAGCATCAGTGGGATGATGGCGAGACGAAGCATCTCTGCCACCACTAGCTTACGGGGTGACCAGTCGTATGGTATGGCGCCAATTATCTGCAAGACATTTTTTATCAGTTATTATGTGGTTTCATAAATCACAATAAAAGTGGTTGGCATACTGTGATGAGAAACAGTATCAACGACCGTTTTCCATATACAACACTTATGGTTGCATAACCAAGTCAACACGCATGCACTTAAAGGCATCGTACACGTTTGGTAGTTACTCAAAATAAAATATTAGCATAAAAACTGACTTGGTAACGAGCAACGGAGAGCTGTTGATAGTATAAAACATTGTGAGAAACGACTCCCTCTGAAGTAACGTAGTTTTTGAGAAAGAGGTAATTTCTCACTAAAATAATAAAAACTTCTTGCATGAAGTTTTTATTCCTATCTGAAAGCACACAAATTTGTACAACAAGGGTGTTTTTTCTTTCATCATTTTCTTGCAACTTCGATGACCAATTGAGCCCAAATTTTCACAGGCTTGTTATTTTATGCAAGTTGGGATACACCAAATGAGAACACTGGTCTTTGACAATATTACCAAACGTGTACGATGCCTTTAAGCGGTCACTTATCGATTTGGCCTCTGTTCTGCGAGGTAAAGAGAAATCTTTGGACGGGATTCAGAGTTCACGGAGTCGTAGAGAAAATCTCTGTCCTTTCTCTTTGACGGAATTTAGAGCTCAAAATGTTTTTTGTATTGGTTCTAGACTCACCTATTCGTATTTGATAGCGCCCCCAAACGATGATGGATCACGTAATAAAGAATTGGTCTGAATTATTTACGTATTAAACTCAAAACTTAACTCATACCAAAAGTCTGCACACCTTAATAAACAAAAAGCGTCAGAAATATTTAATTACTCTTGAGATTTATGTTGATACCTTTCCGCAAAAGTCCGTCGCGTTGAAGATTGCCATCAGGATTACGGGCATCCAACCACGGAGGGAGCAACTCACAACCTCGGACTCGATCCCAGGGAACAGACACAGCGTGACGAAATATGCGAGAGCGATGGAAAGCATGTACGGCCACAGCGTGCGGGAAATCTCGAGGCGACTCCGGATTCCCCCTGAGAAAGAACACAACAGACACATAAGCAAAACCCAAACAATTAGAATATTATAAATCACCCAAAGTAGTCGTCACTTCTTACATTTACTCTGATAAGGTCTTCCCCGGTGGCGTAACTATAGGGTGGCGGGAAGCCCCACCTCCACTCCGAACCCTTGCCCCCCCCCCCCAAAAAAAAAGAGATTTAAAAATGCACAATTGAATGGTTCGATACATGAAATTGCTCCCCGAATTATGTCTTTAACCCGCCCTCCCCCCATATGAAAATGTCTGGTTATGCCACTGGTCTTCCCATCCAACAAGAGCCGGCATTGGGACGGCCGGCCGGGCTTGTAAGGAGGGGGAGATGCCGTGGTCCCGGCGGGCGTCTATCTTGTTCCCTGTGACCCATCCATGGAAAACACACTGGGTTGACTAAGTGAAACAGACAACTCCACAGATTGGAACCCCAATAACACTTACAACACAGGAAAGTTGAAGATTGAGACTATTTTCATTTTATATGGCGACCTTTGCTCGACAAATGCTGAGAATGTGACGTGGAACGGGTGTGCTTTTATGCTTAATTCTTCATCCTTTTGGGGGAAAAAGGGTACCTCACCTATTTGGGATAATAGGCTATACTGAAAAGAACGTTGCCTTTAAGATTTTCTTAAAAAATACATGACTATAAAGAAGTCTTTCAGTTTTACTAACGTCTTGAAAATAAATGTCGCCTCGGTAGCTCAAATTAATATCACTGGCAATAATATTGGTAATCGACACTGAAACTTTCTTGGTGGTGATATTTTCAAAATACTTAACCAAAAATGACTTCTCAACTTAAGTCTTACTTTTGACAGCGCGCGCTTTTGATAGAAACCGATCATACTGGCTAATCTCGGGAAACTCTATCTCAAAGCTGTTCTCCTCACCAAACACGCCGATTGGTGGCGCTCTATTTGTTCCTCTTGTGCCTTGTTGGGAGTTGGTATCCGTGGGCGAATGATTGTCGCTCGTTGTATTCTCAGTCGGTATTTCGTCAGTTTCATTTGTAAGCTTTGGGGGAAAAGACAATAAAGGCCCTTTTTGTTTATTTAGCTTGTGGTTGTATGACTATTGCCATGGCATGGTCTTGTAAGCTGTAATTTCATTAGCTATTATGATCCCCGAGTTGATCCCCGAGTTGTTTTTAGTCGTTGGGGTGTTTGTTTGTTTGTTTTTATCATGAAGCTAGAAACGTTCCACAATATAAAAATATACATTGAAGTGCACCGTTTAATGTTGTTATAACAGTGTACACATGCATCTCTGTTAGACAGGAACACTTTTTGTTCTTTTGAGAAATCAACCTCCTTTTTGAAGTATATTTTGGTTACTTTGACAGGGTGTTTAGGCCTATTTAGATAAACACTCTTTAGGCCATAGGCCTATATGAAGTATGTGATTCTTTCCCCATCGTAGGTAAAACAAAATATAAAGAAACGCATAACTTAAAAAGGTAAAAGGACGCCTCAACTTGATATTGTGTGAGATTGTTAGATTAAAGTTGTGTAGACTTTCAAATAGAAAAGGTGTAGGGCGCCCTCAAACGTATATGTGAATAATTTGTTATAGTTTGATTGTTTCCCTACCCGATCATACTGATTGAGCTGTGGGTGTTCCTCGCTGCAGCCATCCCGCGTACACACAACCATGTAGTACCGGACAAAGTCCGTCTGTCTGGCCAGGTGATACGTCACTAAACACACGAGTACCATGATGGCTGACAGCACGAAGAATGTTAATGTGTTAATCTTTTCGTCGTGAACCAGGAGCTTGGTGACGATGCGGTTGATTGACGTGATGAGACCAGCTGCACCTGTAGAAGTAGAGAGGGGAGATGATAACGAGACATTAGTAACCCCTTTAATGAGAAACATCCACAGCATACGTTATGACACAGTTGAACATTATTATACAAACAACACCACAATGGTGATTTGGTACAACCAAATGTAAGGCCGTTTACCGGTGAGGAAATTTGGGCGCTTAGCAGAATATTGTGCGTAAGCAAAAGTGTATTTCATAAACGATCAAGAAGACTTGCCAAGTGCAATTGGTTTACATAGTTGATACACTCATCTGTTTGCATGAGCCAGCGCTACTCAGCCTTTCGTCTGCCTTTTGTGATTGTTGCCCCACTTTAGTGGGTTGACGAAGTTTAAAGGAACAGCCATTGAAGACAAACTTCGTTGAAGAGTTAACGCAAGCACAAAGTTACACTATCGTAAAGATTGATACCTTCAAAACGAAGCTAAAGATGATTTCGAACCTAACATCAACTACAAAAAACCCACTACGTAACCATTATTTGTAATAACCCACACTGGTATGACTTTCCCTCTTTATCAAAACTTCAATAATTTTTCACAACGGACTAATATGAAAATATCTCATATAGCTTTTATCGACACATTTCACCTAATGTCACCACCCACGATCAATCTTGTTTGCGCCATTCTGGTAGTCAAATTCACCACGTGTTACTATGTAGTGCGCATTTTCGGCAACGGCGTAATCTTTCATGCGATTTGACTCCCAAAAGGGCACACCATGAGCAAACAGTAAAGCTGTGTGTGACGTCAGTGCAAGCGGTCATTTACATGTAAATGAGTCTCGAGATACATAAAACAATTATGTCAACATTGAGAGAAACAACCGAGTAAGACAATCTTCCACCTTTGCATGCAAATTTACCATCATAATTTATAGTAAACAAATGTCCCCTGACGGCGCCTAGAGCTCACTTGTTGAATCTTTGGGACTAAACCGAGGAATTCTGTTAAGATCAAGCACGTATTCCATAAGAGATTACGTCATGGTAAACCTGTTAAGAACTAATGAATGTTGTGGGTAGAATAGTTGTTGTTTTTTATGCAAGCGAGCTGTACGACTTCTATTCTGTACCACACATTAAAGAGCTCAGCCAAAAACATTCCTGCTTGTTGGGTAGGCTAAGAAGTGAGGTTTTTTCCTCCTCTTTGTTCTCCGAATACTGTCAGAAAAATGGATGGAAAAAATCTTGGTATCGCACCTTTCCGAGAGAGGAGGCGAGAAAGAGAGAAGAGGGGAGTCTTCAAGTGGCATGACTTGTAATTCAAGTACAAGAAACTCGTATCCTTACTTTCGCCCGTCATGACTGCCTGCGTGAATCTTCTAGGTAACATTCCGGCGTAACCATAGAAACTTGACTGCTGCACTGAAAGAAACCAAATTAGAAAAACATAGCATTAATCCCATGTTTATTTGTTTGTTTGTTTTTTGTTAGAATTTTTGTTTCTATACAGGAATGTATTTATTATAGCCGGGTTTTTAAAATTGAATATAAATCGTTATGTTTCATAGGTTCTGAACCACATTTGTTTCCCCTGGTTCTATTAAGAATCCAACCTCACCAGGCGTGCCCTGACCCTGACGTGACTCACGGGGAACCTCTGCAGCTCTGTACACTGCTGTCTTTCCCTCGGGCACCTCACAAAATAATTTTTTAAAGAGTCGTCTTCTAAAAGCTCTATTTGATGACAGTTTATCCATTTTGTGTGATACGTTGTCTTTTAATGCTAATTCTAATATGAAATGAGTTTACGGTCGACGATTAAATATAAACACAAATGAAGGGCACAGACAATGAGACTTCTATAAACGGTTTATAAAATCAACACATTTGAAGGGAAAAAAAGGAAAAATTAGACTGAAAAACGAATTCATGCATTGTTTGGAAAATACCTGTAAACTTTAACTTGTGAATAGAACGGAACACTGATCACTGCATATCATTAAATTTGTTCTTATAAATTACCTATATACAGTAACAAGGAATGAATACATCATCTCTCACCACGATACTGTTTCACTTTACAACCCAGTTAGCTTCTCGATCATATTATTATTGTCTCATCTTCCCTTATAACCAACGTTGTACAAAGCAGGCAACAATCTCTCAGCAATTCCAATGGGAAAAAACACACGAGTAATATGATATTAACACAACCGCTTTGTGCACGATGCGTACCCAGAGGCATCAATGTCGCTGCTCAGCCATGTTATTACAGATGCTGTCATGAAACCCACGGGATATGGAGTATCCAACATAACATCTATGCCCAATGGAAACAGCAGAACCCCCAATTCAACAAGGGATGTTTAAATATTATTTTATGTAGATCTAAAAAGGTTAGAGACAGACTACAGGTTGGAGATCAATGGACCTTCTGCACGCCGCCATCTTAGAAGTAAACCGGTGATGAAACAATGAAAGCGAATAGATTTGTACGCACGGCGCAACAGATTGGCCAATGAACAACCTCCTTTTGACCTCAAGGCGAGGGCGCCCTACTCAAATTACGTCGTGCTGAAGGTCTGTTCGTGGGTTAAAAATTGTTAGTTTCACGCTGAAAGATCTGATCATAACATTCACACCGGCACCAATCGTCACCATCTGAAAATATTGTTTAAAATGGGAAATAGCAATTAAGTACCTCATAAATTGCTGCAATCGAAATGAGCCCAATATGAGCATACACGAACTAACTGACAATAAACCGTTTCTCGCTGTTTACAATCCAACTTCACTATCGATTTTGATGGTGTTTTTTTCACATGTTGGCTGTGAGGTGAAAAGTGGAAGTATTGGGAGTAATTTTCTGCTAAAATTAGTGACGAACGAATGTTTGAAGCTTTGCATGGTGTGGATAACAAACTTTTACTAATAAAGTTGCAGCTGGTATGATATGTGTAAATCTTTTCTGTTGAAGAGTGTTGGCTCTGAGAGCCGTTGTGGTATCGACGTTTCGAACAGCATACTCTGCTGATCTTCAACAATGATGAAGCTTCCCTTTAACTCGAGTTCTTTTCATTCCGACGAATCGGCGGTTTAATCTCTAACGGTGAAAAACACAAACACAGCGTCCGGGCAGCACAGCTTGACAAATCGCCAACAGCTCGTGGCAAAAAATAATGTTTAAGACTCGCATGACTGCTCAGGTTGCTAAAGGAACTATCAGATATTCCAACGCCATGCTTCTCGATTGCTTGCTTCAACCTGAGCCTGTTCACTTTGCGTGGAAAGCATTGCTTTTAACCCGACGTAAAGTGGATTGAAAGTCATGCTTGGTACATTCCGCAAAGCAGTTGGGCAATGAACCAAACCAATATTATCATACATAAAAAATGTAGTTACTTACAAAAGCCTGTAGTTAGTTACAAAAGCCTGCCATCTTTGAAACATTGTGATGTTAATTGTGTATCCACTGTTTACTGGTTGAATTAAGACAGCGCTCTGTCTTAATTCAACCAGTAAACAGTGGATACACAATTAACATCACAATGTTTCAAAGATGGCAGGCTTTAAGTATGTAGTCAACACAAAGATGAGGTACAGTAGTAAATATTGGAAAACAATTCGAACGGAATAGTTTAAATCTAGACTCACTCCCTATGGAGTTCATACCAGCACCAATCAATCATCCAGAGATATATTTCCGCCTGAAATTTGTATAATTATAATTTGTTTAAATGCAAGTTCGCCACAAACAAGGCTAAAAGCCACTCTTGGTAAAGGGGCTACAAGAAGAAAACATTTAAAATGGAAAAAACTCAGGGGAGCTGAAGGTAGGAATTGATATTCCTCTTAAAACAGTCTAGATTGTAGGATGGAGGGAAACATGCTACATGCAAGGAGTTCCAAAAAGATGCAGTGTGGAATAAAGCTGTTGGAACAAGCCTGGTTTCAAGTTCAAACACCCCCATCAGGTCGGACATACTAGGGGGTGGCACTTTTACCATGAAATTATTTGCCTAACTAGAGAAAATGTAATTTTGTTTAAAGTACCTACCCTAAAATAATCGTTGCTTATTTCGATCGCAGCAATCGAAATAAACCCGAAATGAACGTATACAAACACCCTGGCAAATTACGTGATGGACTAGTTTGATGAGAATGTCACTGGTTGGCTGGTGTGGTGTTTATTGTAAACTACGGGAGGAAATGAAAATTTAGCCTTCAGGAAACCACTGATTTATCCCTTTAATGTTATATGAGACAATGTGGATGAATGACATGGTGCATCGTGCGCGTATGTACTTCGATACGTCTTGATGTTGATGTACCCTTTTGTCCAGCACAGAGAAACATCCTGTTCCAAAGCCCGCCAAATTAAATGTTTGATCCGGTCCCACGACGACACGAATTACGACTAGCAGCACTGCTGCGACTTCAAGCCCATAATTGCGGTAGGCCTACATGTCAGGGTTATCAATCAATTGCCGTCCAGTCTTTGCGCAAGACGTCATCCTAAATGAAGTCATGAACGCGTAATAAATAAGGTCTTTGTGGAGGAGAATCTCCCAGGCAGAAGGTTAGACAGGATGTCAGATATTCAAATCTCTTGATAAAATCAACTCGATTAAAGCTATAAAAGAGGATAAGATGATATTGGCGCGCATTTAAAAAACACGCAATAATTGACACTCCTGGCGCCTACGTAACAAATTGATTGGATGGATAAGAAACTGATGGAATGTTTACGAAGTGAAAAGTGGGTCCGTCAAATTGCATTAAAAAGATGTATCGACAAAGTGTTGTTAAATTTAGTCTGAAAGCTCGTTACATTACAGAGATGAACAGCGTGTTTCTAATTTCTATTCCATTTAAACAAACAATCTTGTCAAAAAACCTTGCTCAGTCTCGTTTAAAAAGCTCCCAACTAAAATGGAAAGCTGATTTATGAAAATGAGCCATTACAAAATATGTGTGGAACATTATTCCAAAGGTGTGTGTTGCACGCACATGAACAGTGCATGAGGTTCCTCAGTACCAAAACATCAACACCGACATAATTACACTCTACAAAGTTCGGGTCACAATTGTCCCGGATCCAGGTACCGTGGGGCCTGATCGATTTCTGGTTCAGTATAACGTACCCGGATTGTGTGTTAAAATGACCAAAAAATGGGTCAAAATGACGCAGGATCCGAGTTAAAAATCCCATGTTAACATTTCCGGGTGAGCCTGACCCGGAAATGGGCACGGCCCTCTGGAACCCGGAATCCGGGAATTTTCGGAGTGTATGACTTGTGATGTTCCTTTAAAGACCTGAAAGATCGACGTGTTTGATTTGAGTGGTAGGCCTAAAATTTAACCTAACCCTGCTGTGCTAGTTAATGATAACCACTCAGCCCCGTAGTCCACGTTTATATATTTGAATGGTAACCCTAACGGTGCTAGTTATTGATAACCACATAGCCCCGCAAGTCCACGTGTTTGATTTGAATGGTAACCCTACTGTGCTAGTTATTGATAACCACATAGCCCCGTAAGTCCACGTGTTTGATTTGAATGGTAACCCTAACTGTGCTAGTTATTAATAACCACATAGCCCTGTAAGTCCACGTGTTTGATTTGAATGGTAACCCTAACTGTGCTAGTTATTGATAACCACATAGCCCCGTAAGTCCACGTGTTTGATTTGAATGGTAACCCTAACTGTGCTAGTTATCGATAACCACATAGCCCCGTAAGTCCACGTGTTTGATTTGAATGGTAACCCTAACTGTGCTAGTTATTGATAACCACATAGCCCCGTAAGTCCACGTGTTTGATTTGAATGGTAACCCTAACTGTGCTATAGTTATTGATAGCCACATAGCCCCGTAAGTCCACGTGTTTGATTTGAATGGTAACCCTAACTGTGCTAGTTATTGATTACCACATAGCCCCGTAAGTCCACGTGTTTGATTTGAATGGTAACCCTAACTGTGCTAGTTATTGATAACCACATAGCCCCGTAAGTCCACGTGTTTGATTTGAATGGTAACCCTAACTGTGCTAGTTATTGATAACCACATAGCCCCGTAAGTCCACGTGTTTGATTTGAAGTGTAACCCTAACTGTGCTAGTTATTGATAACCACATAGCCCCGTAAATCCACGTGTTTGATTTGAATGGTAACCCTAACTGTGCTAGTTATCGATAACCACACAACCCCTTAAGTCCACGTGTTTGATTTGAATGGTAACCCTAACTGTGCTAGTTATTGATAACCACATAGCCCCGTAAGTCCACGTGTTTGATTTGAATGGTAACCCTAACTGTGCTAGTTATTGATAACCACATAGCCCTGTAAGTCCACCTGATTGATTTGAATGGTAACCCTAACTGTGCTAGTTATTGATAACCACATAGCCCTGTAAGTCCACGTGTTTGATTTGAATGGTAACCCTAACTGTGCTAGTTATTAATAACCACATAGCCCTGTAAGTCCACGTGTTTGATTTGAATGGTAACCCTAACTGTGCTAGTTATTGATAACCACATAGCCCCGTAAGTCCACGTGTTTGATTTGAATGGTAACCCTACTGTGCTAGTTATTGATAACCACATAGCCCCGTAAGTCCACGTGTTTGATTTGAATGGTAACCCTAACTGTGCTAGTTATTGATAACCACATAGCCCCGTAAGTCCACGTGTTTGATTTGAATGGTAACCCTACTGTGCTAGTTATTGATAACCACATAGCCCCGTAAGTCCACGTGTTTGATTTGAATGGTAACCCTAACTGTGCTAGATATTGATAACCACGTAGCCCCGTAAGTCCACGTGTTTGATTTGAATGGTAACCCTACTGTGCTAGTTATTGATAACCACGTAGCCCCGTAAGTGATTCTTTAAAAAAAAAGTCTGTGCGCCTGAAAACAAAATGTTCCCCGAAAACCCCCCTAGATCATACATTTTACGCACATGTACCAGGCAGCGTGATGCCAAATAATTACCGTAACTGGTAATGAGGCACCATATACGACAATCAACTGTATATATTTTACTGCAGGTTTTTTAATGGAGACAGCACTGCATAATGAAATACGGCTATATAGTACAGTTTTTATTGCCCCCTTTTTAAACGGTAGGCCTACACGTAAATGTTTCAGTGGTATGACACCCAAACCGTCAGGTTTGTAAGATTCCTACAATTGTGTTTACTGTGTCCCCTTTAGCAGATGAGAAACATGGACTGTGCTGATGTGCTTATAAACAGTTAATCCAATTGTTCACCCACGTTTGATCCGATTAAACGAAATGTCATGTTTGAAAGATCAGTGATATCATTTTTTCAGCTGGCCAGAAGCAACGCCAAAGAGAGCATATTATTTGCAATGTGTCCAGTTTCGTTCAAATCATGAGCGTGGAGGATGTTGATGTTGTTGTGGCAATCGAAATAAGCAACGATGATCATAGTGGTGTCTATGCTATTTCTTACTATGTTACATAATTTCAGATGTGAATTTTTCTATGGAGGATGGTACCAGTATAATGACCTTTGTCTTCATTGAACTTTCAGAATAAAACTAATTGTTAATGTTCCGACAACAACCAATCCTACTTTATCTTTAAGTCAACCAGTTATAATTTTGAGACACCATTCAACCCCCCCCCTCGTTTGTATACAACTAATTAAGGCACAGTTAGGCCTAAATATATTCCAATCTGTACAAGAATCGGATCCAAATTGTAGCATAAAAAGGCTCCACTACTCAGAGTTACCGGCCGAGCAGTATCAAATGCAATTCCCAATGATGGTTTGTCTCTAATCGCATCACGTATGTCCTCTCGAGTGAAAACTGTGCCTCGGGGAGTTATTCTTACAGCGAGAATACTTGGCGAAGAAGATGGGATATTTCTTGCATCAATGGCGGGAGGTGTTTGGGGGGAGGTAAATTCGTAGAATCGTGTCACTGCATCGGTATTGCGGTAATGAAAGGATCTATAACTTTTTATTGACATTATTTCTTCGTCTGTTTGCATAAAATTTGTTAATTCCCACTCTCTCATGCGCCATGAGTGTCATTTTGTGACAGACATTACGCTAGTTGAATAATGATATAAATATGCAAAATGAACATAATAATAGTTTCGATGGGTGCTGTAATTTCTCTGTTCTTAAAATCTGTTTAGATTCATTATCTGTTTGTTTTAAATCATATTTAGTGATATTTTTACCTGTGTAACCAGTGCTTGCCCATTTTCTGTGTTAACGTGGAGAATGTACTGAACTGAAGTTCAATATTCCTTAACACTGTTGTGGACGCGGCCTTTAAAAGGATATAAGCCAATCAGGTTTGTATTTGAGATGCCCCCGAAGCTGAAAGAATATATCCCAATTGTAAAGACGGAATGGAATGAAAAGAAGAGATCTTGACTGCATAGAATATTAGCGCAGCCTTAACACTTGTGAGAAAGTAAAAAGATACGTGCATTATGGCAGATATAAGAGCAGAAAAGCTACCTCTTTCCCTCGCCTCCAAGCATTTTGCCTCATCACCATGCCAGGAAAAAGAAATCTCATCATAATCAATATCCCCAACCGAAGGACGCTTCAAGTCCCCGGCATAGACTCTTTGGCCTTCTCGCCAAGCATCGTGGACCTCATCTTCGTGGTATAGTGGTAACCTCGTCTATCTATTGAGTGTTTTTTTTTTACCCCTAAGGCAATTTAATTTGCGCTGCTGATTTTCTTTCTCGTAAGGATTGAGAACGGTCCGCGGTTAAGTGAGTTAACAGAAAGGGTTCAGGCGGCCTGATTCATGGCAGACTGTAGGTAACTAAGCGACGATGAGATTGCGAAAAATAGTAAAAATAGTAAAAATTTGTTCGGTTGAGGGAGTTGAAAAAACCCCGATGCACCTGGTGTTGTGAGGTTAATATGCGAGAGGATTGCGTTATGTTAATCAAACTGAATTGATAATGCAAGTTTATGCTAGTCTTAGTAGCCAAGGCTGATCGGTGTTCCATTTATAAGACAGTCGTTCTCCGCTGAATTTTAAACTGTTTGGTTCATCCTTTGCCTCATGTGATGTTGCAAAAAGGATCTGTCTTTAATTATTCGACTAGAATTAAAGTGTGACTTCCTGGTAAATAAGTAATTAGTGATTGCAAGAGTATTAACGCCACAATTATATTGTACACACATTTTTGTATAGGTGTGCGAGTTTGATCTTCGACGAGACGCGCAGTGTTTTTATTTGTACACTAAAGACAGTGTTTGTTATCGCCTAAACACATACGCTCAACACTGCTCTGAGACACGTCAGACTCAAGAGGCGACTGATTTTATGGGCACTATACTTACTGTGTAACCATAGTATTGCAGACGTGTATGACTAACACTCTAAGAAGTATGTATTTAACCTAGTATACATAGTTACCGCTGTGCGAACTGGTGCCACTATGTGTTAATGTTCCTACCTTATGCACATGACGTCATTTGAGTTGGCGCCCTCGGCCAGAGGTCAAAAGAAGGTACCGTTGGCACATCATGTGCGACGCGCGTACATAGATGTGTGTTTTCCATTGTTCATCATAGTTTTACCTCTAACATGGCTGCTTGGTGACGTCAATGCATACCGGTAATGTCTTTTATTTTGGATTGGCAGGCTCTCGAGTCGCCATGCCTTACTTCAATTTTGCCAATCTTGGCCAGCTAGATGGGCTGGCTGCTTTTCAAGTTCTTTGCCTGTAACCTTCAATTCTATATCCCGTCCTTCCCTTTACCCTTATCGACCATCCCAGCTGTTGTTCAACATTTTAACTTGCATTTATTCTGAGTATTTATCTGTTTAGCTCTTTATCCTGGATTATTATATTGCACTATTGAGAAATGGACGAATTAATCAATAATAATAACCGTATAGCCATGCAATACGCTTTATGCCGCATTGCAGCGGCTCAGCGGTAAGCAAGGCACTGCGTACATGACGTCAGTCACTTTCACATAACCCATTTACGGATTCCCAATTGGTCAAAGAACATCACCAAAAGCATAAATTTGCAATGTTGTTGTTGTTCTTGTTGTAGTCGTCAACACATATGTCTAAAAAAACAAGCTGTGTAATTAGAGTGAATTCTAGAGCGAAAGTTCTAACAAAATTGTAATAATCCATTTTGTTCAGATATCAAGAGATATTTGTGTTACTTACAGCTCAGTGTGACCGAAAGATGTCGACTGACTGCTTGGTATTCTTTACACGTAAATTGCAAATGATTTCTTAAAATATAGCTTCCAAAGGTAGGCCTTCAGTGAAAATGTCAGGAACTAAATCATAAAGATATTGAACTTACCCGTGCATCCAAGGGACACCGTAGCGACTGCAGCCAAGATGACGAAATAACTGGTCCCTGGTGAGAACATCTCCAAACCAACCTCAAAGACCGCTACTAGAGAGAGAGCTAAAAGAGCTACAATATACCCAAAGGTCACCTGGAAAGTCAAATAAAACAATGGAAAATATTTCCAGGGTTGCATTACTTTACAAAACTAGGAAATCTTGCCGACAAAACAGTACCAGTTTGGTGTTGAAACCTCTGAATTTCTAGGTCGTATCATCTATAATAGCGGTTTTGCGGACTCTACATCCAGTCAAAATGGAAAACTTAAAGTTTGGATACAGTGGAGCTATGTCTTTCTTTCCGTGATTGCAAGTTCACACCTTTCAAGGAATTTTGAAGATAAAGGAAGACCCATGGAAGAATCCTGAAATTTTGAAAATCACGGCAAAGGCCAACATTTCTATGTTAAAGGAACATTACAGAATTGGGTTTTTGCTAACTGGCAGTGTAAGCACTTTATATAATCCACCATATACATAAACTGACAAACCTGTAGAAGTTTGAGATCGATCGGCCATCTGGGTCATGAGAAAACAGTGAAAACCGATTACACATTTGCATGTGTTATACAATGCATGAATAAAACGCTCATGAGCGATAAACTCCAATCGGAAATTAGTTTTATTTATTTCTCATCAAATATGGCATTTCAGACAGAAATATTTCTAGGGATGTTTTCTACTATCATCATCATTAGACCGTTTAAGTTTTATGTAAATCTGTGATCATAAAGAAAATTTTAATTACCAGTTCTGTAACGTTCCTTTAACACTTTAAACTGAAACACAAAAGCGTTTTTGAAGAAGAACATTGTGCATATTCAATACCATCATTTTTGTTCAAATTGTATCATTACAAAAAATCATTTTATCTTTTGTCTTAAGCAAAGCAGAAGTAACTAACTTTATGAGAAAATTATGAATCAAACTTACCCGAACATGTAAAGAAAAACTCTCTATCAGAGCGTTGTTTAATATCACTGCCACAAAAGCAACAATAATGTAGGTTAGGCTCATATCAAAGACAATAGTACTTCCCGGGTACTTGTCAAGAAAATAGTCCACAGCGGTGATGAAACTGTTGTAAGGGAGTAAGAAGCCAATTCCAGCCAGCAAAAGGGATATGTAGATGATGTTACATCGATCCTGCGGCTGGAGGACACGTATCACCGAAGACGCCATCGGGTCTGTGCTGTCCTCGGATGAGATTTCCACGGTAGGAGAAACAGAAGCGTTCACGGTGTCTCGGTCGTTGTTGTCACGGTAGACGTCGTGTGTTGGTGGTGAGATCAAATCTGCCGTGTCGTGGTTGCAAATGACGGTATCATCTAGCAGAGCCATCCTATAGTTGGCATACGCCAACTCGTAACTTATCTAACCACTGTTTTAATTATCCATATTCAGATGAAATCCCAGCTTGATTAGTCTAGCTAAGGCCGCTTAAGTTTCTCCACAACTCATTATTAAAGGCTGCAGTTTGATGAACGATGGAAGCAAAGACGAACGTATTGCGTGTCCTGATAATGAATAGCAATCGGCCTCGAGACGAACAATAGCAAGAAGTAATGAATAAATGACTATTAAATTGGGGTCATCAATTAGTAGGTATCCATGTGGAACTCACTTGTAATCTCTGAAATGAAAAGAACAAAGAGGAATTGAAGCAGCCGAAAACAAGATTAGGAAAAGGCAGAACATATGAATATATATTGTTTGTTTAATCGATTTAACAAGTGGTCAAAGTAAACCAAATAAGTAAATGAGACGACTTTATCCAATGATGAGGCGCTCTATGGAGTCTCATCCATTACAGAATGTGCACAACATTAGTAAGCTTGAAAATATAAACGTTCACAGATGTATGTGCACACCAAAAAATTATAATTATAACGACAGTCATGGTGGAAAACTTCCCTAGAAATATTTTTGCCTGAAATGCTACAAATGTTTTTATTAATGAAACTGTATAGTTTTGACTTCATGAGTCCAAAACCCGACGTTTGAAACAGTATTTGTCACTAATTTCTCCGATGACCGATTGAGCTTAAACTGTTACAAATTTGCTGTTTCAAGTATTCTGCTGCATGGGTCACGTAAAGTGCGGATACTGGTCTCTGACAATAACTAATGTAGTCCACGTGGTCTAAATAAAACGTTGGTTACCTGTTGAAGAGTTAATATTTTCCCGTACGAAACGCCCGTGGAAATTGGTTTTTGTTAGTTTGGAGGACACAAGTTAAGTGCGCCATTAATGGTCAAATTACGTTGGTTACATCAACTACCAATCCAGGTTCATCCCATGCCCCAATCGCCCAGAGACCCTTACCGTCCCTAATGCCCTCCTCAGTCAACACAGCAAGACTTACAACGTCCCCAGTCGCAACATCCCCAGACATTGCCTAATATCGAACATTTCCAAGAGAAATTTAAAGACGTAATGGAGGTACGATGTGATTACCAATCATATAACAGCAACCTACAATCAGATAAAATCAACGTAAAATGCAGATTGCGTGATCATGAGGTATTTTGGAAAGACAATGGTTTTTATCTGTTATTACGGAAGGTTATAGTATTCCATTTTTATATATCCATCCACCCTTTCATCACAACAACACATCTTCGTTATTAAAAAATGCTTTTGTAACTCGTCAATCATTGAGATAAGTATAGGATTTGAAACTTTGCATGGTAGAGGTTAACTAAGAGAGGTTTGCGGTAACACCATGTGAATATCTCTTTTGAGTAGAGTTGGTTCTGAACAGAACCGGTGGTTAACGACTCAACTCTATACTCAAAAGAGATATTCACATGGTGTTACCGCAAACCTCTCTTAATCATTGAGACGTTGAAGTCAGGTAGAACTAGACATGATTGCATTTGTGCACAAATGCAGAGCTGTTTCGTTTAAGAATTTTTCAAATTAATCAAGTGAATATGAAAGTGTTGTAGTGTGTACATAATCAACTTAATTACACAATATTAAATGCGTTGTGAGATCGAATTCATTGTCTATTATATATCTTGGAAAAATGTCCTTTAAGATAATATAACCTGAGAAATGATGACGTCATGATGACGTGAAATATTTTTCGAATCAGTAATGACATATCAAGCCTGTTTTTAAAAGAATTTGGATTAAAGCATGTTCTGTTAGCAATTTCTGACTTAAAGGGGCAAAAAATGAAAAAATCATAAAAAAATCGTGTGATGACGTCATTTTCCAATTTACAGGAACTTACCATTATCTAACAACCTACTAAGTTTCAACATGATCGTACTAATACTTCGGGAGATATACGACTTCAAAAAGTGCACTTTTAATGACGCGTCACGTGGCCCCCGATTACGTCATTGATCGGAAACTTCACACATATGATGGCTGCCTGACGATCAACATATGTGTAAATTTTGAAGTGATTGCACAAAACTTCACCACACACATCTTCAAAAAGTCCATTTTGAAGAGTTTCAACCTGTCGCTAGAGGGCGTTGTTGCATTTTGTGACGTCATCACTGTTTTTTTTAACTGCCCACCCTTGCCAGACACTAACATCGTTGAAAGCAACTACATAACTTTCGCCACTTTTGAATTAGAGGGCACTTCCGGTTTCGACCGGAAGTAGAGGTCATGTGAGGTCACGCACACGAAACAAAATGAAGACCTGATTTATCCCTACCCAATCCCGCAAACAGAAACCTACGGTCTCTTGTGGCTGATTTGATATAGATTTTCAAATATTTAAAATTAATTATCTTTAAGATGACGTCACGTGGCAGGTGATGACGTCATCATGACGTCATTGTTTTAGGACCTTTAGTCCACCAATACCTTTCATCACTGAAAATTTCATTGCAATTGCTCACAGAGAAACACGAACCTTCATATATTGTTAGCCCTCCTTCCGTTGCTTACCAAGCATCCGGAAAGAAAATAATAGTCCTAGAACTGAGAAGACTAAATAATTAGCATGTTCAGGAAACTAATTTCAAACTTGATGATTAGAAAATCGGCCTCCATCAGTTCATGTCCAAAAATGCATTGTTGTTCACCTTCGACCTCAAATCTGGTCATCATCATCATAGACATAGCTAACGAGTATCAACAATATTTGGGATTTTCATGGAATTTTGACGGGTTACCTTAGACACAAATTTAACGTCCTTCCATTTGGCATCTCCTCGGCCCTTTTGCTTTTCACAAAATTTATGAAACCTTTAGTGACACATTGGAGGGCGTCAGACATTCTGATAGCACTTTACCTTGACGATGGTTTCTGTATTATCCCCTGTGCGTCCAGAAACAATGAAATGCATTTGAATGTCACTAAAGAGGTAGCCAAGCACGTTAAATCTGATATATTAAAGTCTGGATTATTTTTCAACATACATGTAGAAAAGAGCCAATGGGATCCCTTACACCGTAGGCCTACTGTATGGCTGCGTATGATTTGAGGCTTGCTTTGTCTCCCTGAAATTGTCTCTACTTTTTAGACGAGACGATATGGCCCAACTTAAAGCCTGCCATTATCAGAGGGAGACCCCAGCTTCGTTTGTCTATTTCGGTTACAAAATAGACCCAAACATGAATCTAAAGGTCTTTCAGAGTAAAGACCCTCAAAATTAGCATTGCTTATTGTGGTTGCTGCTATCGAAATAAGCCCGATTTGAATTGATCGCGCGCAAAATCCATACCAAAACATAAACCATCTTTTGTACTTTTTTTTTACTAAAATGTGACTGCCAAATTTGAAGATACTTTCACAGGTTTTCCGTTTTATAAGTTTTTTAACTAGAGGATGGGAATTAACTTACTCTTCATGAGAAAAGAAGAAAGTAAAAAACAAATACAACATAAGTAAAATAATGTATAGGCCTACTTCTCTTTATAATCCATACCAAAAAAAACCAATTCCTTTGTACTTGTTCTACTAAAATGTGATAGCCAAATTTGATGATACTTTCACAGGTTTTCAGATTAACTGTGTTTTTGAAAACTAGAGGACGGGAATTAACAAACCCTTCATAAGAAAAGAAGAAAGTAAAACAAAATACAAATTATAATAATGTACTTCTCTTTAAAATTGTAAAGGTAATTTAATTTCCGGACATGTTAACCAATTAATTGAACCGCAAGATATAATAGGCACTATAGATTGGGGACCTGACTATAAATGGAATAGCTATAGACGTGCTTCTTGTGTGTTATATATGTAAATAATGCTATCCAAATGTCAATGAGTTATTACCATTCAGAATTTTCACCTGCAAAAACATGCTGTCAGGGCTAGCATTAGGTTCAATGCTATAACAGCTTATTGGGCAATATGAAATACAAACAGAAACGCGTTGGATGTTATTAAAAGGGTTTGACATTGTGTGTGTCTTGAATTATAAGTTGTATGTTTTTATAACACTAGGACAATGCACGTTGTGTTTGATGCGCCGATTATAGGTATTGCTTAATCAGTCATTTTATTTCTATACATTGGATTTGATGGGAGTGAATAGTAGTCAGGCCCTATTTTGCATTTTTTGTCACACATTGTGCCATCAACAAACCTTGAATAAATTATACAAATGTTTTACATTTATATCGATATTTTATTAATATTTACGAAACTTGTTTAGGGGTGGTTAGTAATAAACGAGTACAATCTCAACCATTGACTCTTCATTTCTAAAAGATTATTTAATATATATGTTTTATATTTTGTATGTAATTAAATAATGTGATCGTGTGTACATTTGCTTGGAATTTCTTATTGCAGTGGTTCCCAACATTGAATTAAATTAGTTCAACTAAATTTGACATCAGAGGATTTGTGATGAGTTTAAGATGATGCATTAAAAACATGAATTTGTAACGACAACCTTTACATTGCACAAATTTCTTAGAAACAAAGTAGATTTTCTAATTGCAAACATAATTAGGATGTTACCCGAGTACCAGTGTTAACAGTGTTTAGGAATATCCCAAATGTCGGCTAAATTTAGCATCAACATATTAATTACTCATACAATGACAATAGTTGATTCTAAATCAATACACAATATGAATTAAGAGAATGTGAATAAATCTAGAAATGCAAATAAATAAATTAAGAAAAAAAAGAAAAAAGAAAAAAAAAGAATACACATGATAATATACAAAGAAAAACAGCATTATGGGCTTGTAAAAGATGGTCCCCTTTTTTCTGTGACTAATATTCAAGTGTATAAAGTTTAAAATATATGCTGGCTAAATTTGGCCATTAATCATTACTCATACAAGGACAATAATTTTGAAGAGTTATCTGAACATCCTTGCTTACATCAAAATGCTATAACAAAAAACTCACCGAAAGGTTTCTATTTGTCCATTGTAATTTTGTTAAACTGAATTGGGTTGATTTTTTTCGATGGGAAAGAGATAATGCCATTGCCCTGGATCAACCAGGGAGAATTATAGCCAGTTCAAACCACAACAGGCATTATGTACATGGTTGGCTGCTATTGCTACAGTTTAATATATTAGTGTCTCATTAAAATTCACAAAGGGCAGCTTGTTATCGCTGGTGTTACTGTGGTGTATAGACGGTTGATTAGTCGGTCATCGTAGTGTGTAATAATTAGGGAGTGCACAGCAATGGTTTCGTGAGAGCGTAGACTCCGACGGTCTGGTATTAGCAAATATCTTTAAAAAGCCAACTCGAAAAAAAGACATTTTGTCAAAGTTCTCCTGCGATTAAAGAGATGCACAGTCATGTATTCAGAAAGACCCCGTCTGGATATTTAGAACTAACCCGAGCAAAAAGTCAAAGGCCAAAGTTCTACTGCGATTAAAGGAATGGCACAATCATGGATCCGGGAATTGGAGTAGATTCCATCTAGAAACGGCCAATTAAATAAAGCCAATGAAATGGGGTTCGTGGTTTTGAAAATTGAGCACGGAACAGTAACAAGTTCTGTTTGAATTCATGCGTTTTACTCGTTTTCTTCTGCGTATTTCTTCGGTCGTGGGTTCGAATTCCACTCGGAGTGCGGTTGGATCCCCCCCCCCCCCACACAGGACTGTAAATAGGGCTACATGTCTAATCGGTGTCTTCGGTGGAAGAATTTCACCATTTGAAACTTCCTGTAATATCTCACTTTCAATGGCCATGATCTGGTCATTGCTTTATGGTATGAAATATTTTGTGTGTGAGGACAGGCCCGATTCATACGAATATCTTAGGACGATCTATAGAGGACTACCTTTTTTACGCAGAGAAAGGGTCCATTTGAAATTCGTGTTAGTTTTTCAAATCAGTGCCAAAAACTAACAAACTTTAAATGGCATAATCAATTTGAGATACAGTGTGACCATAGAACAGCGCCGCAGCTGCATAATGTGTCCTTCATGTAACACTCAAACGAATTCATCTACACTGCTTCGTCAGGAGGCCAGTCCCTAAAGAGTCATCCAGGAAGATATGCATTTGAGACCCCAAACCTCATTTCATTTACAAAGCATCCACAATGGAATCCATCTATGCTTTGTGACATTATGATCTTTTCACATCAGTCGTCTAATGCTACATCCATCCTGCCCCATTATAGAACAACATTCCCAGTCCCAAATCGTCAAGTGGATGACAACCATTCTTCCGCAGCATTTGATGTTTTTTCCCAGGAGGATGAAAATAAGCTATTTCAAAATGATGACATTAAACAAAAATCCTCTTACCTCATCGGGAGATAACAGCAATTGATGCAGAAATTATGAAATCAGGCTGTGTGGACAAAGTGATGCTCTTTCATTCGCGTAAATATGAAGTCCCGCGGGATTTATCATTAATGATTCCGTATTAATACAAGCAATCCTGTAGACTTCATTCAGTGGTTGGTGTTATGCAAATGACGTCATTCTACCAGCTGCTTGCCTCGTGTTGTGTGTGGTCCCAGATAATGAACGAAAAGATGCCCGCTCTCCTCCTCGCTTGTCGTCAGGGAAAACCAGACGGCTGCTGCATGTTGCAATTGGTCAATGCAAATCACTTCAGATGTGAGAAGGGGTGTAATCAACAAGAAACAGTCGTGTGGATGAGGAGAGAATGAGAAGAAAGTGAATCCTTTAGGAATCTGTTGGATGGAGGCGCAGATCGATTGGTGCGATGTCAGGTTGCTGCTCAGTACGGCCATAAGTCTTCCAATATGACTAGAAAAATTATACCGTTTCTTGAAAAATAGGTTAATAATAATACCCCGAAATAATAATGAAAGTTCCATAGTGCGTTTATTGTGTTTTAATGGCGGATATTACAGCGCTTAGCGGTATAAGCTTAAATGTTATCATTGAAGGTAAACTGTTTGTATGATTTTGGGAAGAGTACAATTAATTTCACTCTCTAGTTTTCAATAAATACATGAATGCTACACCATACAGCCATTCTGTGAATTTGTTTTGAAAGTTTAAAGGGTCCCACTGTTAAGGAAATTATGACAGCTTATGTTTAGCGATGGTGGAAATCGAAACTAACTATTTGGAAATTCTTCAAAATGCTATTTCCTCAACTCGGGAAAGGGGGTATGGTATGAACTAATAGTCAGTAAGATCTCAGATCTTTTATCTTATTTTTTACCGCAGAGTTTTTAATCCTTTACTTTGTCTCAAAACTTTTACCCAATGTAAAAACAAAACATTAATTCGAAGTAAACAAAAAATACAACATAAAGCATAGGGTCATAGAATGGTAAACACTCCAAACATTAGATGGCCATAAAAACCCACTTGGTGAGAAGAACTGCACCTGTTGTTAGCATACCGGTAAACTACTTTGAGACAAGATTCCATTCGAAATACGGTTCACCCCAAAACGGTTTGAATCTGAGAAACGATTCATGCATGAATTGTTTCTCAGATTTCTGAGGATTGGTATCCGTTCGCGAATGCTGCGGCCAGAGATGCGGTTGGTACCCGCCGTCACCTCGCTAAACGTGAATAGATTCGACATTCTTGTGACGTGACATTTGTTTGCTGTTTTCTCCACTAAACCCCAGAATAAACCATATTACTTTTAATTACAATAATTAACACTGTTGGTCTTATTTCGCACCAAAACTATGACACATTTTTGTAAGATATTTGTCGTATATATATCTCATAGTAACACTACTTGTCTATAAACGTAACAGTTGTTTAATACTTAATAACAAAATTAACAATTCTGTGTATTTCCAATATAACACAGTCTCTTCTGTGCAACAGCCTGTGTTCCTCTATTTTCCGTTAAGAATGTTTAGGACATTCTTAACCCTTGGGATCCAATCGTGATAGTAGCCGGTTACGCAACCTCAAAAAAAACCGTTTGGGAAAATGAGGGCGTAGTTTAGCCCCATGCTTACTATCTCATGCCAACCTGATGATTGGATTCTCTACATGCTAGTAACACATTTCACATTTTTTGCTGTTATTTACCGCCTTGACTGTGGTGCGAACCAACGTGAAGTGAGCTCACGCCACACCCCGCTACACGAACCCATTCTTCGTTACGTAACGTGGAGAAACCAAATATATGCTAATTCACCGAGGGCGTTCAACCGCCCATATTAATGTTTCTCCACTAAACCCCAGAATAAACCATATTACTTTTAATTACAATAATTAACACTATAATTACAATAATTAACACTACACACGATAGTTGGCATGGTACTGTTGGTCTTATTTCGGACCAATTATGCCCAATCTGAAGTTTAAAGTCAGGGAACTTACAATCCCAAGGATTGAGAAACTGAAAGAAGCTTGGAAAAATCTTCTTTGACGTAGCCATCTTTGGCTGACTCTGATTTCCATCTTCCATGCCTTTTAAATAGCCTATCTGGGACTCCTGCTTTAGCCGCCTCCGTGGCGCCGCCTGCTCGAAGACTGTGTACACAGTATTTCGAGACATCCCCAACTATTGGCTTGAGTGCTCCCATAATAGTCTCCCGTACTGCGGTATAACATAATGGCTTGTTAACGTTCCTTAATTTATAACCCTGTTTTGTGGCTGTTAAGTTCCTAAATATATATGACTCTTCGTCGGGAAGTTGTACTAACTCTATATATTTTTCTAACAGTTTTACTGGGCAGGCTTTTGAAGAAAGCCTTGCTATTACCACATGATGACCGTCTCTATAGATGTCCGTTTTGCTTGAAGGGATAAATACAGACACATGAATGTGGTCAAATGCTAAGTGGTTTCTCTTAATGTGTGAAAGTTCGTCAAAACGAAGGAAGCCTGCAAACGCTACAAAGCACATTGTTACTGTTCGTATGGCCAAGAGGTTTTTAGTTGATAATACTGAACAATAATAGGCGTACATTTTTACAAGAATGTCTGCAGAAATTGGCTCTTTTTTAGAAACCGGGGTCCCAACTTTCGTTTAACGCCCTCAACGGCCTGTTTAACTAACGGTGAAGAGCATGGGTCAGGGCAACCTGCCATTTTGTGCGCCCAAGCAATTGCTGAGCATGCCTTGACTATGGGTGACGGTGTTCTGGCTGAATTAGCAATATGAATAGTATACAATGATACATAGTACGGATCAGCTGGTAGTTTGGATATACCGTATGTGTCAGCCCATGTACACCAATTGCTGAAGGCACATCCATATTGAGTTTGGGTGGATTCTGCTTTAGAGTTCATTATAACATCTGGTAACTTCGATGCTAGCTTTTTCAGTGCTGTGTGTCGGACCACTGCCTCACGCCTATTTTCGGACCATATTCCACTCTGAAAAATAATCTGTAATTTTAATAACATAAGTTTAGTAATTAATAAATAAATACTTTATACTGAATAACAATTGGCACCGTTATTATACCGCATAACCTCCAACTCTGGAATGTAATAACCGTCTTATAACTTGGCTTTTCTCTTTTTCCTACTGTAGGAAAGCTCAATTTTTTTATTTGAAAGTTTACCGCAAACTTCTCGTTGCCTCATAGGCATATTAAAACTGCAATCTGATTGCTAGTATAGCACTCCTGGCTATCTGGTTAACGAACTGTTCGTTATCTCCCCTGCCTCTCATAAACATACCAGGAAAATATGGGATTTCCTGAATCTCTACAACTCCAACTATAGGAGTTTTTCCATCGGGAAACACAATTGGCCAAAACGGGGCCGAGTACCACTGCGGGCAAATAAGAGATCCCGAAGCGTGTGTACGCCTCATGTGAATTAGCACTCTTGGAACAAGGTGGATTGGGGGAACTATCTATGTTTTCGTCTGACCAGTCAGCAGTAAATGCGTCTATACTTTCACACCCTGGGTTCCAAAATCTTGAGTTAAATCGGACAAGTTTGGTATCATAGTATGAGGCAAATCTATCGATGGTGTGTGGTCCCCACATTTCTTCAATTTGGTTGAAAATGAAGTCGGAAACGGACCAATCGTCGGTGTGGACCATTTTACTGATATAGTCTGCCCTTTCGTTCTTTGTTCTTGGTATCCACTCTATTTCTAAGGAAATGTTGTGTCTCACGCAGGTGCTGAAAATGTCTATGGCAATATTTTGCAATTCTACTTTCACGCTACCGTTAGTAATTATCTTGGCTACTGCTTGGTTGTCTGTAAACCATTTCACCCTGTGTTGAGCAAGCTTTCTCACAAATGACAGCATAACCATTTCTACGGCCTTGAGTTCTCTCCATGTTGAACTCCTAACTTTGTCAATGTGGTCCCATTGGCCATGAGCACATTCATCTGACGTTTCCACAACATATCCCCCGTATCCTGAACTACTTGCGTCAGAATACACTATTCTTGAAACAGAATATTTCGGCTCTATAGCCTCTCCATTCAGTGCACGAATGTTTTGCAGCCAGAACTTTAGTTCGCCCATAGCCTGACTAGATACTAGAACGGAGGAACCCCAACTTATTCTTGATTCTATACAGACGTGTAAGGCTTTCGTCATGAGCCTTGCTATATTGCCAACTGCAAGGCTTATGGATACTATCTTACCCGCTACACTGGCCAGTGTTCTGGCCTTTACATATGCGCCGTTAATTACACTTTTGTTCTGAAGGATTCCTAAGATACACTGGTATATATCCTTGATTCTCCGTTCTGGTACGCTAAATGAACCCAAGTTTAAGTCTACATCGTACCCTAGCCATTCTAGTGTTCTGGATGGCTCCCATTTTGACTTTTGGTCATTAGGAACGAAGCCAGATGCGACAAGATCTGATTTTATACTTTCGCTTGCTAGCTTTGCTTCGGATAGATTGCTTCCGTAACCCAAGCCATCGTCCAGATATACTACAATGGCTTTACCTTCGCTTCTCCATTTTTTCACCAAAGGTCTAACTACTTTCGTAAATATAAACGGAGCAGAGCTTAAACCAAAGGGGAGGCACTTGAACCTGAAGTATGTCATCTTTCCTCCGATTGACCAAGCAAACCCCAAAAATTTCCTATGGCTGGGGTGGATATCGACATGATGATAACCTGATTTTAGATCGAGTTTAAACATGTACCCGCCCTTTCTAAGAAAATTTTGGGCGGTACGCAAATCCTCGTACTTCACCGATTGTTTCCGGATGCATTTGTTTACCACCCTAGATCTAAAACTAAGCGTTTTTTCCCATTTTGTTGAATGGATACTGTAAGAGGGTTGACAACATGTGGAGGAAGGGAACACATTTCGATCGAGCCCAGTTTCAATAGATCTGTTATTGCCTCTGTTACGAACAAATGTTGTGTAATGGCGGACCTATTGTTCTTTGAAATCATTACTGGAGGCAAATCGTAGAATGGAATTAAGTAACCGTTAACAATTGTCTCCCTTACGAAATCAGGGGTTCCAATATTTTGCCAAAAAGAGGCGTGGCTCTTCAGTCTACCTGTTACTTGAATTCCTTTTCCCTGATCTTGTTTGTATTCACCGTACCCATCATCGACCTCATGGTTTTCAAACTCAGTTTGACTTTCAATTGCCCGTACACTGTGTTTAACATTCGTAATTGCAGTTTTAATTACCCTAGTAGCTTGCTGAAGCTTGTTTGGCTGTAGTGCTACTCTGCTGGAATTGCTGTTGTCTTGCCGGGCAGCTTTCTTTCCAATGTCCAAACTTTCCGCGAAAGAAACGGCTCCCTTTCCCTTGTCTAATGTTCTGGCTCCCCCGAAAAAGCTGGATAGGAGCAGTAGCAACAGGATTCTGATGAGCAGGCCAGTCTTTCTTAAATCTCTTGGATGCTTGATTGGTGGGTTGCTTCTTTTTGATTTTCTTTGCTGCACGTGCTTCTGCTCTTTGGATTCTTTTTTCGTCATCCTTGTAGGGTGTCGTGGCCGAGCGGTTAGGAGCATCGAATTCAAGTTCTGGTGGTTAGTCATCAGGTTGTGGGTTCGAATCCCGGTCATGGCACTTGTGTCCTTGAGCAAGACACTTAACTATAATTGCTTCTCTTCACCCAGGGGTATAAATGGGTACCTGCGAGGGTAGAGGTTGATATTGCGTTTGAAAAAGCCTTCGGAGCGCCACGGTTGCCCAGGGTTGTATACTCCCCAGGGAGCTGAGAAAGGTTAAAGGAATGTTATTGGCCCAATGACCAGGGCACTAATGTAAAGCGCATTGATACGTTTATTGTAAAATGCGCTATATAAGAACTTGTTATTATTATTATTATTATTATTATTATCCTCGTCCGATGCCAGTTCGTTAGTTTTATACTCTGAAACCGTAGCCCAACCATGCTCGCTCTGCTCTGCTATTTGATCAGCTTTTGTCTGGCGGTGATTGAGTCTTTGGCCTTTTTGAGCCGAGTTACCGCTTTGGCCGGGTCCTCGATGGCTTCGTCTACAAGGTGAGCGATGTTTCTGAGTTGCATTAAAGAAAACGAAAAACGTTTGTTACATAATCTGTATGAATGTTAGTATTCCGGTAAGGTACTGTATAGCCATTCTTTTGTTATCTGTTCTCCCGTTGTTCCGATGATCGGAATGCATTGACTTTTGCATTAACTCATGACGTTATTAAAACTGATAGATTCCATTTCTTTACATCGAACACTGATAATATTAAGAATATTGGGGGTTTGTACTTAACTGATTGAATTCAAACTGCCTCTTGTTTCCTTCCCGTTTCCATTTTTTTTTTCCGCTACTGTGGAAATCTTTCTTTGCATGGCCTGGATCGTCTTCTGGTTTTCCTCGCTGAATTCAGCTTTAGTGGCTTCCAGCGACTGAGAAAATGAATTCTGTAGATCCTTGTGACTCTCTCTGAATGCTCTTAAGATTTCTGCAAGGTCTTCTTTCGTGGCAGCAGTCATTTTAAGGTTGTCTTCTACTCGTGATACTAAAGGTGCAAGCCACGGGATATTTTTTACCGCCTTGACTGTGGTGCGAACCAACGTGAAGTGAGCTCACGCCACACCCCGCTACACGAACCCATTCTTCGTTACGTAACGTGGAGAAACCAAATATATGCTAATTCACCGAGGGCGTTCAACCGCCCATATTAATGTTTTCGGCAAGTAGACACTGTATTCAGCTGTGACTGTTATTGTACCTATAATATAAATCAGCATTACGTTGACAAAAACCAATCTATGACCACATCCTTTAAAGGCCTTGTACACTATTCGTAAGATCGAAAAACACAAATGTTCACATAGTCACACACAACTCACATGATTTAAAGTAAGTAATGGTTGAAAGGGTTCCTTAAAATATTTCTGCCTAATGCTATTGTTTCTGAGAAATGAGTAAAACAATAGTTTTTATCACGCGCGATATTTTGAAAAAACAGAAAACACGTAAGGTCTCTTTTCACTACTTTCTCGAGATCTCGATGACCAATTGAGCTCAAACTTTCACAGGTTTGTTTGTTCATGCATATGTTGAATCACACAAAATGTGGAAACTGATTTTGAGCTGTTACCAAAAATGTACAATACCTTTAAAATAAGGAACATTGTGATACATGTATATTATGTTTTGCGCAGTTTTTCGCCACAGATGAGCTGGGTCACGATTTTAAAACCCTGCAAAACATAATCCCTACTGTAGTTGACAGTAACATAGTGAACAATTAATTAATTTTGAAATCAAATTATTTCATTTTTGTTAAGTCCATCCTCAACAAACAGGAAACATTTCCGTTCGCTGGGGGCCGTCGTTCAGCCTGTTTGAATACTTTACCCCAATGCCCATATTTACAAATCCATGGGGTTATGCGAACTACAATTATCCTCTCGAGATGAAATTCATTACAAAATATTGTGGCGGTCTTGTCTCTGTCCGCGACCCGGTCGGTCTCAGCCAACGTCAGCGAGCGGTCGTGCTTGGAAGGCTGGAGACGTCGATCCGTTTTGGCGGCAGTCTACCGCCAGGCCCGCAGTGCACCACACTAGTCAAACCCCACAATTGTAAACACACATACACCCAAATGGTGGGAAAGAGTACAGCAAATGACGGGGACGGACACAGTTAAATTGAGAGTGACTGTGATTTGTTTAATTACTCATTCCTCAAATCTCTTCTCGCCTACGTCACAAAATCTACTTCATAAAGTTATGCGGCTGATCTTTGATTACACTGACTTTCTCTCATTAATTAAATGATTTCTAGGAGATGATAATACAGATTATGGTGAGTAATTTCGTCAATCAAGATGTAATTAGTCAACTCGACATTTACTCACACGAGTATGAGGCTCTTTCCTGTAATTATAATGCAACACTCACTTCGCTTATTACGGATCAACCACTGTTGCTCTGACGGTCGCAACGCGGGAAGAGAGCGAGAGAGAGGAAGAGAGAAAGAGAACGATCCACGCCCGCTCCGTCCTTTTATCTAACTTCGCTTTAGGCTGGCACCCTCCAACAATTGTAACGTAATCATTACATGACGGCTAGGAACTAGCCAGGGTTACGTTGCCAAGCGACCTAAACTTCCACCTATCGTACTGCTCGATACTGCATTGCGTTACATTGGCGCCTTCTAAGTTTCGGTCAGTCTCTGACCTTCAAAACTGGTACAAAAATATAAGCAATGCACTCTCCTTAATACAAAAATATAAACTCAACTTTGTCAGAAATACACAAATCTGTCTTTAACAATGGAAAGGTAACTCTTAACTCTTCGTAACACACTAACTTTATAGAAAAGAATGTTCAACTTTTGAAAAGAACCCAAGGCTCTAAGGTGATAACAGTTCACATAATCCAACGGTAGGCCATCCACATTTCTCAAGGCGCTCCCCTACAATACGTCGCCTAAACTTCATATTTCGCCTTCTAGCGAATTCCCGCCACGAAACTGGTTTCGAAAACTCTCTCGGTGTGGTCTTTAGTGATCAACAATCCGTCCTGGAAAACGCTGCGTGTCACCGTCTCCGTAATCTTCTTTACGGAAGCGATCTTCTCTAGCTCCACATTGGTGATTCCAGGTCCAATACGCACAACGCCATCTTCCTCCCGCACCATTCTGCAGATTCTAGTAGTTTGCAAATCTACATCATCATCAGTAGTGGTCAACGGGGCCTTCAGGAAACAACATCATACTGACGTGCACGATGCTCATGGATTGTCTGCGTCACACCACTAAACACAGTCGTTGCCCCTCCTCTGTGATTCTCGCAGGACGCCCGGCCAGTAGGTGATGAATCCGGAGCTCCATTGGCGGCTTTCTCACCTTTCCTCCCGGGGTAGGCTTGTCTGAGGCCATCACCTGTGGCTCTTTACTTTCCGGAGCAGGCTCCTCATCTGCTTCCCACTGAGTCATCGACATAGGTGAGAGAGTAATTTCGGCAACTTCCTCAAGTGGTGCCTCCGCTTCAGGAGTATTCTCCTCTGTGTCGTTTTCCTTTCCTCCAGGCTTGTCTATTGCCTCTAACTTCTTGGTTGGAAGCAATGGCTTTGGACTTGTGTGCGTAACTACTGAGGGCACAATTTCCTCGTCACTAGGCGCTTTGGATAGGGTACACGGGATCAGTGCATCACTCTTTTTTGGTTGCTTGTGAGGCCGCTTTTCTTTAGCCTCTTCTCCCTCATCACCTGCACGTTTCCATTTCTTTTCTGGGGATGATGTACTGGTCGCCTTCACAACTTTCTTGTCGCGGCACTTAGGCGTCTCTTCACGGCTATTCTCGCCTTCACGGCTGCACCCACTACTGGTCGTCTTCACAACTTTCTTGTCACGGCCCTTAGGCGTCTCTTCGCGCCTCCTATCTGAGCTGGTGCTTTCCTCTCTCGGGACTCAATGATTTTCGCCTCTATCTGGTCAACCTCATCCACCTTCTCAGGGTGGCAGTCACGGTAGTGGGCCCGTAGGTTGTCGCGCCTGCCGTTCTTGTGGGAACATATCCCACACAAATACTGCACTTTGGTCCCATGCTCGTTGGTTAGATGCCTCTCCAGACTTCTCTTATGCATTGACACCTTGCATTTCGGGCACTCTGTCTTTTCTCCCCGCTGGTCACGCGGTGTCTCCTTCTCCTCGTGACCTCTCCCCATATTCGCCTGATGCCTTTACTTCCTGCAACGACACACAAGGAAGAACTGGTTAATGTTGTGCTACCATACTTAAATTGCTACACCCTGTCTGTCATCTACCTCTATTTACACTCTTCACTCTTCCACAACTACAAATATCTATTTGGCCTTTTGCGCTCTCGTGGTGGGTTTCGCCTAGCGTGTGGTACCACTGGCCTATATCTAGACTGCTTGTGATGTGTCCCTTCAGGTTCTGCCATTACTTTCGCCTGTGCCTCCTTGCAACTCACTGCACTATCTACACTCGGAGTTCGGGTTGGCTCAGTTGGACGCACTGACGTATTCAGAGAGGTTTCTGCAGTTGTCATAGCAGTGGGAAATTCAAAATCATCCTCGTTTAAAGCTGAAATCACTGGACTCTGTGATGACACGCTTTGAGTATGAATCCCACCACCATTCACAAGACTCTCCTCCAAACTAGACGGTTCATCTGTCGCACCATCTTCCCATGCTTCAATTGGTTCGCCTTCATAGGGTTTCAATCTGTCACAGTGAATCACCTTCTTCTTCCTCGCTGACTTCTTTGAATTCTATACGTTACGTCTGATAGCTTGTGTGTAATCAGATATGGCCCCTCCCATCTGCATTGTAGCTTAGGTGAGAAACCCTTCCGCTTTGCAGGGTTGTGTAACCATACAAAGTTACCGGGTTGAAGTTTGTCTTGGATTGTTCGTCGGTCGTAGTGCGCCTTTTGCCTTCTAGCGCTCTGCTTTAGGCATTCTCTTGCCCTTCCCTGAGCTGCTCTCATCCGCTGCCGCAATTCACACGCATAATCAGTCCCCACAGCGCCTATGTCATCTTCGTCGTCACCCGGCATTGCAGTGGTCAGGTCAATAGGTAGACGCAACTCACGTCCTAACATTAACATGTTCGGCGACTCGCCGGTTGATTCTTGGGGTGCTGCACGGTAAGCGAATGTAGCTAGTGGAAGTTTCTCATCCCAGTCACGCTGTTGCTGGTTGGGTTCAATCATCATTGCAACCATTGTAATGAGAGTGCGGTTGAACCTTTCCACCATCCCGTCGGATTTTGGGTTGTAGGGGCAGGTCCGTGTTTTCTCAGTTCCAAGAATGCCACACATATCTGCAAAAACTCTCGATTCAAAGTTTCGCCCTTGATCCGAATGTAGCACCTCAGGTACGCCAAAACGACACACGTACTCGTTTACAAATTTCTTAGCAACTGTCTCCGCTGTTTGGTCTGGTATGGGGTAGGCCTCCATCCATTTGGTTAGGTAGTCACCTACAACCAAGATGTACTTATTACCGTTAGGTGTTTCTGGCAGAGGACCCATTATGTCCAAGGCGACACGCTCCATTGGTGCACCTACGATATGCTGCTGTAGTGGCGCCTTCTTAGTCTTGGCAGGAGACTTCCTCTTTGCGCACACGTTACACTGTCTTATAATTGATCTAATATCGGCTGCCATACCACACCAGTAGAACCTGGCACGGACCTTTGCCATCGTTTTCTTGACTCCTAAATGCCCACTGGCGACACCGCCGTGCAACTCTCTCACTAGATCTGCCCTAAATCTCTCAGGAAGTATGGTGTGCCACTTCACCAAACGGCCGTCGTCTGATTCCCATCGCCTTGAAAGAACATTTTCCCTTATAGCTAGTTGGTCCCACAGGCGCCAGTATGTTTTTGCTGCCGACGATCTAGAAGAAATTGTCTTCCGGTCAGGCCTTTGTGCATCTCTTTCCTTGGCTTCGAACACCCATTTCATTGACAAATCTTCTAGTTGGGCTTCCTCATCTTTTCATATGTGATCAAAGGCATACTGGTTACAGCCCTCACGGTGGTCTCACCTATGTCTGGAACTTCTCTTTCGCCTACCACTTCGGCTTCATCCTTCACTACCTCGTCGTGTGGCCGTTCATCGCGCCCACACTGGGAACACTCTTTGCGTGACAAGCCATCGGCGTTACCATGTGATCGACCAGCCCGGTGCACTATGGTGAAGTTGTACTCTCCTATCACCTGCAACCAACGAGCCATCTGACCCTGGTGTTCTCGGAAATTAACAAGCCAACGCAAGGCTCCATGATCGGTCCTTATGGTGACTTTATTCCCGTATAAATATTGTCTGAATTGTTTCAGAAATACAACAACGGCCAACAACTCTCTGCGCGTGACGCAATAGTTGCGCTCCGCTTTACTTAGTGCTCTGCTAGCGTAGGAAACAACCTTCTCCTGACCATCCGTCACCTGCGATAGGACCGCACCTATTCCTACACCGCTAGCGTCGGTGTCAAGTATGTAATCCGCCTCCGGGTCGGGGTACTTCAACACGGGTGACTCTTCTAAGCAATTCTTCAAGTCTTCGAACGCCTCCGCGCAGTCATCATCCCATACGAACTCCCGTGCCTTTTCCGTAAGGCGGTGCAAAGGACGTGCTTTATCAGCAAAACCCTTTATGAATCGCCGATAATATGACGCTAAACCTAAGAAACTCTGTACTTCTTTCACAGTGGTAGGCGGTTTCCATTCACGTACAGCTCTAATCTTCTCGGGGTCGGTGGCGATTCCATCTCCCGACACTATGTGGCCTAAGTACAACACACTCTGCTTAAACAAATGACACTTCTGGGGTTTCAATTTTAAACCTGCTTCACGAAGGCGATGGAAAACTGTTTCAAGGCGAATCAACTCCTCCTCAACCGTTTTTGCGAAGACAATAACGTCGTCAAGGTAGACCAGGAGTATTTCCCAATGCAATCCTGATAGGACCCTCTCCATAAGCCGTTCGAAGGTCGACGGGGCATTGCAGAGCCCGAAGGGCATGACTCGCCAACTGTACAGGCCCCCACGGACCACAAACGCAGACTTCTGTTGGGCATCCTTGTCGAGTTCGACCTGCCAGTAGCCCGATGCTAAATCCAAAGTGGAGAACCACTTTGAACCTGCTAAAGTATCCAGTGTCTCGTCTATGCGTGGAATCGGGTAGGCGTCTTTTATTGTTAATGCATTCAGGCGACGGTAGTCCACGCAAAATCTCTTTTTCCCATCCTTCTTATTTACAAGGACCACGTTTGATGCCCAGGGCTATCTGTAGGCTCAATGGTACCGTTACGCACCATGTCTTGCACCTGGCGCTGAATTTCCTCTTGTTCCTTCGGGGAAATCTCCTGGGCCTCTCCTTTATAGGCCGGGCGTCACTGGTATTAATCTGATGTCGCACCCAATCTGTACGTCCAATGTCTGAGTCTCCCCGAGAAAAGATGTCCTGGTACTTGCCAAGCAATTCGGCTATGCTGTTGTGATGCCTACTGTCTACCCCATGTTTACTCCTCTCAAACAAACACTCAAGGTGATCGGGAACTTCTACACGGTCCCCAGGCGCAGTTGCCTCCAGCGCCACCTCGTCTATGTCACCTTCGCCTACTGGTGTCAAAAACCCAGCCATGGTCCCTTTCTTTACTACACAATCTTTCTTTCCAGGGTTGAATACTCTGATGGGCAGCGTACCCTCATTGGCGCTCACCAGTACTCGAGCAACCACCATGCCCTTGTCCGCTATCTCGCTCCTCTCAGCTGGTTCAATAACTGCATATCCAACGTACGCCTTTTCACCTGTCATACACGCCGGTATCAACGCCTCGTGGCCGGCAGGTACTCTCGTGGTCTCGCTTACAACTATCCTAGCACATATTCCATATCCGTCATTGCTCATGCACCGGATCCTCTCGCCGTTCACCTTCAACTCCAAAGTCTGGAAATCAAGGGTTCCCTTGGTAGGAAGCAGAAAATCCATGCCCAGGATTCCGTCGATCTTGCCAGTGTTACCAAACACAGCATTTAAAGGACATGTAGTCCTACCCACCTGAACTTCAACCCAGGCGCTGCCGAGTGTCTCCATACGACTGCCATCAGCATTGCGTACTCTTCCGCCGTTGGTAACTAATTCTGGTCTGCTTTCCTTTGGTATTTGGAAATAAAGTTTAGATGAAAGCACTGTATCTGTTGCCCCAGTGTCCACCAATAAATTAGTCTTGACTCCTCTTATCTTTGCTCGTACAAACAACCCAGTGCGTGCTATATCAAATGAAATTGGCAGCAGCACATCACCTTTCTTACTTGGCTCTTCTGCGCCTATTGGCCCTGTGTTCCACCCAGCTTTCCCGCGGGCTTCTGGGTCAGCTGGTCGTCGTTTCCCGACTGCCTTTCTCTTCTAGGTGGAAGTTGCGGACAGTTACGGGCAAAATGTCCCTTCTCTTTACACCTATAACAACTTTCATTGGGGTCGCCTTCCACCTTCGATAGACGCCACCCGTGGTCTGGCCGTTTTCTGTGGTTCCAGGGAATTGGCTTGTGTGATGTTCTCCATCCACGCCTTCACCTCGCGCTGATTCTCTAGAAATGACTCTTTCAACTGACGTTGCTCCTCCATCACTTCTTTCAAAGGGTACAATTCTTCACTCCCTACTATTCTGGCAAACTTTGAACGCCGACCGCCTCTGTTTTCCTCTATTTTAATGAAACCCTCGGTGTTCAGCGCCGCTCTGACTGCCTCGTCGAGTGATGCGGGTCTTGCACCGAATATTCCTTCTCGGATTGCTTGCTCCTCGACTGCATCAGAGAAGTGACCACGAGCTAGGCGATCCCTGCCTTCGTCAGTTAACTCCGGATAGGCGAGCGCAGTCAGCTCCCGTATGGATTGTCCAAGTTCCTGTAATGATTCCCTCGGCCCTTGTCGCCTATGACGCAATTCCATTAGGTGATTCTCGGCGAGTTGCCCGGGCCCAAACCTTTTCTCCAAAAGGCTCACCAACTCCTTGTAGGTGACGTGACTTCCGCCTCCCGTCAGATTTCCCAACACCTTCACTGCAGACCCTTGCAGACTTGCTGCGAGGAAAACTTTGGCCTGATTGTCTGTCCAGTTATTCGCCAATCTGCAGGCCTCAAAGTGTTGCTTGTAGTCTCGCCATGGGGCTTTCCCGCTGAACCTGTCAGGCACAATGTTTGGCCGTCTTGTCACTCCCGATTCTACGTTTTTCTCTGCAGGCTCAGTCACTTTTCTATCTTTTTCTCTTGCCTGTATGTACGGGTCGCCTCCACCTGCAGCTAATCCTCCCGCAGACTGTAATGAAACTCCCGGCTTCGTGCTCCTCTGTCTCCCCAAAGCTGGCAAACCATCCTCCACAAAGCAATCAATCATCTTCCTCTCTGAAGGCATCGTCCATGCCGCCTGTGAAAAGATTAGAGTCGGCGGAGGCGCTGGGGTAGAACGTAACCTGGTGCGTGGCCGTGGTGTAGGCGCTAAAAATGAACCAGACGCAGGCGTAGACATTCCCATGGTAGTACTAGACTCTTCTGCATTACTATATTGGTTCATCATCGACGCATTACCTGACTGGAAACCCGAATCCTTTTTCAATGCCTCCTGCATTTGCAATTTCAGCTGACGCATTTCTGCCTTGATCTTCTTTATTTCATGTGTACCCGGACTTACATCATCTGCACTACTCTGCAAGACTTCCGACAATTCTTCCTCGTCATAGTCAATTAAACTCATAGCTATGTCGCCTATATAGGTGATCTTTCTCTGTTAAAGGCGCCTTCTAGGCGTAGGTGTCTCCTATGGAATTACCTGTGGTGATGCACTACGGCGCCTATCCCACTTCTGACACCATTTGTGGCGGTCTTGTCTCTGTCCGCGACCCGGTCGGTCTCAGCCAACGTCAGCGAGCGGTCGTGCTTGGAAGGCTGGAGACGTCGATCCGTTTTGGCGGCAGTCTACCGCCAGGCCCGCAGTGCACCACACTAGTCAAACCCCACAATTGTAAACACACATACACCCAAATGGTGGGAAAGAGTACAGCAAATGACGGGGACGGACACAGTTAAATTGAGAGTGACTGTGATTTGTTTAATTACTCATTCCTCAAATCTCTTCTCGCCTACGTCACAAAATCTACTTCATAAAGTTATGCGGCTGATCTTTGATTACACTGACTTTCTCTCATTAATTAAATGATTTCTAGGAGATGATAATACAGATTATGGTGAGTAATTTCGTCAATCAAGATGTAATTAGTCAACTCGACATTTACTCACACGAGTATGAGGCTCTTTCCCTGTAATTATAATGCAACACTCACTTCGCTTATTACGGATCAACCACTGTTGCTCTGACGGTCGCAACGCGGGAAGAGAGCGAGAGAGAGGAAGAGAGAAAGAGAACGATCCACGCCCGCTCCGTCCTTTTATCTAACTTCGCTTTAGGCTGGCACCCTCCAACAATTGTAACGTAATCATTACATGACGGCTAGGAACTAGCCAGGGTTACGTTGCCAAGCGACCTAAACTTCCACCTATCGTACTGCTCGATACTGCATTGCGTTACAATATGTATATTATAACTGAATAATAAATAAATACAAATACAATAAATTAAAAGAAGAATGATACAGTTTTGAATTTGCTTTTACTGGTTTATATTTGTAGATATTGATATCTGCAGACCTGCAGGTCTTGATTTTGCGAAATTGTGCTAAATTACACAATCCCCATTACGTGGAGAGAAAGAGCGCAACGAAGCCATTCCTATTTGTGCAGAGAAATAATTAAAAAAGAAAAGAAAAATAAGTGAACAAGATGCAAGTTCAAATTTATTGACAATTTCCCCGACAAGTACTACGGGAAAAAAGCCTACACACAAACGGTAACACCAGTAACTTGTCCATAGACTTTAGGAAGCTAAAAATACTCCGAGTGGTGCGTAAAAGGAACACGATCACGGTAGCCATTGATTGCAGCGATAGAGTTTCCGCCTTGCATACAACAGGCGTGTCTCTGCACAAACCACTAATAAATGAAATGGACAAGACTCTGTACTACAGAAGAGTGTCTGTGTAGACTTGTTGACGAAAAAAAAAGAAATGTCAGCTATGGAATATCACCTGAACACAATAATCATGTTGACGAAGAAAGTATCTGGTTTTACCGTAGGGTGGTCTCCGCTCAAGATATTGAAATCTGACCGTGTGAGCGCCTGTCGACACGGTCAAAGTTTAGATAAACGCCTACTGTTGAAACTATTTCCATTTCAAAACGTGAAACACTTAACCAGATTCAAGTGCGACACAAAATTAATGAAACATAAGAGACAAAATGTTTTGCGAAATGAACTATTATTTTGGAGGCATAAAAAGTATCTGGTTGTGTATGGGCCTGAACAACTCGTTGCAGGATTACATGAGGAATGTAGACCTTTACGCTGGCATGCCGAATGTGACAGAAAAGACCCGTGAACGCCGTCTCAAGTTTGCAGGGCACTGCGTCCGTCACCTGGAGCCTGTAGCTAGTTTAACCATTCTCTTGGAACCCACACGGGATGCAGCCTCACGTGGGAGAATGTGTCTCTCCTTTGTGGACATGCTGAAACGGGACACCGGCTTGGTCAGAGCTGAGGAGCTGCATGCTGGACAGGGACATCTTGGACCAAGTTTACTGGGCAGCCTCGCGATGCCGTAAGGCCTCAACTCGATTGATTGAGGCATACAGTCAACTATATAGCTATAACAAGATCGCTCAGAGGGGACAAACCTTCATTATAAAAGGACCGTTGTTACATGAACGTTGTTATACGAATATTATGTAGGCCTATATTTAAATTGTGAATTTAAAATGCAATTCGCTCGTTTGACCGCAAGTTTTTGAATGTTTTTAAAGTAAATAAATCATAAACCAAGAGGACAGCAAAACAAAGAAACACAAAGTAGAAATGAGATTCGGGACTTCAGAATGTATTTTTTATAAGCAGAACCTCTTTGTAACGTGCTCTTTATAACAAGGGTGACTGTCGTTCCAAATATGCACAAATGAAAATTAAAAACTGGACTTTCATAACGCCGTTCCAGCTTTGCCATCTTTGCTATACATGTACCTTTAGCCAACCATAAATCACAATGATATAAACGGACCTCAAATTTTGATTGCAGGATGTTGTACAAAATTTACAATCCCTTTAATGTTTTAGCGATAGTACAGTACAAAGATGGAACTGCTTCGGTGTCTCCATGTAGTAATTTTCTGCAAATAAGGAAGCCAAATTAAGACTCTTTGACGGTAACTATTTCATCCACATTCATTACAGTGAGGACTTCACATCCCGTAAACAACTAGAAAAAAATCAGTCCCCAAACAAACAGGATTAGACTTGAATCTTACAAGTAAAAAATATTGCATTCCCTTAATTAACTGGTGTAACAATAACTACAAATATAACTCACTGAATACTTTGGTTTATTGAAAATCTCATTTTGACATAGCACGTTTTTAAAACTATGATGACATTAACAAAATATGATTAACATTGATTAAAAATTAGTCTGATCCCGAAATCCATAAAACTGAATCAGTAAAAAGAGATGAGAGTTTCCTTTAGAAAATAATCCCTTAACTGAAAGCAGAGATGGTTAATTTTGATACGATTTAAAAGCTCTAAAAACAAGCATATTTTTAAAACAGCAGTCGGTATGTCAATTTGGCAAAACATTTTTGTAACCTTTCAAACCCAACCTATTAGAACTTCCTAACTAGACTTTTCTGGCACATTTTTATTAAAACAAAATCTCAAGTCCACACATACCTTCTTTTAAATATCTATTGATCATCAAAACAGCTTCCCCCTGATTCAATAAATGCACCCATGAAGTTTGAAATGACACGACGATATAAAACTCATTGCTTTTGAAAAACAGTGACTGTAAGTTGGTTTTGGAGGCAAAAAGTGTCATAGTTTTTGAAGAAATTTGTATTTGTTGTACAGTTCCGATAATTGGTGCTATACAGTATACGGGCAACACTGTAAGCAAGAGAGTCATATAGAACTCTTGGAATTAAGATCTTAAATTAATGTTGATAACAAATCTAACAAAAGCAATCAAGTTCCATGGAACTTAGACGTACAGTGATATCATTGACTGCAGTATTGTGTTGATTCATTTCAGACATATGTAATAATCTGTCTTTTTAACTGAGATATATTGCAGCCTGTGTGATTATAACACCACACATCAAGATCCTTCAGGAACAACTGGAGGGAAGGTCTGAGCTGGTAGTCTTGGGTTGTACACGATTCAGCCAGCGGTAAGATATCAACTAGTGATGTTATCTTACAGGCAACGTCTTTTATCAAAACACCGAGGCTGTATATGTCTGAGGCGATACTATACGGGGCTTGGCCTTCTACCACTTCGACAGGGATGTGTCTGCAATTACGGTAGTACGCTTCCTTCTCGGTCAAAGACAAACTGAGGCATTGCGAACTCTCCAACCACTTCGCATTTCCCAGATCGATGATCCGAGCTTCCCATCTGGTTGCCGCCTCCTTTCTACTCCAGTTTTTCCATAGTAACACGTTATTAGTTTGTAAGTCGCAATGGGCCCATCCTGATTGGTGGAGTACTGACAAACCTTCGATGACGTCAGTGATTAACAATATCCAATTTGAGAGGGATATCTGGGGTCTTCCTCTGAGTGCCTTGGTGATGCTCAATGCCGTTAAACTCTTTGGGTTACCAATGTATTCCTGAGCGAATGTCTGCTTGTTGATGACCCCTACAACCCTTGGGAAGATGGGGCACTGTTCAACATCAAGCATCGCTCTGATCTCTCTCATAAGAGCAACTTGGGTACGAGACGAGCTCCCATTCATCAATCTCTTGACTGCAACCAATGAGGAACTTCCATCCGGTTGGTGGTATCGCATTAACCGGACTACACCACTTTGGCCTCGGCCAAGCACCAGAGGGCGCCCCTCCTTGTTGGCACGACGCAGGTCTTTATCGTCAATAGTAGGGTACGGCAGAGCATGGTGATCGGTATCCGATGACGTTATGGTGGGTAGTTTCATGATGGTGGGGAGTTTTATGATATTGGGTTTGATGTTCTGTCCGAGCCTTACAAAAAATGAGATACAAATCCAAAGCAAATAAGACCTTGTGCAAGGTACACGTAGGACGGAATTTAAAAAAAAATACAATGTATGTTTGTTTTATCTATGTCTAACGAGGCAGTCGTAACTTAGCCCAGACTGCACAAAACTAACACCTGTACCACTCCTTCGACAAGCGGTTAGCTTTCTAGGAGGACATTCATCAAGCATAAAGCATCAGCCTATAGTACGACTCCCGCTCTGTTATGTTGCTTTTAGTAAACTTCTTCTATTGCTATTTGAAAAGTCGCATCTTAAAGAAGCCCGCCGCGGTCCTTTCTCTATGGTCACATGCCAGTGTTGAAGGTTTCGAGACTGGTCTCTCCTTCGATTGAGCTCCCCCTCGGAGGGGTCTCCACCTCTCGGAGGGGTCTCCCCCTCGGACTTTGTGGTCTCGACTACAACACTCTCATATGCACGTTTCCAAGAGGGACTGGTATGAATAGGCAAAATTACTCAAGAGCATACCGGTCTTACCGGATTTTGAGTTATGAGCTTTGACTACACAAAATGTTGAGCCAAACAACACTCACTGGGACTGTAGACAAAGATTCAACTCAAAAAACAAATATTTCTTGTTTGTATTTATACGAAAAGATACTCACTGTAATTCTACGGCTGTTCTATGTAGGTCTGCAGCATCTACCGATGTTTGCTTGTTAGCAACAGTCTTTCGTCTCTAATTGGTATTACGGATAGGACAAATGTAAACAAAAGTTAAATGTTAAAATAATATGAGGAACCCCGAATCGGAAATACAATTTGTATTATTATTATTTTTTTTCTTTAAAGGCATCGTACACATTTGGTAATTACTCAAAATATATATTAGCATAAAAACTGACTTGGTAACGAGCAACAGAGAGCTGTTGATAGTATAAAACATTGTGAGAAACGACTCACTCTGAAGTAACGTAGTTTTTGAGAAAGAGGTAATTTCTCACTAAAATAATAAAAACTTCTTGCAAGAAGTTTTTATTCCTATCTGAAAGCACACAAATATGTACAACAAGGGTGTTTTTTCTTTCATCATTTTCTTGCACCTTCGATGACCAATTGAGCCCAAATTTTCACAGGCTTGTTATTTTATGCATTGGGATACACCAAATGAGAAAACTGGTCTTTGACAATTACCAAACGTGTTCAGTGCCTTTAAAGAAAAATTGTCAATCAATTATATCACAGTCTCTACGGGTGTTGTTCTAGACAAGAGCTGCACATATCAATCAAAATACTCCACTACAAAAGTAAAATCTAAAACCCGAACTGCTGGAACTCTTAATTGAGACGTGTACTCTGTACAGTTTGCCTATAGCAAGATGGGGTGTATGCCATGTACTTCGTTTCGTTACGTCTTGGGTAAAAACCCAAAGTTCAAAAGACTAAAAGGAACGTACAAGCTAATTTCAGAACTCATTAACATGGTTTTCATCCGGGTAAGATTCGACCTTTGTCAAATATATCTTAGTTGGGTAAATAGGATGCTATTTTGGTCATAAGATGAACTAGTGACGTCACAGTCGATAGGGCATCTTTCAGTCAAACATCATGATCTTACAGCCTACTTACTTTGCAACTATGAGTCTCCTCTTTTGGTCCTGATACTACTTGTCCCATGGTGGTGCGTCTGTTAGTGCATATATCTGTACTTTCACCACCGCTACCTACGCCAAACATTTGGGATGCTACAGGTGAAGTCTTTTCTGATTCCACGGTGTTGGGGTAAAACTCAGCTATCTCACCGCTCGGATATTGAGGCATGGCGGTGGTGTAATTGCTGCTGACCGCCCGTACGTCATCGTTGCAAGATGGTGAAGTGTTGTAGCTACAGGGTTCAACTTTGTTTTGGCCTTCTCGTCTAAAGCATCCGGTGAAAATGCCCAAAAGTGTAGCTAGCACTGGACGAGGCCTGGTGCACAAAGTTAATTATAACCTCCAAGAGTTGATATTTGTTTTACCACTTGCCATTTTCCTGACTGAAAAACCTTCCTTTCGGTTCACGCTAAAACTAAATGGATATAACAACGTGGCGGTCGTTGTTCGCACTAGACCTTTCCAGCTAAAGCTCTCGGTCATGCAACAACGAACTTGAATTGTGGTTTCTAGTACTACAGCTGGCTCGTAAAGCCATCTGTGGTGGACTCCATTGACTGGTTTGTACCATAAAGAACGAGTTACGTAACTTAGTCCACCCTGAACATTATCATTAGACATCAATTAGTGGAGTTGGGACCGATCTTGGGTCTCGCGGGCTGCTGCTTTCAAACCAAGAAGGTTTGAATTTCAAATCATTAGTTAACCTTTAATCCAAAAACAAGTTGAGAATGTTGATAAGAGAACGAAGATTTGAAGAAAAAAATAATAATAATAATAATAATAAGATAAATTCCCTAGTCAAGGAGTGATGATTTATGATGTTGTTGTTGTAGTTGTGTTTTCTTTGTTTTTGTGTGTGTTTGTTTTTGTTTTTAATTTTTTCATTTGGTTGAAATCAACGACTTTAAGTCTACCTCTGTGATTTTAATGTGAAACCAAAAGAGGAAAAACGTCGGCCTTTTCTCTTGTAACATAGACGAGGTGAAAATTAAACACGCTTGCATAAATCCTTAACAGAAATACCACTAATAAACTGAGGGATTTTAACAATCTTATGCACTTACCGGTTTGTTTTTGAACTTGTAATTTCTTGACGGCTGTTCGATGTATCAAACACAGATAAATCTGTAACAGTCTGCGCCTTGTGGAGCTCAGTTCTGATGTTAAGCTGTTCATTCAGAATACCAACTTGATTTGACCTGAACAGCCGATGCTTTCTTTTTGAACGATATCTGAATAATACAAAAACAAAATCTTAATTATTGTAATTTTTTCGGAAAACAATTTTACAAATATCTGTATCAATTATTATTTTGTTTTATTGGGGAGTTTAGATTCAAGCTCACCTGGTTGAAGCAACATTCTTTGACAGTTTGTCTTGGTCTGATGGAGAAGTCGACGAACTTACAAACTGGCCTCTCACAAGCGCAGGACCTTGGAGACGGTCGTTTGATGTCTCAGACTGAGATAATTCTCCACAAGGAAATGCAGATTTCCGACTTAAGTCTGGCACTACTGGGATATCTTGATCCTTTGAAATAGGGTCAATCTGTCTGCAACCAAACATCCTGCCAAGCCAGGCAAACTTATCTGGCTCTCTCTTCTTTGCGTGACATCTAATTAAAAACAAAATTAAAACTTGTTTTTAAATAAAATATTTCAGCGCAACTTTAACTTATGTTTTAAGTGCAACATGACATTGGGATATAGTTCCTTGACGGCTTTGTGTACCGTGACGCGCCTCCTTTCAAATTTCATTGGTAGATTAGAGAACAAATTATTATTAACCAAAATTCAGAGTATTCTTAATTTGGAAAACTCCAAGAGCTCAGGCAAAATTTAACTTAAAACAAAGAGCTTTGTTGAATATTTGTACGCGTTCTTTAGTTTTTCTGAACATTATAAACAGGGCCCAATTTCATGGCCTGCTTACCGCAATTCGCTTACGGCCCATAGATGCACGTGCTTACAGGGATCTGTAAGCACCAATTTTTGCGGTAAGAAGTGCAACGAAATTGGGCCCTCTGATATACAACTTCACCATTACCCCCCCCCCCTCCACCTCCCCTCCAAGGAAATTGTCAAGCACACTGAACATTGCACAGTGTTTTCCCACTTTTCTTTGGTACTAACATCCGAATAAAAAAAAGAGGAAATCAGCATATCAGCTGGAAAGTTTTATGGTTGTCTGAATAACTCTTCAATTTACCAGACGCATGTTTGGTAACACAAAAAATTACTATTTTTTGCCTATTTTTTATTTTACTTTGTGCAAGAATAATCCCGTAGGACTCTTCCTCCGTGTATACAAAGTGAAAAATCGGTCTAACTTTTGAAAGAAAGTTATATATTAGGTGCTACATACTTCAGTTTCATTGTGATGTTGCCGACTCTGAGAACTTTTGCTGCCTTCTTCTGATCTAAACAATTCATTGTTTCACTTTCATCTTTCTTCAAAAGCTTGTTCGGGTAATTTTCTTAATGAGTGCAAAAACAAAAGTCACACTGTGTGGTGTTCCTCAGGTAACAAACTTGACGGTTTGAATATAGTAAATTGTGACGTCATAGTAGGGCGCTAATAGGCACGCCTTGACTGTTTGTGTGCGCGCGTAAGAAAACTTCGTCATCAACGCTTATAGACCTTTCTTTTGACACGTCACAGCCCGAGTTTTTGCCAACCGAGGTTGTAAAACTATGGAAAGCCATAAATGCAAAGCATAAGCAGATAGCCACAGTTTGTAATAATGTTACACAAATATTCTAAAATAGTGTTGAATTTGTTGGAAGCAAAGCAACCAATCATGGTATGTATTTTTGGTTGATTGAAAGTTAACAGAAATGTTGAATTTGGACACAACATCTGTTAACACGATTGAATGTTTTGCTAACATTCGGCCGTCCATGCCAACCAGCGCGGTTTGTTTATCAACAAAAGAAAGGTCTATACGCTTACACGACAGGCACATACCAACCCGTTCCTGGGGGAGTGAGAACCCACCGCGCCATTTGTTTTCCAAGGATGTCTTGCTCGACCATGGGGACGAGGTTAAATACAAATGGATGAAGTGTTATTCTTCGAACAACACGATATTCTTCGAACAACACGACCGTGGTTTAGATTTCTACAGGCCACGTCATATACAAGGCAACCAGGGGTGGATTGCACCAAGCGGTCTTAAACCGGTCTATGTGCTATAGCCGGCTAACTTGAGACGCGCTTAGACAGTCTTTAATTATAGACCGATTGCAATACCACGGTCTATATTTTAAGCCAGTCTTAAATCTTAAGCCTGTGCTGAGCTGGCTATGATCGGTCTTTGTTTTGTTTTTAAATATGGCGCTACATCTGTTAGCTGTTGATCATTTCATGCAAAGGGCCCTATGATGAGACCGTATATTGATAGCATTTACTCGGTCTGTAATTTTGTCTTCCCTCCATTGTTTGATCTTTGTTTACCTTTCAAAGCCATTGTCACTGTCTCGGTGTGCTATGGATAATGGCGGCCATCGTATACTAACCAAGCTTAGGAATGCTTGTTCATACATGTATTTCACTACTGCTCACTGACTAATCTAAGACGCTTATTGCAACAGGCTTAAAGACTGACTAAGCTAAGACCGTCTAAGGCAGATAGCTGGCTATAACTGACTGGTCTTAGACCGCTGGCTAAGACCGTTTTATTGCAATCCGCCCCAGAGCTCAATTTTGAGCTAAGATTGATCTTAAGTGCAATCAATCTTACTTGCTAAGCAAAGTGTGATACTCATCTTAAGATGAATCTTATTGCTTTGTTAAATCGACCCCCAGGCCCGGGAAATCCAAGGAAAGAAAATATTTCACATTTTAACGTTCATTTTGTTTTGTTATACTATACAAAATTTGCAACAGAACTGTTCATATTTATTTTTATGCAGAAGTGTAGTTGGTTGCCCACAAATTACCTGAAAATATTATCCCATGATTGTGGCAATTATACATTAAAAGGATCATTTAAAATATTACACACTACCTCTTAAGAACAAGAAATAAATTTCAGGGGAAACGAAGTCCACTTAGATTTGTTTCCGAAAAGGAATTGACTAACCTAATATAATATTATATTCTTCACTGAAGTTCTAGAAAAACTTGTTTTTATTTCATATGGGAAAGAAAGGCAGTACAACATTATTATCTCGGTATAAAAAGAAATACTTTGTTTGTGGAGACAATATAATTATATGCTTTGTATAAAAGCAAATGCAACATCATCAAGTGTTTTTCTCTTTGAGGTAAATGGCGGTTTTGTGCATCACAGGGGAAAGTGGAATAAGTAACTGTAAGTATAAAACAAAAACCAACCAGTTTTTACCCAAACTTTACCAATTGGCTGCACTACTTTTTGATAAATACCTGGATTTGAATTGTTTCTCATTTTAAGACCAAGTGTAGGATTTATGGGTGGTGGTGGGGGGGGGGGTGTCATTAGCTTCAATCTGAAAGCTCACTGATTATAAAGCTCATACCAGTATCAATTGTTAAGAGAAATCTTTATCTCTGAAGCAATGTCAAAGTTAAAAAGTAGAAACAGGAAAACAACATCATTGGTTTTTGGACTAGCCTCTTCGTTATAAGCACGTAAACGAACATGCACAAACATCCCTAGCAAAACATTTAACAGTTTTCTGTCGTTTTCACAAAAACGTAAACACAGAATTTAATAAGTCAGACAGTATGGTCATTGAAATCTAGAGGATGTTTTTCTTCAATACGTAATTGCATCCAAGCATTCCGACTGGGGAGGGGGGGGGGGACACCGGGATATGCAAAATTCTTGATATATTATTTCTGGGATAAATATCAAATCTTTCTATTGCAGTTGGACGCACTCCTTATTACAGGAATGGAAAATCCAGTCATCTGTTCTAGACTGCAGGAGGGTCGAGGGTTTGATTCTCACCCGAGGTGCCCTCCCTTGTCTCGCTTTAGACAGGACCGGGAACCGGGAAAACCATTTATATATTGCTTTCAAATCATATAACAGTAAAGGGCAGGAATAGACTGTGCAAGTCTTGAGTGTATTTGAACCTGTTCAAGTTTGTTTCCATCACACATGTGAGAAGCCAAGATCCCCCAAAAATATGTTTGAACAAGTGCAGTCATCTACAAACTGAACTAATGAAAATCATCATCCTAACAAGGCTAGTGGTCCACTATTTCCTGAGGTGTGACGATTTGTTATCAGCCAATAATTTTCAAAAAATTGTTTTTTAAAAGTTTGTTTTGATTTTAAAATTTTCATTTCAACAAATATTGTGTGTAATAAGCAATGGTGTGCACACCTTTCAGACAGAAAACATTTATTGATTGTGTTTGACCCATAAACCGATATGTGATAAACACTGTATACTCAGTGCTTTCCTGAGCCCTGTAAAAAAAAAAAGGCATATTATTCGGGTGGGGGTCAAACCCAGAACCTTTGCCATTCTAGTGCAGACTAATATTACTACTAGACCACCAACCTTGCCCGGTAGCCAGAGGCAGTTCGAATCAAATAGTTTAGCAGCGGGTACCGCAGCAATTTCAATAGATGGATAAAACACAATCAATATTTTTTATCTCCCAATGCAAATTTAACATTCAGAAAAAAATTGATTTATCAAAATCTGGCAAAGTAATTCAATTGTAGTTGATTTTTTTTGTAAATTGACAAAAGTAGCTAGTAGTAGCTTATTACTGTACAAGGAAATGTTCAACGAAAACACAAGCAAATCCATATTATTTACATATTCAGGTTTTTTGTTTGTTTCACTTCCTGGATAATTAAGTACAAATTTGCAAAGTTTGTCCAAACAAATTTATTTAATAATTGTTTACAACAATGTACCTGACTTGAAGTATAAAAGTTTTTGTAATCACTAAGCAAGATTTGGGGAGTAACATTTGTTGCATAGCTTAGTTTGCCACAGCCATATAATCCAATTTGTGATTGGTCCAGGAAATGATAAATTGTCTCTTTGAGTCAATCGGGTCATCTGTTTCAACTAAACATAATACATGATTGACATGCTCTCTACGCAATACAGTTTCACAAAAACATTTGTGTTTAGGGAGTCGTCCTTCCACTCCATTGGCTCAAGTCAATCTCTGGTTGACCAATCCTGTCATTTCTTGCATGCCAACAATCCTAGCAAACCGAGAGTCTGATGTTGCGATTGGTTCTTGCTCATTCTACAATGCCTTCCTCCTGGGAAGCCCTTGCTAAGTTCCGAGCCAGAGCAAGTTTGAGAAGTTCCAGTTTGTCTGACTCAAGCTCTTGTTGTCCCTGAAATTGATCACATAGATAAAGTAGCCATAATATAAATTTTGCTGGGAGAGTGGGGTTGGCAGGGGAGGTGGGGGGGGGGGAGAAAAAGTTTGATAAATATGTACAGCTGCTCTAAACCATATCAAATTAAATTGGTACTTAAAACTAAGTTTGATAACTATTGAATTTTATAATAGTACATTAACTAAAACTGACTAGTTTTCAATAAAACAATCCTGAAACCAAACTGAAAAAAAATCAGAGAAAATGGTACTCAGGTTTTTCAAAATTAGGGGAATAACAGTCAGATATTTGTTATAATTCTCTACACTCCATCTTTTTTACATTGTAGAGGGAGATGAATGAGATTGCATTCAAATACAAACTTTCTCTAAACCGACAGTATTTCAGAGAAAAGGGTACTCAAATTTGTCAAAATCATGTTTTTCAATAACAGTTAAGATTATTAATTTCTTGTCAAATTTCAACACATTCATTATACTTTACTGTAAATTTGGATAAATGACACTTTGTACCAAGATTTAAGAATCCTCAACTAAATATTTTCGAAAAATCAGCCAAACTGGGTATCTTTCCCAGAGGGGTCGTGACTATTTCATTGCATCCAGCCTCAGGCCATGTCCAAATAAAGTGACTTAGGCTTGCAGGGGCAAATGTTCAGACCATAGCCATTTCTGACGCCATTCATTTGGACTTGGCCTCATTTTCATTTCAATTCATTTCTTAATTCTGGTTGTGAAGCCAAGGACTGTCATCACTGCATATGAAAAGAATGCCATGGAGAGAAGACAAAGAAGGAAGTTTCAGTTTTAGATGTGGAAGAAACCCCAGGTAATTATTCCAGGGAAAACCAATGCAATCAGGTAGGGACTGAAAACCCAATCCACATAGTGCCCCCGGCGGGATTCGAACCGGGGTCCCAGAGGTGAAAGGTTAGGAAAGAGATACCACTATGCCAACCCGCCCGCCCAAAGATGAGTTTCTTTGGAACTAAAACTCAAGACAGCTGCCATTTCTACCTACCTTGCTCTTAGAGGATGCTGCATCTGACTTGAGATAATCCTCAGAGGTGTACCACTGCATGAGTTCATTCAGACAGTGCAGTAATTCAAACGTCTGATGACTGCTGAAGATGACGTCATCAAACTCTAGTAAAGGTAGGACGTCGGTCAGTAAAATCAACCAGAAGCTGAAACAAGATCCGCAAATAAAAATCAGTTAGTTTATTGATTTCTTCTATTTCATTTAACTACATAAGGTTTTTGTAAAGCTAGTAGTAACACTATATAAATGCCCAGATTAATAATAATATACCCATCGGGACTAAGCTGTTTACTTGTGTCACACTGGCGCTTTCAAGCTAGTCGCAACGTTGAGACCAATTAAGAACTCACTCTGCGGCAGTGAAGTTAATAACGACAAGTTCCCCCGATCCATACCTTCCACCCAAGTAGTAGTTAAGAAGCAGGACAGTTCTTTTCAGAACTTGGTAGTCTCCCGAATTACGGAAATCTACTCTGTGGCAGTAGAATAGTCTCCCGAATTCTGAAATCTACTCCGCGGCAGTAGAATATGGCAAGACTAGTTTCTAAAAGAACAAAAATCTACACAGCAAAGTAGATATATACACATGGTGTTACCGCAAGCCTAATGTACATTGATACCCACCATGCAATGCCTCAAATCCTATATGCTTGAACATCATTAGCCAAAGATACCTATGATGCGTACAAAAATTATTGCTGGGCATATCTCTAGGTTCCAGTAATGGTGAAAAAACTGATGCAGGGCTTCCGCCAAATGGATTACACAATAGACTGCAATTTACTGTACAGCCAATCATACGAACAGATACAATAATTAAACATTTGCAGCAACACAGAAAATACCAGTCAATTTATGAGGGACTATGAGGGACTATGTCAATACAAAGGTTTGCAGAAGAAAAAAAACTAATGAAAATGGGCAATTAAAAGTAGTACAAATTAATGTAAAACTTTAATTTGATATCAATGGAAAATACTACCATGTTTAAACAGTGCATTTGAAAACAATAGTAATAATTATACTAGTAACAGCATTTATAAAGCGCTTTTACAAGACAGAACAAACACTGAAGAATTCATAAGAAAATAACTAGGGTGTCGTGAATATGAAGTATTAAAGACGCTTCCTGAAAATAGCTGATGGGAATGGTGCTCCAAAGTGTGGGGGCAGCTATTGGAAAAAGACCTATCACCGAGGGATTTGGAACTTTAAGGAATGGTAAGAAGAAGTTTGTCTTTAGAAGATCCGAGTCCCGCCCTTCCCGGTTGATATAAAGTGAGAAGATCACACAAGTATTGAGGAGCAATACCATGTATGCACTTGTATACCATCAAGAGGACTTTAAATGAAATACGCTGCTGGATGGGTAACCAGTGAAGATTTGTGATGAGAGAAGTGGCATCATCAGAGCAATTGACTAAAAGATGAGTCAAGCAGCACAGTTTTGGTGTTTTTTAAATCTGTTTTTCAACTTAGGTTATACCATATAGAAGAGAGTTGCAGTAGTAAAGCCAGGATGTTATGGATGTAAATGTTATGCACGTAACAATATGATGACATGTCAATGAATTTACGAATGCACCAGTGATTACGTAGGTGGAAACTAACCGATTTACAGATAGACAAGACATGGTTGAACATAGAGAAAGACGAGTCAAATAAAAAACCCAAGTTTCCCACAGTGCGAGAGACTGAAATGCTCTTTGGGCCGACCCTATAGTATGAGTGTGTTTTCTAACTTGCTTAGAACAAGTGGAGAAGCTGCTTAAAAAAAATATAACATTACTGATTCATTTTGGCTTGAAATAAATGTTTTTTGACTTGGATTTCTCACCTTTTAGGAGCCAATTTAGCAGTAAGAAGTGAGAGTATAAGACTAGCTGCCTCCTGGAATTCACCATGCTCATACAGCTTATGAAACTCACGGTACTTCCCTGAAGAGTCAGATGAGAAAATTTAGAAAGTTAGAAAGCAAAGAATTCAGTCTGATTTAATTAGCCTTTCTGAGATATGGCAGGCGCTACAGGAGTGCACAGTTTGGTTTGGTTGTACACAGACAAATTTACCCAAACCAAATAGTGCTCAAGTAATGTGTCCAACATACCTCAAAATGGCTTATAGACTTAAATTTTTCTTTGAATGAACTTTTACAGATGCTGCTGTTTCAAAATAAAAAACATAACAAAACTTTCAAATATGCCAGACATTTCACAAAATTCATGTAACATTCAAAATTTGTTTATACATGGCTGATGGATGTGAGATAATGTCAGTATCCTGACAATAATTTATTTTTGGTTTTTAATTAACTACCAACTTCTCAGTGGCAGATTTGTTTACGCAATACCTTAAATAAAGCTGGTAACATTCTCAAATCTAAAAAAATAGCTTTTTAAAATTTAAATCTAAACTTGCGGGTCAAATCGGCCAAAAAAAGGACAATATTTTTACAAGAATATCTGTTAAAAAATCAAAGCCTCAACAATAACAACCCCAACCCTTCAAAATCCAACCATTTGTTTTGTTTGATTTTGAAGGGTTGAGGACTGTAAACTGATCATGTTTCATATGGGATCATAAATCAAAGTCCAACAGTTTGGGTGTTGAGTTTATACCATATGGTGTTGGATTTTATTGGAGGGATAACAAAAATAAACTTTCTTACCTAAAAATGTCAGCCTATCGCTGAGAAGCATAGCTGCTCCAAGATTGTCAATAAGATCAAGGTTGGAGAAACCTCCTCCAGCGCTGTACTCCGAGAGGAATCGATCCGAGAGGAATGTAGCAAATGCTGCATCCTTAGAACGGATACACCAAGACAGGGCGGAGCCCAGCTGACTATGCTGGAAAGATCTCATACCGAGAACCTTGCAGATGCTTTTAACTATAGAGAGAAAAATGAAGCCAAAATGTGCATTTTATTAACCCTTTAGGGGCCAACGTGATTGCAAACGAAACAAAATGCTTGCTGCTGCAAGATTTGACCTACTTCCAAATGGTCCTAGATAAAGTCATGTCCTTAACAGACACTGAACCATGTGTTCCATGATAACACAGTACACATTTCTAAAACACAACAAAATTTATGTTTCAAATTATTTTTTTGCAGACAATTTTACAGGTAAGAACTGTGTTAAGAAATACATCAAACAAGAAAAGTCTGGCCATATGGGAATGATTACACAGAAATCCATCATCTCTTAAGGGTTTAATGAGAATAAGGGAATATCTCAAAAGTCGGGCAAGTTCTAGATGCAAACGAACATTCCCAAGGGCACACGCCCGCAATCCATCGGACTGCCAGAACATTTCAGTGGACCGCATCACTGTGCCGAAGAACGGGAGCAATCCTACACAAGTGAATACGCGCAATAGTATTTTGAACCTTCCAATGGAATGTTCCAGCGATCCAACGGAACGGTCCATGAGCACACGCTGGAATACTTATCTGATCCAATTAGAACATTCCCACCGGTCCGACTTTCGAGACACTCCCCAAGAGTGTGGTATCAAGTACACAAAAGTCCAATGAGTCCAATGCGTCTAGAATTTTGTATATATTTTTTTGGGGTGATAAGCACTGTATACTGAATGCCTTCCACACGCTATGCAAGTGGGATTCAAACCCATGATCCCCTGCATCCTATTGATGTCACGGTGACAAGATGGCAGTCCAAATCCTGTAACTAGCAGCAGATACTACTGAGGTAACAATTACATCTGGGATAAGAACTATACAATGTTTGATACCTTGATCTGTCATCTCTCGTTGTTCACATATCCTCAATACTTTCATAGCTTTTTTCTCTGACTGAAGAGGAACTCTTTCAATAAACAGCTCCAGGTAATGTCTAAAAAATAAAACAAACACCATAACATCTTAAGAGGTTCCTCAGGGATCTGTTCTTGGTCTCCACACTTTGTTCTGCCAAAATGCAAAAAAATACTCCTCACATTACTTACCATAATCTTCGGCATATAGGCCGCCCGCTGTATAAGCCGCTATGCCAAGAATTTGTTAAAAAAAGATTTATGCGTCAGTGTATAAGCCGCCCGGCATATAAGCCGCAGTAATGACCGCACACACAGAGGGGCCGTGCATGTTTACAGTACTTTGTGGTGATGTACAGTGACTGGCGGGCGGCACATCAGTCAAGCCGTAAAGGTTTCATGCGTTTCAGTTGAAACCAGAGTGCCGCCGCTTGTTCAAGGTGACTGAGTTCCAACATTGAGGGCGGTTGAAACAAACAACGCCGACATGGTGATCCCCCAATTTTCGAGTTTTAAATTTTGAGTTAAAAACTTGTTAACACAACTGCGCATGTGATCAAAAAAATTACGTCGTCAACACAGCATTTTGACATCACGCAATCACTCCACTCATAGATTAAGTTTCATTTAATGCAGTCTCACAGTATTCATTTCGAAGCTTAGTGATAGAAACTTATACAAATAATTGATAAAGTCTTTCTGGAATCAAAAGTTGCAAGATACTGGTTGCTTTTCAACCTTATAAAAATTACAATTTAAGACTTTTGAGCAGTGTTACAGGTCTTATATTAAAATGTGAGTTTTACAACATTGGCATACAAGGAACTAAGCAGATGGAGCAAGTAATCTGCTGCCCTCTAATGTCTAAAAGGTGTTGATTATTGTCTGCTCACCTTCCAAACTCGGGACAATGGTCTAAGTAACCAGCAACAACCTGCCACAAACTGAAAATTAAAAATAAAGGGTTGTATAACAATCAAATTGGAAAAAATTATGAAATTTACCTTCACACACTTTTGCAATTATTTTTCAAAAAACGTTGTCAAGGACCGTTTGCTTTATAGCAAATATGGTACAATTATGTGTTTGTGATTATACAGGAATTATGCATTATACAGGAATCACATTCATTGGACAGGAATATAAAATATTGAGATGTAATTAATTTTACAAACCTCTCATGTGACATCAGAGTGGATGCATAATCAAGAAGTAGAAACTCTCTCAGATTGGAACCAAAACTGATAAAAAAACACCATTTTTAGAAGCGTCAAAAAGATAATTCATGAAAATAGAGTTGCATTTGAAACATCAAAGTGTTTGACTTTGGTCTTTTGCCAATACTTTTATTTGAGCATGGGACTAATCTGTGCATAATTTTGAGAGAAACAAATCAAAGATGAAGCTCGGAATGGGATATAACTCTGGTGTCATATAAACAAATTATTGGTTAAAATCCCATAATAAAACCAGTGTTCTCCCTTAAAGGGGCTGTGTTATCATGATCAAAGCTGGCCTGTGGCTGTACATGGAATTATGAACTCTCACCCAGTCACTGCACACGCGAATGCACTCTCCATAGATTTATACGGGAGGGCCTGCGTGTGCAGTAACTGGGCGAAAGTTCATAATTCCATGTACAGCCACAGGCCTGCTTTGATCATGACGACACAGTCCCTTTAACAGAGGTCCACTAGCAAATTGCCAGTCACCTGAGGACCAGCCAGAAATCTCTCCAAGCGGTCCAGCTGGCTAGTTCAGCAGAAAAGCATCCCTATTTGTGACAATCCATGACAAAAAAGAGGCACTTTCTGCCAAAACTCAAAACTAAGTTTGTTTGCTCATCAAATATATGAGAAGAAGAGCTTTCAAGTCACACCTTATTGGTGCCTAAAATGGAAGTATTTATCAATATATAGAATGTTTAAGACATCACATCACATTGAAATCAAGAGTGATGTTCTGGTCGTCTTTAATTTGAATGACATTTCACTACCTTTGAGAAATGCCTCGTTTTCAACATGGGGTGTTACATTGAATATGAAATAAGGACAAGTGAAAATGACATCTGGAACGAAAAACTCCTCTGAGACAAGCATGTCAATTGTTGGTGAAGTGGTACAACTTTAGAAAACCATCCAAAACATTCTGTTCATCTAGAAATAAAAACCAACCAAATAGTAATTAAAATTTTTGAAGAGGGAATTGTGATCTGATCACAAAAAGAAATAAACAAACACCCAAAGCCTCACAATGCTTGCCTCAAGAACGAAAACCAAAACCAAAAGAAAGTTGTTATCTTACTTGAGTTGGTGTGAATCAAGCTGACCACAGTGATGCAGTAAATCAGCCAGGTGGGCAACAAACCACCAATTACTTAAATTGAGACTGGTAACAATAGGAAAGAGAAAGTCATATTTTGTTACAAACAAACCAATATAAAATCATTTGTGGAACCTCTTTATGGATATTGTGGATCAATCAATCGTGACATCTATATGGCGCCATATTCCAACGGTCATTGCTAATGGCGCCATACATTAAGCTCTTTTAAACAGGTGAGATTTGAGTGACGTCTTGAAAGTCGGTATTGTAGGTGATTGGGGCCGTGACAGAAAAGGCGCGGTCACCCAAACTGTGCTTGCTTCTAGGAATGGATAATGCAGATCTGTCAGAACTGGAGCGCAAGTTATGAGTTATTTTATGGAAGGTCAGTAGGTTGGTCAGGGCCCAATTTCATGGCTCTGCTTACCGTAAGCAAAGAATTGGAGCTTACGGAAGCAGGGAATTCCGCGCTTACGTCAAGCGTATTTCATTGGTTAGCAGGGAATTTTTGCTTGTGCGCATGCGTAGTCTACGTTACTAGGCATTCTTCGCTTACACAGCTAACACAGAATTTCGGCGCTTGCTCGGTAAGCGGAGAATGGTGATCGCAAGCGCCGAATTCGGCGGTAAGCAGAGCCATGAAATTGGGCCCAGGTATGCTTTCATCTGAATAAATGAATATGTCTTACAATCGTATAATGGAGTGAAAACAGCACTTTCCTGTAATCAAAAATATGTCACTCGACACTGTAGTTCAACTTCAGCAAAAAAGCAACCTGAGGCCAAGTCGTAATTGGTGGCTACAGCATCCTATGCTTCAACACTTGTTCACATGACAACCAAGCTGCAGCCACAGCCAATGATTCAGACATGATCTTACTTCTCCAAATTAACAAATTGTGAATTTTTTTCCTAAAACGTGGACAAAAGCCAAAACTTTAGAAACAGTTGACAGATAACAGACTGATTCTTATTGGACAAAAAATAACCAATGATGACCCTTTTGCCTAGAAAGTTGGAATGAACTCAAAAATATTTTAACAAATGACAGTTAAAAGGGTTATTCTTTTTTGTATTCTTTTTTTGGCAATGTGTGTGGCGTTATAAGAGCCCTGTCAGAAGAGGCAATTTTTACCGGCATATTTGACTCTGCCAACTTCACTGCATGCAAAAGGAACACTTTTGTAGCACAACATAATTTGTTTTAACGTTGTATCGCTAACGCCATGAACATTACGACAACAATTTATGAGTAAATAGTTCTTGATCCTGTAGATTGCCTCATGCAGCATGGCCTAAAGAGTTACCTGCTAACTTTGATGACCTGGTGAACGTCAAACTCAAAGGCTGCCTTCAAGATGGTGTCTAGCTCCCCCATCCCGGATACACCTCCAAATACATCAATGCAGGCCTACATAAACACATAAGATCAGTGTCACATGATACCGATGATGCCATACTTTAGATTCTGGTCACAACCATCATGTACATTATGTACAAAAACATAGTGCTTTAACTGTTGGAATGGCATTGGACTGACATACTGCAAAGGAGCTAATCGACTCAAGCACTTTACCTCAGAATGTTTACTCGAGCACTATGTCTTAACAATAACCACCAGATTGGTGTAGAGGAGATAACATTATCAGAGATCTAATGCCTTGACTGTTGGATTGGTGTAGAGGAGCTAACATTATCAGGTACTTTACCTTAGCATGGTTCTCAAGATCTAATGCCTTGACTGTTCGGTTGGTGTAGAGGAGCTAACATTATCAGGTACTTTACCTTAGCATGGTACTCAAGATCTAATGCCTTGACTGTTGGATTGCTGTAGAGGAGCTTAGTGACTAACATCTGATACCAGCTGCCTGTAAGATCTCCGAGCTCTGACAAAACTGACTGATTGCCGGATAAGATCTAAAACAAAACAACAAATAAAACAACAATTCATATTCATTTACTGTAAAAACTTTTTACAATACACGTATTCTGTACAATATTGCAAGATAAGCCTGTAACATTTAGGGGATCCTTGTGTCAAACATTTTCATTGTGAACAGTGTATGGGTGTTTGTCGTCTCCTATGTAAATTTGTATGTAGGTTATTCTGACTGGTGCCCAACTCATTGTGTGCTTAGCAAAGAAATTTTCTCAGCAGTATTTTCAGCTTAGCCTGGCGATCAGGTTGGCTCAGTGGTTTCTTTCTTTGTGTTTTTGAAGTAAAAAGCAAAATGTATAACAAACTGTAGGGGATCAATCATTCTCTGTGTTGGGGATAGTTAGAGTTACAATTACAGGGGGGGGGAAGTCAATTCAACTCACCCTGCATATTGTATGCAGTTGATCAAAAGATATAAAGACATTGTCTTCGAGGGCCTGATGACACTGTTCCTGCCAATGACGCCATTTTAGATCAAACTCAGCTGGAGATTGGCGGCTAGAGGCACTGAATATGGGCATGTCATTCATGAACTTGTCGATTCTGCTGTAGGCCTGACAAAAGCAAGATAACAATACATCAACATAGGCATATCCAGGTATTCAACTGCCTTGTGTTTAAAAAACCAAGAAGAAAATGCCAATTTAATGTAACATATATTTCCATTTCATGGAAATATTTTACTACCTTAAAATAGGATCATAGATTGGTTTTTGTCAACGTGATGTTAACTTGTAGGCCAAATTGTCAATAAAGATAAAATATAAGTCACAGGTGAAAGTTTCAGCTGGATACAGTGTCTACTTGTTGAAAAAATAGCATTAAACTGTCACAGTATTTTCATCAAGAACGTCAGCCCCATCCACGTTTAGCTATGTGACAGCGGGTACCTGTCACGAAAAATTTGAATCTCCAAAACTCGCCTTCAGTGAGTTTTGGAGATTCAAATTTGTTTACATACTTTTATTGATTTCTAATCAACAGGGGCATTTCCTACCATCATTACCATCTTTATAACAAGAAGGCTTTCTGATAGAAACTACACAATTTCATTACCAATAACTATGGCTCTACCTTTAAGGATAATATTAGAATAGAGGTAACTAAGTATTCTCTACTTGCACAGCTAGCATACACATGTGACTGTAAGTTCAGAATTCAGTGGTAAGCAGAATCATCAAATTGGTTGGTCCCTGATCTTTTCAGAATCACCACAGCTCATTAGGGAGATTATTTAACGATGTCAAATGTAAACCTCATAAGCAGTCCCAGTCCTGAGCATACACACACAAATGGGCCAATCTATTTTAACCGGAAATACCCTACAAGTTAAGCTGACTGTGCACTGAGCTCTGATTCTTCCTTTGTACATGTTGGAAACCTTTCAATACTCCGTGTGTAGTAAGTGTACACAGTACAATGTACTGTACATGACCGTATGAGCCAACAGCTTGCCATACATGTGGCCGGTAACCTGGAGAATTTGGACCACTCCATTACATGTTTTAGGGGAGAACAATTATGACTCTCAGAGTGTCTCAAAGAAAGATGCTTATTGGAAGAAAACTTTGAAAGAAAACAATCCCTGGATGTTGTTTCCTACATTGTTCTTTCACCATGCAAAGTCTTCAAAACCTACTTATAATTTGAAGGCCAAAACAATTTATCTGGTGTAATTAATATATCCCCAAAAGGAACAATGGGCTTAAGTTGTGAACAATCTGGTCAGAATGCTCATTGGTTATTCTGTCCCGAGTTTATCTGTTCAATTTTGTTAATGCCAGGCATGAGGGGAGGGTAGAAATAAATAATTGATTTTAGTAATCATAGATTATCAGTTGATCCATTTAGTAATCTGTCCATTCAGTACAACTCTGTCTTGTTTACTTATTGTCTGTGTGTAGCCACACCCAGAGTTGCCCATTTGCTCTCGTGTTTGGTTAGAAATGGACCTTATGCATTGACATCATCATAAATTAGAGCTAAAACCATGATGAAACAATGCAAACCCACATCCAACATCATTACACATCCAACAGCACAAGTGCCAATAACAGAATGGTGACTAGGAAACGAGAAGAAATACTCAGTTCTAGATGTGGGAGGAAAACCCCAAATGGGGAAAACCCACACAATCAGGTAGGGACTGAAAACCCAATGCACATGCATGGCTCCAGGTCCACAGAGGTGAAAGGCAGGGAAAGAAACCACTGAGCCGATCTGATGCACAGGATAGGCCAATGAGTAACCTTTTTTTAACATCCAGCCAAGGGCACCCTACTCATTAATGACCTCATGTGCATAAGGTCTATTATATCTTGACCAACCAATCTCATCAGGCAATCAGTACTTCCTCATCTGGGCCCAATGTCAAGGTGCTGTTTACAAAAAGCAAAAAAACACACAAAAACCCCCCTGATTTTTACACTTTGCAGAAAATTACGCGCTTTTGTATGCATATTTCACAGGTTAGCAGGGAATTGTTGACATGCACACATCCCTATGAATTGCGCAGAATTTGGGTGTAAACCATGTGTACTGAAAATGGCGACTGCAAATGCAAACTGTTGCAGCAAATTATGTTATGACATTGGAGCCCTTTAGTGGTAGGTAGAGCAGAATGGTGACCGTCAGAACTTACATGAAGAGTATCTTGCTGATGGTCAGGATGAAAAGATAGAAGATGTCTGGCCTCCAACAGTCGTCCTTGCATCACGTAGATAAATATCTAACATCAAAACAAAATAAGGTTTCAAAATTAGTTTCTTTTTTTATTACAAATTCTAAGTGCATTTTTGTAATATTCTTATATACTTGACTGACGTAAGTCAATTTACTGATTGTGGTTAACATACCTTTTATCCATCTTCATCTATATCTGTCTATCTAATGGCTAAAATACTTTATTATAAAAAGTTCATATAACATGTACAAGTAGTTATTTTCTGGAAATGGCAGTCCTTCAGCAACAAACAAGTGAAATGAACAGAAAATAGTCCAGGCAACTTTATTGTAAAAAAATCCCCCCCAAAAGTTTTTAGACAATGGTCCGAGTACAACAATTTGAATATTGAACCACAAGTGTTTCTGAAAACATCTTGTTCCCAATAGACTGTGCAAGTCTCGCGCGTATCGGAACGAGAAAACACATCAAACAAAGAACTTTGTTTTTTCTAAAAATCAAATCTTTGTTTTAAGTTATATCTAATGACAAACTCTGAACAACAAAAATACTCATTACATGTTTATATAATCAGTTTTAGTTTTTATAATAAATACACAAATAATGTGTTAATTATTATTGAAAGAAAATTAAAACTCTGGGACAAGGATGCTTATTTGATCTTAACTTTTCAGAAACCCCTTACGCGGATTCACGAAGGTCACACGGGCGTAAAATTAACGCTTGACGCAGTTTTTAGAGGACACTGACGCCTCAACAATCATAGACTGCTATGAAAAGGCTTCGCGTTGGAATTACAGCATCTGGCGATTATCATCGCGCATCCAAAACAAGCGTTTACATAAGTTTTGTGATCGGAGGTGAGCACAAAATTCTTAGTTTTTTGCAGTAACCGGAAGCTGAGGTCAAGTTTCATTATCGGGTTTTCTTCATTATATTGTTGAATTGATTTTACTTCGATTTTTTTTATAACTAAGTATTACATTCCCAACAACATATGTATTTTTCATGGTCATAAACCACGTTAAACTAAAATAATTGACAAAACAAAATCTTGCCCACGTAAATCTCCATATGGTTGGGACCACAATGGTCCCGGAAGTTCAAATATGCGCGAGACTTGCACAGTCTATTAACCCCCTACTCTTGGTAATATTTTCCGTTGCGGTGACCAAGCAATTGAAACCATTAAACTACACAGTTTGTTTGTGGTGGCACAGCTGTGCAAAAAGCTAGCAGTGTACATTTACCATACACGTTTGACATCATATTGCAGGCTAGCATAATTTATCTATCATTCAAAACCACACTGGATGATATTGAATGGTCAGATGGTAGGAGGGTTGACTGTGTACTGCATGATGCATTTACCACATGATATCTTATGACACGATGGCATAGTAACTATCATTCAAAACCACACTGGATGATATTAATTGGTCAGATGGTAGGAGGGTTGACTGTGTACTGTGTGGATGCCATCACCACATGATATCTTATGACACGATGGCATAGTAACTATCATTCAAAACCACACTGGATGATATTAATTGGTCAGATGGTAGGAGGGTTGACTGTGTACTGTGTGGATGCCATCACCACATGATATCTTATGACACGATGGCATAGTAACTATCATTCAAAACCACACTGGATGATATTAATTGGTCAGATGGTAGGAGGGTTGACTGTGTACTACGTGGATGCATTCACCACATGATATCTTATGACACGATGGCATAGTAACTATCATTCAAAACCACACTGGATGATATTGAATGGTCAGATGGTAGGAGGGTTGACTGTGTACTACCCGGATGCATTCACCACATGATATCTTATGACACGATGGCATAGTAACTATCATTCAAAACCAAACTGGATAATATTGAATGGTCAGATGGTAGGAGGGTTGACTGTGTACTACGTGGATGCATTCACCACATGATATCTTATGACACGATGGCATAGTAACTATTATTCAAAGCCAAACTGGATAATATTGAATGGTCAGATGGTAGGAGGGTTGACTGTGTACTACGTGGATGCATTCACCACATGATATCTTATGACACGATGGCATAGTAACTATCATTCAAAACCAAACTGGATAATATTGAATGGTCAGATGGTAGGAGGGTTGACTGTGTACTACGTGGATGCATTCACCACATGATATCTTATGACACGATGGCATAGTAACTATCATTCAAAACCACACTGGATGATATTAATTGGTCAGATGGTAGGAGAGTTGACTATGTACTGTGTGGATGCATTCACCACATGATATCTTATGACACGATGGCATAGTAACTATCATTCAAAACCAAACTGGATAATATTGAATGGTCAGATGGTAGGAGGGTTGACTGTGTACTACGTGGATGCATTCACCACATGATATCTTATGACAAGATGGCATAGTAACTATCATTCAAAACCAAACTGGATAATATTGAATGGTCAGATGGTAGGAGGGTTGTCTGTGTACTACGTGGATGCAATCACCACATGATATCTTATGACAAGATGGCATAGTAACTATCATTCAAAACCACACTGGATAATATTGAATGGTCAGATGGTAGGAGGGTTGACTGTGTTCTGTGTGGATACAGTCACCACATGATATCTTATGACACGATGGCATAGTAACTATCATTCAAAAGCACACTGGATGATATTGAATGGTCAGACGGTAGGTTTGACTGTGTAATGCGTAGATGAAATCACCACATATCATATTGCAGACAGTAATATTTTATTTATCATTCAAAAACAGACTGAGTAGTAAATGGTCAGACAGTGGGAAGGTTGACTGTGTACTGCGTAGATGCAATCACCACATGATATCATATTGCAGAATGTCGTAGTGCATATAATGATCAGTAGGATGGTTTAATAATAAATGGAGAGAGGAAGTAGAGTTGTGAAGGAGTGAAACTGAAGGGTTTTCTACTTACAGCATTCCAGTAATTCTGATTGATCTCACACCCATCTGAATGCATCACTTCTCTGGCATACTGATCACCGTCATTAAAGTGGAGTTTCAGCCAGTCTTGTAGCTGTTGTAACACCACACCACCTACTCCCACAAATCAATCAATTAAGCTTATGTTAGTAACAGGTTACATACATTATTGTGTTGCTCACTTGTGGCCCACTCCTTGCTCCATTAAAGATCTTCATTTGATGTTTGTTTTGCTTTGGGGCCAGGTGGCCAATTCTATCAGAAACCAAAGATTTGTTACACCACCATGGCTTTTTACTACTACAACAACTTATTAGAGAGATAATTTACAATTAGGGAGTGTCTAAACAGTCAGAATAGTAGGAATGTTCGTAATTGGTTAAGTACATGGACCAGTACATGGACCAGTCTTTTGGACCAACATTAAGGCCAACGTGTAGATTCTGTTGTGTAGAACTGTTCCCATAGTTCAGCACAATGTCACGGTCCAGCAGTACGTTCTGGCAGTCCACTTGATTGCAGGCGAATGCCTTCGGGAATGTTCTTACGCACCGAGAATGTGCCCGACTTTTGAAAGGCTCCCTGATGTGAATACCTTTGATGGTGCTAGCCAGCTAATTATATCCATAGTCCACAAGGTTTATGATGTTTGAAGCTTTACATGGTGTGGAAAATAAGAATTAACTATAAATAGTAAACTTGCGGATACAACCATGTGTAAATCTCTTTTGGGAGGAGGAGTGTTGGCTCTGAAACGAGCCGGTGTGTTCTGGATGTTTTGAAAAGTATACTCTGCTCATCTTCAGGAGAAAGGTTTGTTACACCACTATCGCCCAATATCATGCCGCTACTTACTACAGAGTTCTGTGTTTACAGTGCCCTAAAAACAAGTAATTCTATTAGTTGTAAGTGCAAAATTCTCTGGTAAGCAACACCTGGGTCTGGTTTTGTTAAGAACCACCACAACTCATTAGAGAAATTATTTTACATGGTGTTATGGTAAACCTTAGTTTCTGGATTGTTTTCCCACTATCCAAAGTTTTGAATCCTTTCCACAAGTTCGGGTGATGAGCGACAAATGTTAAAGATTTTGAGGGATTCAGCATTGCAAATCATTTGTTAACACTAATGTTGCATCACCCAATGTTTTGCTAAAGGACCAAAAAACAGTTAACTTTCTCTCCGGACAAATTTGACAGACGACGATGTTTCAGAACGAAAAACATAAAATACTTCCGTGTACATAGCTGTTGGTAAGGTGAGTTAATGTTGGGTCCCAACAACAAATCATTTGTATCTTTTACCTATTACTAAACATAATTGTTTTTTTTTCGTTAAGTCTGGTACATCCTTGACAAAACGACAATAGCTTTTAAATATATATCACAAAAATGTTTTACCATCAATTTGGTAAAAAATCTTGCAATGCATCTTTGAAGTCATTTGTAATAACTTATATTTTTTAACCCAGGTTGAAGAGGCATTTATTTAACATGATTTAATAAAGTTTGTTTCTGCTGCTCACCTGGTAAGATTTCCACAAAGAGGATCTCACATAGATTCCATATGATACCCATCGTCTGCAGTAACTCACTCTGAGCTGTGTAACTCTCTTGTTCCTCACGAGTCACATTGGCTGCTGCAAAGGAATCATCAATGTAACTATGAAAGAGAACAGTACGTGAGTAACTCTATCTGGCTGTAGTAACTCACTCTGAGCTGTGAGACTCACATTCCTCACAAGTCACATCGGCTGCTGCAAAGGAATCATCATTGAAAGAGAACAGTGCATGAGCAACTTGATCAGCTCAGAGTGAGTAGTGACTCACTCTGAGCTGTGTGACTCACATCCCTCGCGAGTCATGAGTCACATTGGCTGCTGCAAAGGAATCATAATTGTGACTTTGAAAGAAAACCAATAATCATCAAAACCTCCATTTTGGTTGAAAAATACCCATTCTTTGAATACAGCAAAGCACACTAGTCTTATCCAAATCCTACCATTGGTGTGAAACAGTATCCTACATGTACACCGGAGGAATTTGAATGACTTGACAGAATGCCTGGGTGCCTTGGGTTACGTTGAAGCAATTTGCACATGGGTATAATTTCAAGGATCTTCTGAAACTCTCAAACTCTCATATCTGCGAAAAATTGTGACAACAATTGATCACAAAACATAAACTGAAAAACAAAACAAATTTGTTGAGCTCTGATAAAAAAAAAGATCAAAGAAAACAAAAATGGCAAGGTCAAAGGTCTGGTATGGACATGCACAGAGTCATGGAATGGCATCTCCTTGAAAACCACTGAGTCTGAATGTTGTATTTGGCTGCAGGAAGTTTTGATCATTTGTTGGTTCTCTGAATGAATTGGCAGGAGTTGTTGTTTACCTGTTGCTGCTCGGCGCAAGTCTTGAACACATTCCCCCATGAAGGCACGGTATAGACGACTGAACTTCACCATTCTATGAATACAAAAAGAAAGAATCTGTTTAAAAAAAATTGAAACCCACATACTTTCCATAACTTTGCCAGTAATTTTGACCTACCATTCAAAACCACTAGCTGTATTAAGGAACAACTGTGCACCAAAAAAACCTAAAATCAAGAAGAAACAAATCTTACATTATACAGTAAGTGTAAAACAATCTTTTTGTTTATCCAGGGTATCCTAAACTGTGGAATCGTTGTTAAAACATAGGCTACACATTGTGTAACAAGCTAAATTTTTTGAGGAACTGTGCTCCGCAGACCATGCTGTCGACAGCTTTGGCATGCGCACCAGCGACAGTGCTGTATACGGTTTTAGCGTGCGCACTAGACACGTTAAGTCCTTGGTCAAGGTGTTTGTAACTTGTTTTGAACGGTATCGCGTAATGCGCTGTTATATTCCACCAATAGAGGGCATTTACTTTCATGCTATCGCATTGTTCTGAAATGCCCCCTATCGTCCAATGTTTCTTGCCTTTATTGTAGCATGAAAAGTAACGATTTAACAAAGACTACAAGCCCGTAAATTGGAAACGATGTGACTGCTTGTGTGTCGTACAGATTGTGCACTGTGTACATCTACTACATCATAATGGAAATGTGGTCTGCGTTCTGCTAATCACTTAACAATGGGAATGATACCTATCCTCCCTGGCTTTAGTGCAGTGTGTTGCCTATTGACACCCGTTTTCAATGTGCCACAGCAGCCATTTTTAAAGAGCACTTCCTGTCAACAGTTTGACCTGTTGTATTATCGATTATTCATAGCTCTGGCTTCTCCCATTCACAAGCTCTGGAGACCTAAAATCCGCGAAGAACCGCGAGGGCCCGCGAGGTTAACTGCGTGTTAGAATTTGATGTCCTCCCCTACTTGCTAGCATAGCTTATCTATCATTCAAAACTATAGCGGATGATATTGAATGGTCAGACAGTAAGAGGGTTGACTGTGTACTGTGTAGATGCATTCACCGCATGATATCATATTGCCGCCTGACATACTTCATCTATCATTCAAAACCAAGGTAAATGATAATGAATGGTCAGACAGTAGTAGGGTTGACTATGTACTGTGTAGATGCATTCACCACATGATATATAAGCAGCAGGCACAGTGAATCTGCCATTCAAAACCATTTGAATAATAAGGTCAGGCAATTGGGGAGGAGTTAAAGCCAACAAAATTGTAAGTGAAATGTCACCAAAAAGTCTGTGATAAGTTCCTTAAGTATCCATGTTCATGAGAGATTTAAATAAAATATCAAAAATATCTTACTGTGGTTTTCTGGTGGAATCTGCGGACTCGGGTCCATGCTTCTGAAGAGCTACAAACACATCTAGTATTCAAATATTTAACAAAAATAGTAAATCAGTGCAGTTCCTTATCAAGTAATAAACCACAATGAAAATTGACTGGCTAATTATAAATCAATTTTAGGGTGAACACAATTTTTTTTTTACTAGAAGTGACTGGCGCCCCCAAACAAAGATATTGACAAAATAAGAGACCACCAACACAGGGCTACATGTAGATACCTCAATTGGTAGAGTACCGGCATGTAAACCTGGAGGTTGCAGGTTCAAATCTCGTTCTAGTCAGTTTTCCATTGTTCACCCCAAAACAGTTCCCACTCAGTTACATAAATGTAAGTAATGTAACTTTCAACAATTTGTTTCCTATACATGTATAGTGCAATTGTGAACGATAAGTCACATTGGAAAAAAAAAGTACGGTCTTCGTTTTTTTTTTTTTTAACGTAATGCTGATTTATAAGCGGTCTCGTTGATTCCCCCCACCACCAAATTTGAGCCAGTGATTCAACAACAGGATTGGAAGAACAGAAATAACGATAAAACATAAAGTATCCTACCATGTGACTGTGCAACAAGCTTTCTTGCTATGGGTTTATGCATCTCTGTTTGCCATTTGACCCAATGAAGTCTTGCTGAATGTGCATGGTCAAAGCCAGGCTCATTACCTTCATAAAGTAATAAAAAAGAAGCATTTGAAATTCAGCTACAAACACAAATATTGACAAAAGTAGCTACACTTACTTCTCAATTATCATCATGTTTAGTTAAAAATTACATATTTTAAAAATGACTTATCTATTAAAAGATGATAGGTCTGTTTTTGTGACCGATTTGACCAAAAATTTGATTTAAATTTTAAATAACTATTTTGATAGATTCCAGAAAGTTTAAACTTTCATTTAGGGTATTTTAATGATGAGTGGTAGTTAATTATAAACTAATAATAACTTATTGTCAAGATCCTAACATTATTTCATGTCCATCACATTATCTCATGGCCACGTACTAACATTGTTGTTTTTATGTTTTTTTGTTTTGAAACAGCATCATAAGTCAAAATCTATCTGTTCAGAGAAAAACTTCTTTAAAAAGAAATTTCTTTTGGTGAAAATCAGGCCATGTAACTTTAAATTATTGAAACTCTACACTTATGCAGCACCAACAATTAGTCAAGTTTTTGTCATCTAATTGCAATAGAAAATTTTTTACAAATCAAAAACAAAACCAACGAGAACTGTTGAAAAACAATGTCTACTATTGCTCTTGTAATTTTACACTTGGTGCTTATCAAACCCACATGCACCTCACATGGGACTGGAACTCACGACCTCACACGTATAGGTGTTCTTGCTAAACAACTCTCGTTTAAAGGCATCGTACACGTTTGGTAATGACTCTGATAATAAAAAATAAAAAAATGGCAAAAAAAACTTACTTGGTCAGAAGTACAGCAGCTTTGGATAGTATAATGCATTTTGAGAAACTTTTCACTTCAAAGTACTGCGGTTATGGAAAATTATATCACTTTTTATCCCCCAAACCATTTGAATTTGAGAAGCGTTACGCGTAACGCTTCTCAGAGGGCGTATTCCAATGCAGATTTTTCTTCCTGCGTAGACATAACCGCTCCAGATTTTCGGCAATATCTCAAGAACGCAACCACCTTTTAAAATGAAATTTCCACAGGTTAGTTTTATAGTATATCTACAACTATATAGGTTTGAAACAAACAATAGGCTCTAATTAACAAACGTGTATGATGCCTTTAAATAATCCTTACCACCCCAAACCCATCAAAATCCAACAGCATTCTGTTTGATTCTTTTGGACTGAGGCTGGTGCATTCCTCATTCACTTTTTATGCTCTACCTAGGATCAGGCATACAGTACCACCATATTATCAGGGTCAAATTGTTTGGATGGTGAGTTACTATAATACGCAGTTCTTATATGGCGCTGTATCCCACCCGAGGACATCTCAAAGTACTCCTTATTTTTTCTACAAGGTATGCAGACCCAAAATTTAAGACCCATGTATTTACATAGCACCATGCAATGGTTTACAAGGTGCTTTGGCGCAATCTGCTGCCAACCAAACCAGAAAACACTGTGGCAAACCCCTTCTCCGGGTTCTTTTACTGGCATTATTACACAACAAACAGGACCTACGGCTTTACGTCCCATCCAAACGACGAAACAATAATGGCTAAGTGTCTTGCTTAAGGACACAAACTGTGTCAAGACCGGGACTCGAACCCATACTCTGCTGGTCAGAAAAACCAGAGCTTGAGTGCAGTGCGCTTGACCGCGACACGCCATGATATTGGAATTTGTTAGACTTACATGTAGACATGTTAGAAAGAGCAAGGAGCTGAGTAAATAACCCTTGTGGTTAGGGTTAGTCTAATGTAATTGATACATTGTACCTGATGGAAGATTTGCACCATTTGAAGTTGACATTACTGACATGTTAATTCAATTATAGTTGTCAAACATGATAAATACTTCAAATACATACCTCTGCCTTCAGCGTGTCGTTTATTTCCATTTCCAGCATGAAGCAGTAACTGATGACCTAAACCCCAGACTGATGACAAGCAGTGAGTCCCTGAATCAGAATCTTGTATGGTCTGATGATATCAACAGAATCTTTAAATTACCGATTGATCTTTTAAACAAAATTGGAGTAGGGATGCCTAAGTGACACAGCAATCCCTTTTTATACAAATATATTTTATGATAAACAGCTGTCCTCCCTTTGGTTCCCTCGCAATTCCACTTGAACCAAAGAGAACAAGCAAAAATTATCTCCAAGTGGCAGGTTTGGAATTACAAGGCCACAGAGGCCATCTCTGTTGCCAAGGTCTTAGCCTTGGTGCCCCATCAAAACTTTCCCATACACTTTAAGATTTTTCAATGGAAGTGCCCTTCGCAAAATGAAAATGGCCTTGACTTCTCAACATACTCAAAGATGAGATTCCAGGCCTGAAGTGGTCTGGCTGGCTAGTTCATTGCGTACACAGCAATGTGTCTGCCTGTCTGTATCTATGATTTATTTTATAATGCATCAAGTTTCTGTCCAAGTCCAATGCAAATGGCAATGTTGGGAAAAAAAAAACATTTAAACTGTCCCAAATCTTAATTCCCCCCTTTATTTTAATAAAAAAACAAGTTTTCTGACTTTGTAAGATGGTACTGCAACCCCAAAATAATAACTGCTCATCATTGGGCCAGGTATACCGATCTTTTACATGTACAAGTCAAAGCATTTGGGTGTTGAGTTACCGTTGAGTGGAGTACTTTGGAGGGTAGTGGAAGACACTAGGAGGTTAGGGTAACATGTGGAAACTATGGCAGACTAAACTGGTGCCCTGTGGAGAGTGAAGTTTTGCACTCTCAGCACTAGCCCTGGTAGGACGTCAGTCAGTGCCACTGCACTGACGTCCTGGGTATAAAGCTTCTTTACAATGCGAACACAAATTTAACCACAATAATTTCCTATTTTTACCTTATTTGAGAAGCTGGAATTCTGCTCATATGTTCTTGGTGACATTTACTACACTTTGGATGAGTTCACAACTAACAAATATATGGGTGAGATTATTTCCAAAAATATGTCGGAGTTCTGCACTGTAATTTTAACCATCATTAGCCCTGGTAGGACGTCAGTCAGTGCCACTGCACTGACGTCCTGGGTATAAAGATCCTTTACAATGTGAACAAAATTTTGAGTAACATTTTAAAATATTTTTACCTAATTTGAGAAGCTGAAACTCCATTCACTTATTCTTGGTGCCTTTAATTACATTTTTGCTGAGTTCAAAACCTATCAAATACATCCATGAATGACATTATTTCCGAAAATAAGTCCAAGTTGTGCACTGGCGCTGCGACTCCGTCGTGTTGCCGCCCGGAAGAAAAAGCGTTCAGTGTTACGGGTTAGACAGCGCCCTCTTTTGTGGACTTGGTTCCATGTCAATTGAGGTTGTCGCAACGAATGCGTCAATTTCCATTTTATTTTCACAATAATGTCATCCAAGGATAAAATTGGCAATTCTGAATAGAGCAGGCGTAAGGTTCAGGACACAAGGAACATGTGAGTCACGTTTCAGCTTCCTCAAAAAGGTAAAAATATGATAAAAAATGGTTATAAATTTTGTCACAATGCGTGAGGACCTTTATACCTGGACTCCGTCGCGTTGTATGCAACGGAGGAGTCCAACCTGGGCTAAACCATCATGTACATGTGTACCGCTCGACCGTGTAAAATCATATGCGCATGTGCGAAATGCATAGCAACCCGACATGCCGTTTCATTTGTGGGCGTGTTTGTTTTCATTCTTGTCACGCATGGTGCTTGCTTAATCGGATACTCGTGCGTGTGTACGGCGGTTTTTTCGGACAGCAGTTCAAAATTGATGGATGACTCACTCGTGGTTGCTATGCGTATACAAAACTCACACATGCGCGTTAGCCTTTACAAGCTCTTTGGTTTAGGACGTGCAGTGATGGAGCCGTAAATGTCAATTTTTATTTTCACAAATAATAATATCAAATCAAAGGAGAAAATTCAACAATTTTCAAACCGGCCTCCATGGAGTTCCGGCTACAAGGAACATGCGAGTAAAAGTTCAGCTTCCTCAATAAGGTAAAGAAAATAAAAAAATATGAAGTGTAAATTTTGTCGCAATGGTAGGTATGTGAAGATCCGCATCGATCGCGGCCGCTATTTTCTGCCAGATTTGTGTTCCGCATCTACTGCGCGCGCGCTGGGCACACCCCCTTAAATTCGCATTCTGATTGGCTGTCGGCGATGATGACGTCATGGAAAATCGATGATGACGTAGTGGAGAATCCCCTCTTTATCCGCCATGTTTTTTAAAATACAAGTTTTGACGGCACTAATATCACTCTTTTACTGAACCATACGTTATTAAAAGGTAAACCCACATATTAATTGTTATTCTGTCTTTAATATCTGAAAGTTTTGTCAGTTTTTATGGTTGCGAAAATGACTTACCCGGTCGCGAAGGACTGACCCGGTCGCCGCGGCCGGATTTCGCGCGACCGGTCGGGCAATTGGCATGAACGCGAGCCGAAAAAGTCGCGTTCGCGGTCACAAAATCCCAATCAATTGCCTGTTAGAAAATGAATGCTTGTAATTTCTTTATCAATTAAGACTTCTCAATAATTTTGGTATCACTGTGTAGGATTTTTCATGCTCTTTCCAGTGGTACTAATTGCATTCGTATTGGTTCACTTTGAATTTTTTCTTCACATACCTAGCAATGGTACGGGACCTTTATACCCTGGACTCCGTCGCATTGTATGCAACGGAGGAGTCCAACCTGGGCTATCTCAGCACCAATCCATTCTGGTTTACGCTGATTGGTTGAGATTTAGGAAGTGTGGTTCATGGACAATTCAGTTGCAGGCTACTCAGCATTAAAATGAAGTTTTTGTTTATATCAATATTAAATTATTATCATCCCCCCTTTTTTTTAATGCATATTTATTATAATACATTAACAAATAAATAGGACTTTTAGTAGGTTGGTTACGGCATTTTAAAAAAAATATCTACAACTAAACAGATGACAACAAGTGAAATGGAATCTAAAAGTAAAATATCAAAATAAGACCTAAAAAGTTTAAATATTGTGTCGGAAATAGACGACATTCAAGTGAAAAGTCACGAAAAACAACTCATCATTGATCAAAAACAGTTTTACACCAAGAAAATGAAAACCTCATGTGGTGATCTTTATTTTTAAGTAATATCAAAATTTATAAATCACTTTAAAACAAAAGCAAATCCAAGTTTTTTATACGAACCAAAAGTGAAGTTTCGCGGTCGTTGAAGGCCGCCATGCTGGAATGATGCATCATAGGATAGCGCGCGGAGGAAGTAAACAAGGCGGTCATAAAGTGCAGTGACCTCCTTGCTCATTAAAACGACCGTCATCTCGAAGCGAGTGATGTGTTTGAAGCTTTGCATAGTAGGCGCCCCCCGATTAATTTATTCAAAAAAACTTCTAAAGTTAGCCCATTATAAAAAAGTACTCCTTTTGAGTACACAAAGTATCCATGCGAAAAAGGGACGTTTCGAAATATTAAAGTGTATCAATGTCACGGCAATTTATATTCAATTATTTATTTATTTATTGTTTGCAATATAAAAAACAACAGAACTGTAAAATGTTCAATCAATAGAGTAGAGAAAGCCTTGCTCTATGCATGGAGGAATGCTCAATGGTTCAATCGTGAGTTTTGCTGGTGCAAAATCATACTTACAACAAAAGCGTAAACAATAATTTGGCTTTTTTATAACAATATATTTAAATTTAAACCATGGAGGCTATTTCTACCTCCATGTTTAAACATCCCATAGGCAGTTTTTACTTCTACCTCTATGTATTGGGCCTAACCATGGAGGTAGGAACTCCATGGCCAAACTCTGTTTGTACAATGGCTGGCTCCATGGTTTGTACGAGTGTCAATACTTTGTAAGGGCCGGTGGTTGACGGTCGTTGACAAAAAATAGAAATTTCGTGCTAACACAAGATTTAGTGTCGGGCCCAAATTTGATCAGCTGTTGGCCAAGTTCGCGCAATAAATACTAATACTATAGATCAAGACGAAAGATGGGTGACGATCTTGGAGGAGAAGAGAAAAAGGAAGAAAAGAAACTTTTCACAATCCCAACTGCAAAGGAGATTGCAAGATTAGAGCATGGGAAGTCGAAGGTGATACCATATGTTGATTGATATAGAGAAAAGTTTGAGGTCTCTTGTTTTTCCCCCTCATTTTCTAATTAGGCCTATTCAAACTTTTCACAGCATTTCATTTACCAGTAATACTAGTCATTTAGGGGGGGGGGGTACCGGTCAACTCGGTCCGAGTCGAGTATAGGTGGTGTCCCCCCCCCCCCCAAACGTAAGTCGGAGCTAAATTTCTTCCTCCATGGTCAGAGCGGGGAGGTAGATTCAGGAAGGAAATACATTGTTACTATTGTTCATTTAAGAACATAATAATTGTCTTTTGACACTATAGCCTAATTATAAAAAACCCGTATCGTCGTAGGAGGTCCTGTAGTTGGGGTGCCCCTAAAATTGGGGCAAATCTTTTACCTCTCTGCGCGCGATGTAACAGTCCCTAGATACAATTTTTGTGGTTTGACTTGCCAAGCAAAGAGTCTCCTCTCCTTCGACCAAAACTTAAAAGAAGCCATGTGCCTTATATCATGTTCATCCTTATCACAGTCATAAACACAATACTTCGCCCCTATACGATACATTACTCAAATAACAATCCAAAATACATAATTTTGCGGTAAGCCTGCCGAGCGACTTTGCACGACTTTTTAAACAACTTAAACGCTCTAAAACTGCCAAAAACTCAAATGTTTTGATTTTTGCTGTATCGCTTTTCCTGATACAGATGACAACTACGGTCCGGGATTAAAAAACCAGAGATAAAACTTGAAAAGCGCAAAACTCTGGAAAAACCCTCGGCCACGGCTTAATAAGCCACCTGGAACAAATATATATACATTTCTTAACGCCTTTTGCGTGGTTTACTTAAAATAAATAACATCTTGTTAAAACAAAAAACGTGCTAGTCATCTGCTGTGCAAGGCTAGAATGGCCCCTCATTCGGTACACACCCTCCATGCACCCTTGCCTCCTAACATATTCAAATTTACCCCCCGCCCGGCGGGCCATTACGTTACATAACTACGACATTGTGTTTCCACATGTCAACCGTATAAACAAGGTTTACCTGCTATACTGCGTAACGCAGGTAAAAACATTTTCTAATAGTCTGTAGAATTTTTTTTTGTAACCCTCATGTCATTATTATTATTAATGTCAAAATTTAAACATTGGATTGTTGATTCATTTATCACTGTTTATTTGTATGCTTTTTTATAAATGTTAAGAAACATAAAACGACACAAAACTAAATAAAAAACAGATTTGAAAGCCAAGAAATATTTACACTTTTTTTTAAATATTTTTTTAAAAATAGTTTTTGCAAATTACCATGGTAATTTTTAAAATTAAATAAAACATATTTTGAATAAAATGAAGACAACTGCTGGCTATAGAGTCATACACAAAGTCTCACAGAACACTTGAAGTCACTGCAGATGTTTCTTCCACGTATGGCTTCACCGGGACACCATACTTTCTTGTTTGCCTTGAAAACAGGTAAAACTCAAAACACGCTATTGAAAAACACGCTATTGAAGTCATCGAAGATCGGTGCGTGGTGTGAAAGTTTCAATGTCTATCAAGTTTTAATATATTTTTACATACTTCTTATAAACAAAGGAAGGTAATTAGGGCATCAGTTGATATATGGCATCTTTTTTCTTTTTTTAATTCAAAGAAAAAGCTATAGTACCCCGAAAACCGGTCACTGTAGGATATATTGTAAAGTAAAAAGACGAAGAAAAAAAAAAAAAAAAAAAAAAAATTTTGGGGATAAAAACTTGCTTAAAAGGACAAAGTCTTCTTGATCTTGTGAAATAGATTTTGGTCTTTATTTTCTATTATTTATCTGTTTATTATTAAATATTACATGTATTGTAAGTTTACTTGAAATTTTGTTTGTAGGCCTATTATTTTCAACCAAACAAAAATTTCCTTAATTGTCCTACATTAATTTTTTATATTATTTAAATTGTACTGTTTTGATATTATTTATGTGTATGTGTTTTACTGGAAAATTTGTTACTTATCTTCTGAAAAAAGAAGAAGAAGATTTACACACAAACTGCAAAGGAAAGTTAATTTTTTACCAATTTTTTTCCTTTTGTTTACCTAAAATAATAATGCTTTAGAAACATGCCTTTTTTTCAAATTGTGATTATTATTTATTTCTGAGATAAGCGCACAATTAACATGCCAATTACTTCCCGTCAACCACACGTTTAATTAAATTTGTGGACCGAGTTGACTTTGGACCAAGTTGACTTTGGACCGAGTTGACTTCGGATCGTGTTGACTTCGGACCGAGTTGACTTCGAACCGAATTGACTTCGAACCGAGTTGACCTCGGACCGAGTTGACTTCTGACCAATTTGACTCAGACAGAGTTGACTTTGGACCGAGTTGACCCATAGCCCATAGGGGAGCCAACTCTTTCTCAAAAATTACGTTACTTCAGAGGGAGTCGTTTCTCACAACGTTTTATACTATTAACAGCTCTCCGTTGCTTGTTACCAAGTAAGTTTTTATGCTAATATTTGTTTTGAGTCTTACCAAACGTGTACGATACCTTTTAGCATATTAAGCTGTAGGTCATGTGTACTAGGAATGCTAGTGCATGTGAAAGAATCTAGAACACTTTGTGGAAGAGTAGGGGTTAACCCCTGTGTTTCTGGTTCACATAGCAAGCACCCTTGTTTAGAGGTCCTGTAGGTCCTTATTATGTGTAATAACAATAAGGGGTATATATACTTTATGTGCCAGTTGATATAAGGGTAGCTTCGAAGGAGGTAGAAAAGATCCACAAGAACCAAGACCTGGCCAGGGAACTTTTTAAGATTTTGCAGGTGAAAGTTTAATATTTCTTTGTGTTACTGTTACAGTGTCTTGTGCATTTTTAGGCAATGTGGTGTTTGCATGTTTTGTTTAATTTTATTTTTTTAGATGATCTTTCCGTTGAGGGAACACAAATCGGGAAATTGTGATTCAGTAACTAGACGACAATACTTATTCTAGTCATTGTGAAATCAGCGGTTAACTTGGTATGATTCGAACCCACAACCTTGTGATTGCAGGTCCTCCAGTCTAACCACTGGACCACAGTGACCAAATTACAAAAGTTGACTCCCAAAATGGCAAGCATGGCAGACAGTAGCCATGGTAGCAGCATGTGATGTTTGTGCGAGGAGTCAATGTATGTTTTTATAACTAATATGATTTTCAATTGATGTTCAAATTAATCTATTGACAGGTCAAGTCCTATTTCAAGAGACAATTTGGAAACCAACCAACGTCAACCAAAGGAAAGAGTGCTTCCCTAGGTGTAGCCAAGTCATCCGAGAGTCCAACCAATGCAACAACGCTAGCAGCTGAGACAGACAATCAGACAATCAATGTACAAGAAAGATACAATGTCACCAATAATTCTAACAATACTAGGTCTACTAAGGAGTCAACTGGCAATGACCTCAACATTGTGACCTCCTCTGCATATAGGAGTACAGAACCGAGTACCTCTGATAATGTGCAAGATAAGGGTGCCAAGAGGAAAATTGGGTCATCGTTTGCTGATAAGTTTGCTGCATTGAGAGAGGCACCAAACTATGAGGCTCCACTGAATCCAGCCAAGAGGTAAATGAAAAGAAATTCCACAAGACCGCAGGGCTTGTAGCTCACAATTTTTACCGGACCAGAATTTATCTTACATGACCAGAATCATAATGAGAAAGAACTTTCTACAAAGTTTAATAAGTAAACTGTTTTTGTTTGAACACTGACAGAAGATTTATCTCATTTGTCTTATTGGTAAGTTTATTTTGATACTCAACAGAATTGGAAAATACTTACCAGTACCAGACTCAAAATCAACATTTGAACACCATTTCTTTTTGTTATTAACAACAAGATATACATGGTGAGGTATTATTATTCAATTGCAAACACAAGACAGCTGAACTTGTCCAGTCATGAGTTTACTGGCCTTGGGCTAAAATCACTGGCCTCAGGCCTGCGGTCCAGTGTAAAATTTGAGCCCTGATTTGTTATACCCCAAGTTTATATTACAGCTCAGTTGTACAAAAGAGCATTTGACCAGCATGCTCCCAACAGTAAGAAACGGGTGCCAAACGGGTGCCAAACATGGTCAGGTATCCGGCATGTCATTTTTGAAACCATCGCTTAAGCTTGGGCTCTGGCTTGGGGACCGTCCGCCTGTTCAAAGTCCCATACAGAAAGTGTGCTTTCAAAATTACTGATGAAGCCAAAACCTATGCCCCAGACCACACAGAGAGTAATGGAAAAACCATGCTTGGGTTGGGATTACTGAGAGACCGGATACCAAACCAAACCAAACCAAACCATTAGAGATCAAACGAAAGAAAAAGGAATCACATCATAATAATTAGTCTTCACTCCGAATTGTTGCTAAGGATGTCCTATACTTCAAGGCATGATGACGCTGCGATCCAGCCATAGCCATATAATAATAATAATAATAATAATAATATTAAGACTTGTAATGCGCACATATCCACCCTGCTGGGTGTTCAAGACGCAGAACGCCATAGCCATAGACGCCAATTCGGACATGGTCTAAGAACCCCAGTAACCCAGAGTAGAAAAAGATCCAGAGGCAGAGACAGATCCAAGAAAAGATGGAGGGATGATACACTGAAGCTGGCTGGGGTGACCTGAACAAGGGCAGCAAAGGAAAAGAAGTTCATGACAGAGGGCTGTATTACAGGCTCCTACATTCAGTGGACGTGTCGTGGCCGAGCGGTTAAGAATACCGGGTTCATGCTCTGATGTTTCTGATCAGCAGAGTATGGGTTCGAATCCCAGTTGTGACACTTGTGTCCTTGAGCAAGACACCCTACCATTATTGCTTTGTCCTTTGCATGTGACATTAAGCCGTAGGTCCTGTGTACTAGGATTGGTAGTGCACGTAAAAGAACCCAGAACACTTATTGTGGAAGAGTAGGGGTTAACCCCAGTGTTTCTGGATCACATACCAAGCACTCTTGTTTACAGGTTTCCTCAAGCTTGCTTGCTAGCTGCATTGATTAAGTTCACTTATGAGGCATCCTTGGTTTCATTACCAGAAATAATAATATTTATAATAATAAATCTAGATACATGTATAGATAGATAGAAGGCCTTTTCACACTACAAAAACAAAATCTGTGTTTGACTCGGGTCTGACCTGTGTAAGTTTGACTGACCTTTTCACCTGACAACTTTTCAATTCGGCATTGACCTTTTACTCAATCCAAGTCAAAACCAACACTGCTCGGTAGGTGGGTTGAGAATTTGGACCTGTGTAGAGAATTACATGTCCAGAGATGCCAACATACACGATTTGGGCGTAGAAAATACGATTTTGAGCCGTGAATACGCCGCTACGATAATCTTCAATTAAATACGATAAACAAGCCGCCCAGTGTAAATGTAGTTACAATGTATCATGATAAAAACTAAAACTAAAAGTATAAAATGAAAAAACTATAAAAAATGTTGACTGCTGCCGCGTGGTTAAAAGTGATGAGCGGCGCCGAATTCACACGCGGTTTGGTGCTTATTTAGGAGGTACCAATCCCATAAACTATCGCATTCAGGATTTGCCTCCCTGACACATGCGTAGCACAGAGCACACACTGAGCCTTAAGTCTCCTTGTACAGCATACATTCTACAGTCGCTTTTGTAGAGACTGGTTCCGCAGTTTTTCTAACGCTTTACGACTGTGGGATGCGGCGTTAAACAGACACTGTGATAACTTTTATCTAAAATGCAATTCGCAAGTTCAGCGCGCGCCGTCGTGGATGGTTTGTTTGAAACATCGCGATCGCTGCAGCGATCAACTAAAATACCGGTGACAACAAGAAAATATTTCATCGATCGCAATCGAGGCCAAGATCTGATGAAAACTGTCGATAAAAAAGTTGTTAAGAATGCAGTGGGTGGAAATGGAATTGGTTGGAAAGGCCAATTGACGAAATTGCTCTTGCTGAAGTCGTTTGAAGACTTGACTGGCCTGCTGTGGTCAGGTGGTGTGACATATTTTTTTACTATTTTGCTGTACAAACGTGAGCATTATTCATTTTAATAAACAATGGGACAGAAAAACAAAGCATTTTGTTGAGTTTAATTGGAAAGGGTTCTCTTCATGCACAAGCTAGTGCAAATTGCGGTCCGATAAAAAAAAAAAATAAAAAAAAATACATTTTTTTTTTATTTATTTTTTTTTAAATCAAGCCTGAGAATACACTTCATAATTGTTTGACCTCTAGAGCAGGCCGCTTTGCAATAAGTGATTTTCGCTGAAAGTGTTAGTTTATATCATAAATGTCATAATTTTCCTCTTTTTACGGCTCGGTGAGTTTTATGCTTGACTTGAAACTTAAGTGCTCGGCGGTGCTACTCTTTTTGGGAATTCAATGTTGGCATCTCTGCATGTCCAATAGAAAGAAAAACACTGTTTTTGGTCAGGCAGTGTGAAAGCAGAGCGACTATCAACTGTGTTGAAATTTTATTAGATCACTGCAAATTGGAAATGTGTAGCTTTCGACATAGATCGGAGCTACATGTAGTGTGAAAAGGTCTATGCAAGTAGTAGTACAGCTCAGGAATTCTTTTTGACCATAAGACTGTGCAATTTTACAAAGGTTTAACAAAACCAACAACATTCCTCAACATAACTTGTGGAGACCCTTTACCATTATATCCATTTAACCATTGTACATGTTGTATTGGACACTCTTTGTAAAACCTGGGCCAAACCCCCTGTCAGGGACTTGTCACTGTCCACAATGTAGTATGTAATGTTGCTGGTTTATTTTCAGGCCAATGTTATCTACTGCGATATTAGCAGCTCCAGTAGCAACCAGTAATAAAGCACCTCCTGGAGCAAATAGCATCGTTGTCAATACAAGACAGGTAATATTAATCTTGTTCATGGTCCCCGTTTCTACAAAAATATATATATCATGGAAAACATCTTTTTTATAGCGGGTCCTCAAATGATTATAAATTGTTCAAATATTTCCACATAGAGGTATAAAGATGGTCATGGTGGCAAACTTCCCTGGCAATATTTTTGCCTGAATTGTTAAAGTTTTTTAGGAGTAAGTAAACAATTAGTTTTGATCTTGTGAATCCCAAATATAATGTTTCAAAACAGTGAAAACAGTGATTGGGGTTTGTCTTTATTTTATTGTGACTCCGATGACCGATTGAGCCTAAACTTTCACAGGTTTGTTATTTTGATGTTTATGATTGGTCACACAAAGTGTGGATACTGATCTTTGACATACCAATGTTGACCTTGTGCTATCATACAGGGACTGTAGGCCTACAATGAAAATGGGGGCGTGGAACAGGAACATCTATAAACAGAAAAAATCACAAACTTTGATAGAAATCTATAGACTTCTTGCATACGACATCACAAGCTCAAACCAACCCACGTCATTAAGGTTAAAGGAAGACCAATCAATCATTCGTTGTCATTGGTTGAGAGTTTTATGTGGCATATGTACATATGTTTGCATCTTCATTGTTTGACCTCAGCGATTAAGGGGCCTGTATAAAGGGTCTGTTAACATTATATTAGCATAAACTGAGCCAGAATATAGGTACAAGGGAAGCAGGATATAGGTAAGCGGTTCCATAGTGTGGAAGTATGGGAAGAAACTGGAGGAGTACCTCACTGTATTTGCTTCAAGGACAATTTATTGTTGAGTGTTCAAGCAAACTACCCAATTAGCACTCTGCACTAATGCTAAAAATAGAAGCTATCTCAGACAAACATGTCCAATTTCACTAACATACGCCTGTATACATCAAAGTTTTATGTTTACTTGCTTGTACTGACTATACTACTAGCGCAGTTGGGTGCGCGGATAATGCGGTGATCGCGTAAGTGGTGGAATGTTTGTCTGACAACCGGGTGTTTTGAGCGAAAGTTACATCATTAGTGCTGAGTGCTATTGAGATATATATATATTCTTTAAACCAATGAAGTTATCGTTAAAGTGACCTCACAACAACTGTTAACTATTTTCTTGTTGACAGCGAGGCAATCCTATTTTGAAGCATATTCGTAACATTCCATGGGAGTATGGTGACATTGTACCTGATTATGTGATGGGTAGAACTGTATGTGCACTGTATCTGAGGTAAGTCTGAATCACTCTACAAATAAATCATATCACAGATATTGACTTACTTAGCGTTTTCCTGGTTCTATATCTAAGGGTCAAATAAAGGCACACATTGGTCGATAGTTTGGCTTTGTGTGGTGCATTTCCATTGATATCAGCTATGGTGGATTTTTTAAAATTGTATTTTTTGAGGGGTTTTAGGGGGTAGGGGTTCTATTATCAAAGTATTAATGTTATTCTGCATTTGTTTGTTGTTTTACTTTGATAGTTTGAGATATCACCATCTGAATCCCAACTACATCCACAACAGACTCAAAGATCTTGGTCATCAGTACGAACTCAGGGTGTTACTTGTACAGGTTGATGTGGTAAGTGTCCAGTTAGGGTCTGGTTGTCTATCTGTCTGTTTATCTGTTTTGCAGACTCAAAGATCTTGGTCATCAGTACGAACTCAGGGTGTTACTTGTACAGGTTGATGTGGTAAGAGTCCAGTTAGGGTCTGGTTGTCTATCTGTCTGTTTATCTGTTTTGCAGACTAAAGGATCTTGGTCATCAGTATGAACTCAGGGTGTTACTTGTACAGGTTGATGTGGTAAGTGTCCAGTTAGGGTCTGGTTGTCTATCTGTCTGTTTATCTGTTTTGGAGACTAAAGGGTCTTGGTCATCAGTATGAACTCAGGGTGTTACTTGTACAGATTGATGTGGTAAGTGTCGTCTATCTGTTGTCTGTTTATCTGCTTAGCAGGAAGAAGGCCCTCTTCGATCTTCCAAGCACTTGTCAGTTCTTTTCTCTTTACTCCCATTCAATCTCACTACATGTATAGACTATGCAAGTCTGGCGCATATTTGAACTTCCGGGACCATCAACCATATGGAGTTTTACGTGGGTGGGATTTTGTTTTTCAATTATTTTAGTTTAACGTAGTTTATGGCTTTGAAAATTATACATGTTGTTGGGAATGTAATACAAAGTGATTAACAATATGAAAGTAAAACCAATTCAACAAAATAACAAAGAAAACCTGAGAATAAGACTTGACCTCCGTTTCCGGTTACTTGTAAAAAATTGAGAATGCTGCCCAACTGACGAGCATGTTGTCATTAAACCTATGTAATAGATGCACACACTCGGGCAAGATTGGCAAATGGGGTTTCTAACAATAAGCATCCTTGTCCCAAGTGTTAAGTTTGTTTCAATGTTAATTTGAACAAATTATTTGTATTATACAAAATTTGAAAATTTATGTATAACAACTTGCTATGGGTATTTTTTATTTTCAAGAATTTTGTATAATTATTATTTAAAAAGAAGACTTGATTTCATAGATAAATATAGTCTTCGTTCAAGTTTTTTTCTCGTTTTCGATATGCACAAGACTTACACAGTCTATTCACTGATGTCAAATTGCGAATTCAGTATTTAGCCATTAATTCTTTTTATTCAAAATTGTGGATGGCTGGGTCAAAAGATAACTAAAATGGAAAATTAGGTTTTCAATTAAAATAGAAGAGGGGAAAACAAAACTTAATTGAAAAATTAAAAAAATCCCAAAGGCCTTTGACAGATTGTTCGTCATGTCTGTGCTGTCCATTGTTTTCCACTGTCAACATTGTTTCAAAAGCTGACCTCTGCGCCTGATGGGGAGATGGCGTGGATTTTCTCTTCTGTGTTAAACTACAAAGCTGCATGCTTGAAGCCGGGCAAAGCCAATGAAAAATCAGGGAGAGCATTGATCTTAAATACCGTCATTTGGAGCATCACCATTACATGGTGCTATGTAAAGGAATAAGTCTCATACTTTAAAAAAACGTAGCTCCACAATACGACGGATATGAGCGCTATTTAAGAAGCCACTATTATATGTCTTGATCTAATTTTCTTCCATACAAGTTTGGGTTGGCAGTTTTTTTTTTTTTTTTAATATCTTGACTTTCTCTATTTGACTAGAAAGATCCACACCATTCACTGAAGGAGTTGGCCCGCATGGCTCTGATGGCAGACTGTACTCTCATCCTAGCATGGAGGTAGTTATGACATGCTCTGTTCAGGTTTGAACTCTGTAGCGTTGTATTGTAGACAGAGACTGCAGTCCCATCTGATGAGGTACATCTAGATATTTGTTTGGCCGGACTCTGGACTCAGAAAGCACTCAGTGTACAGTGCTTAACAACTAAAAAGAATAAATCACGTTGATCTTTATATCCGAGCTTGCCCCTTACCATGTGACACAGCAACACTGGATGTAGTCTAAGGAATTCAAATTGAGCATTTACTTGTCAATCTTGTCATTCTTAGGGCCCTGGAGTTTCCATTCAGGAGTTGTGAGACTCTCCCAAAGTATAGCCACTGACATCTGGCAACAGAGAACATGGTCTCCACAGCCTTCATGTCATTCCAGGCCGGGGAAACTTCTAATGGCAATTATAATTGTGTTTATTGATGTTCCTTTGTATTAATTACCGACAGTACTGAGGAGGCTGGACGTTACTTGGAGACCTACAAGTCCTATGAGAATAAGTCAGCTGATGCTTTGAAAGAAAAAATAGACACGGATTACTTATCAAAGGTAGGCAGATGCAGAAGGCTTTTTCAGAATGTTCAACAATCTGATTTTACAGATTTAAGCCCTGCCCGCGATATACAACGAGGTGTCATTGGTGCCAACATGGGTATCGCACCTAACACCTACACTCTGCTGCACATGGCTGCAGTTTGTTTATTTGAGACTTTTATGGCATTGCACTTGTAGTTTGCAAATACTTGAAAGGGCGGAGCATTATGGTTTGGTCATAGAATGCCTCATACATCCTTAGACATGATTGCACTCTTTTCGTCCCTTTTACCTTTGTTTACCTTATGCAACATTTGTATGTATTTGGTTTAACATTGTGTACATTGATGCTCTGTAGTAATTGTTGTCTCTGCTTCTTTAACTTCGTTATGGTTTTAAGTTTACATTTTTAAATTTAACGCATGTTGAATTCAGCTCTTGACTAATACTTAAAGATGCTAGGTTCGATTTTGGCCAATTTCAATTCAGGTTTATTTATTTTTTCCATAACTTCCATTTGAAACAAAAAGTTAAATTTTATAGATTCTAGAAAGTTATAAGCTTTCACGTCCATCAGCCATATACAATCATTTTTGCATGACACTTGTATTTTGTGCATTGTCCGTGGCATGTGCGAAAGTATTTTGGCAAAAATCGGGCCATGCATCTTTAATAATAAGCCAATATGAAATAGGATGAATTGAAATTTATGTTCTTTGTAATCCTTGAAATTCTTAAAACATATTTATGTATCTCTAAAAGAATCTTTCTTTTTGTTTGTTTCCTAGGTGACCGATGTGTTAAGCACAGTCAGATCTGTCAATAAGACAGATGCAGTTACACTGGTCTCAACATTTCAGGTAATTGTTCATTCATGTACCTTGTAGTGCAGTAAAGTACTTTAGATTTTTGGTTAAAACTTGTTTGTGCTTTCAACATGGACTCCTGTTGGGTTGTCGGTGTAATGAGGGGTACATTCAAAGAGCTTTGATTTTGTTAACAAAGAAAATTTTTACTTAATTACCTGTAACTAAATTATTAGATATCACACGCGCGCTCATGGAAAAAATATAGCACATTGCATCCCTTATCCATCAAGGCTGAAGGCCGAGTTGGATATGGGACGCAGACACGCTATATTTTCTGTATTCCGCGATCGCGCGTGTGATATTGAATATATCTTCAAGCAAACTTGACGCGTGGCTTAAAATAGCGCAATTTGCGAAGTTAGAACAGCCCATATGATATGGGTTGTGCAATCATATTAATGCTATGGGTTGTCCAATCAGAATTGAGTATTCAAGTTTGCTTGAAGGTAATGTTTTTTATCACTCATCAATAAGCCATTTGTGAGTTAGATTTAAATAGTGTCTGCTACAATGACTTGCTTAGTCAAAAGTTACTGCTTAAATTTGAATTCTTCATACTATACAGAAAGTTGCTATGTCAAATGGTTCGGGGCAAGTTTTTGTACAGCAACCTCCAGATGAGCAAACACTGGACCATTGTGCCACACACTTATACATTTACTCAAAATTCTATATGGGTGTTTGCCGTCTCTTACGTAACTGTGCAAAAGCTTGTGTCAAATCATTTGACAGAGCAACTGTCTCTATAGTCTGAGGAATTCAAATTTATCTTGCAAATTGCATATTGTGACATTCATGTGAAAATGACATCATGTAAAGCTTCGACATCAAAGTTAACAGGGTAGATGGTCATTTTCTGGGTCTTGTCAAAAAAAATTATCATTTGACTTATTTACAATTACAGACATTTGAAAAGATCATCTCAGCATCTAAAGAAGACCTATACCTGTGCCCTGGATTCGGCCCGCAGAAGGTACACATTCAAATTTGGGTGAATTAATGAGTCTTCATTAACAGAAATGAGGCTGGGGTAAATTATTAACATGATTTGCATTGTGCTTGTGGGTAGGTATACACATCCAAACCAGGGACCTATAACAAAAGAGAACAATAGGGTCCCCGGTTGGCAACAGGTCTCCAGTTGGAGAGCGTGTACAAAACCAAAGGGAGCTGTTGCTAAAAAGTTAAATTTTTGACTCCGTTGGTCAAATATCAAGGTCATTGTGGCTAAAACAGAAGAAATGTTGTCCAAGTGATAACTCAAGACGAATGAGATTAATGTCAGCGGGGCATTTGTGTTTGTCAATGCACCATTCGTGTTCATACACACAATTCCAGAAGAATTAAAAAGAATTCACTTCCTGATGAACATGTCACATCGTTTAGTATTTTGCTTTTCTTTGCTTCCCCCAGGCACAGAAACTCTTCAATATCCTCCATGAGCCTTTCTTGAAAGCCAACAAGAAACCACAAAAGACTTCAGCAAACGAAGATGAAGAGAAGCAGACTGAAGACATGACTGAAGACATGACAGCAGCAGATGCAGCGGGAGAAACTGCTGCAGCCGTAGCACCAACAGCAACTGCAGCATCCTCTGCTAATTCCTGATGGAAAAACTCTCCTCTTTGAATTTAGACCCAAGAGCTCATCAAAGTTGGCAAGATTTTCATAAAAGCACATCAGGCACGTGATTTCTCAGGATTTTTCCTGATTTCAGGATTTTCTCAAAACCTCCTTGAGCTGTTTAATTACTTGAAAGAAGTAAAGTAGTCACCAAAGGGAGAAAGAAATAGTCCACATTGTGTCTAAACCTGTAGTTTTGTATTTCTGGTGATGCACAAAGTCTGTAAACCTCCTGAATTGTAACATCTGGGAGGTTCCGGGTCTATAATAAGGGGGACCCACATTCATCCCATCTCATCCCTGGCACACAGATTACCAAAAGGTGTTTTTCATAATGATACATCTTTTAGTCTCTGCTATGGGTAAATCCACTTTTACTCACCTTAAATTGACCCATGGAAGTAGAACCCAGAGAACGCAGAGCTCAACTGTGAACGCGGCGCATTGATACCTCATGACAAGCTCGTCTGACAAAATGACATCATCTGACACACATGTATTGCAATAGTGGTGATGTGCATTACCTGTGACATAACATGTTTACAAAAGAGCAACAGAGCCTGGACTTCTTGCAGGCATGATTTGTACATAGCTCAATGGAAGAACAATTTGTTCTGATATTAAATTGAGATTGCAATGCATGATTTTCATGAATTTTTGATACGAAGAAAGGGGTCACATTTCAAAACTTGTTCAGCTGTTATTTTTGTAACTCTTGAATTCGTGTGGAAATTATGTCATATAAAATTTTGCATATGACTAATGTAGTGTCTTGCCTGCCAGGAAATACCCTGGAATATACAAAGTCACTCGTTTTGTAAACAAAGGTGACATGGTCTAGGCCTATACCAGGCAACTTATACGCCAACAATTGCGTAAATAGTCTGTCTCTATACATATACTCCATCAGCATTCTGTGTGTTCTTACTATTCATTGACCACAGTATCCAGATAGGTGGTTAAACAGATCGTGTCATAAATTCAATTGGGCCGTCGGGTTGGCGTAGTGGTATCTTTCCTCGCCTTCCACATCTAGGACCCCGGTTCGAATGTGGATTGGGTTTTCAGTCCCTACCTGATGGCGTGTGTTATTCCCTTGAGTAATTCTCTAGGGTTTTCCTCCCACATCTAAAACTGGAACTTCCTTCCTTGTCTTCTCTCCATTGGGTTCTTGGCTAGTATAGTGTTTAAGTTTGCTTTTCTGAGAGTCATTGGCTTCACAACCAGAATAAATATATAAAATAAATCAATGGAAATAATTCACAAAAGCCAGATTGAAGGTTCTTGTGGTCAATGTTATGAGAGTAACGTTGGAATAGCCCCCGCTCTATTTTAAACTAGCAAGTCTTTAAAGCGTCTGTATACGTTTGGTAATTACTCATAAAATTAATGGCAATAAAAACTTAATTAGTAAGAAGTACAGCAGCTTCTGATCGTAAAAAGCATTTTGAGAAACATGTCACTTTGAAAAATTGTGGTTATGGAAAAAGATATCACAAATTTGAATCTGAGAAGCGTTTCTGTCAGAATCGTTTCTCAGATTGTGTATTCCAATTGCAGATTATTCTTCCTGCGTGGACATAACCACTCAAGATTTTCGGCAATATCTCAAAAACGCTACCACCTTTTGTAATGAAATTTTCACAGGTTAGTTTTATGGTATACATGTATATCTACAACTATATAGGATTGACACAAACGGTGGGTTCCATTTACCAAACGTATGCAATCCCTTTAAATCTCCAAAATCAAGAGTTACATCGAGCATGATAAAAAAGCACTTAAAAAAGTAGGAAATTCTTATTGAGTACAGGGGCTGACCGACATACGGTATTGGCTTTTGAAGCATATTTAATAATTATCTCACTGATTTTCCGAGATCAAACAAATCGGAGTTCAGACTAAAATAGGAAAAAATATTATGCCTGTTCCATTGATACTCAGGACTAAAAGGTTTGTCTCTGGCAGTCGTACTGTCAGAGCTGTTTTTACATAGTTTTGATATTTGATAGTAGTTTTTGTCATTTCAATTATATGCTTTAAATTGTCAATGGCTACAACAGCGATACTGTTTTCACATTTTCAATAATACGCTTCTAATTTATGAATTTGAACTGCACTTGTACAAATTAATGATAGACATATCACTATCAGGGAAAGGAAGAAATAAAATATGTTTTTTTATTGAAACCATATCTTGATTGAATGCATTTGATTGTTGCTGGTGTTATCTTATGTTGTCTTTTGTGAGGTGACTATTGGGTCCTATTCTTTTGTAACACTAATGCACTCGAATGATTCACTGATTTCATCCATCCCCTCAGACCGTTCAGCTGAATTAGTAATGAGCTCTGGCAAACCTTCCTTCAGTTTTTCACTTTGAGTTCTTAATTTCTCATCCTTGCCATCAGTTCTCTCTTCCATCAACTTATTGAGAGAGGTGGTTTGCCTATTAAGGTCTGAGTCAATGTGTTTGTTCTGAAGATCATCCCGTTGCTTTTGAAATGTTCCACTTTCTACATTGACGGCATCTCTATCTGCTGGATTATCTAAAGATTCTCTAGGGATGTCCGAGCCTTTCTCCTTGATGCTTCTTGCCTCTGTCTCATCCATTTTATCTTCTGTATCTCCTTCCACATTTTGTTGCTGCTCCTCATCCACGACATCTCCTTGATCTTCTGCATCATCGTCTGCACCATCATTATCTTCACTTTCCTCATTGTCATCAGCATCCTCATCCTCGCCATCTTCTCCCTCGGAGGCCTCTTCCTCCTCAGAGTCCTCCTCAGAGTCCTCGGACTCCGAATCCGGCATCGAGTACCGAGGTTGACGATTCAAATTACAGGTTTCCTTCTCCATGTCAAGGTCCATAAGATCTGAAATGAGGAAAAAATTGAACATCATTTGTTAAATCCGTTGTCTTTTGTTTTAACCCCTTGAAAATGTGTAACTTTTAATAAAAAAATTAATAAAAAAGTAACATGAAAAGCTAATATGTGAAAAATTTATTTGACTTTTAGTGTTCACACTTTCAAGATAACTGTGTAAAATGGTCCACACTTTGAGAATATAGGCCCTCTGCACGTCTTTTTTACTTATTGAAGTTAGAAGATACACCAGCAGATTGATGCAAAAATTTTGTTTTAATAATCTTAAATTGGACACAATTTTTGAGTATTTTTCAGTAACATCGGTAAAAACAGTTGCTTTATATTTACTAACATGATCAACAAATTATGTGAAAGTGGCTGAGTGACAAGGGGCCAATTTCATGAAGCTGTTAAGCAGAAAAGCTGCTTGGCAAATTTCTGTGTTAAGCAAAAAACGAGTTGGGAACCAGTGGCAACAATGTAAACTCTCTGCCCTGGCAAATTATGATGATTAACACTCTTACTCTCTAACCATTTACATTCATCCACATTGCCAGCCTGCAAAATGATATATAATGTGATGGATACATTTTGTACACAGTGCCTCAGCTCTCATGGCTCTGTGCACATGTCTCCAAAAACAAACCTAAACAGCTCACTGGCAAAGGTAATGGAGAGTTGCAGGGTTTTAATATACAACCCAAGCAGCTCACTGGCAAAGGTTATGGAGAGTTGCAGGGTTTTAATATACAACTAAGCAGCTCACTGGCAAAGGTAATGGAGAGTTGCAGGGTTTTAATATACAACCTAAACAGCTCACTGGCAAAAGTAATGAAGAGTTGCAGGGTTTTAATACATGTATACAACCTAAACAGCTCACTGGCAAAGGTAATGGAGAGTTGCAGGGTTTTAATATACAACCCAAGCAGCTCACTGGCAAAGGTTATGGAGAGTTGCAGGGTTTTAATATACAACCTAAGCAGCTCATTGGCAAAGGTAATGGAGAGTTGCAGGGTTTTAATATACAACCTAAGCAGCTCACTGGCAAAGGTAATGGAGAGTTGCAGGGTTTTAATATACAACCTAAGCAGCTCACTGGCAAAGGTAATGGAGAGTTGCAGGGTTTTAATATACAACCTAAGCAGCTCACTGGCAAAGGTTATGGAGAGTTGCAGGGTTTTAATATACAACCTAAGCAGCTCACTGGCAAAGGTAATGGAGAGTTGCAGGGTTTTAATATACAACCTAAGCAGCTCACTGGCAAAGGTTATGGAGAGTTGCAGGGTTTTAATATACAACCTAAGCAGCTCACTGGCAAAGGTAATGGAGAGTTGCAGGGTTTTAATATACAACCTAAGCAGCTCACTGGCAAAGGTAATGGAGAGTTGCAGGGTTTTAATATACAACCTAAGCAGCTCACTGGCAAAGGTAATGGAGAGTTGCAGGGTTTTAATATACAACTAATGAATATTTATGAGTGCGATGGTGAGAATATTTTCATGAGTTGAAAGATGGAATGCTAATTGAGGGAAAGCTGAGTTAAATGAAACCTTTCATCTTTTAACAAATGAATCTCTCCATTCCATGAATGCACGGTGAATACTACCAAAATGCAAGGTTTATGACGTACATGTAGGCCATGTAGTGGTTTGAATATATAACTGATAATCGTCCTAGCTGTCGCATGTGAAAACACACAAGTTTGAATGAGCATGAGAGACCAGGGGCTGATTTTACAAAGAGCTCAGATTTATCTTTAAGAATGAATCAATCTAAACTGCTAAGCAAAGTGTGATGTCACAATACAAATCACTACGGTAGAACTGACAACTCATCTTAAGATGAATTGTAGTGCTTTGTGAAATCAAAACCAGGCCGATTAGTGAGAAATGGGGAGCACGCAGCCCCAGTACATGCAGTAACCCCCTTCCCTTCCTGTAGAATATATAACAGCTGCTGTGCCAAATATAAAAAACGGACACCAAGTGTTAAAAGCAGGGAGATGTAATCGACGGGGCAAGGTAGTTGTCGATCAGACACAGCGATATCACAACTTCCTGCTGACTGACTCAGAGTGGCGGTAGCCTCCCACACTCTTGTTAACAATCAGGAACTGCGGACAGCCACAATCTAATTAAGGGGCCATTCTGGTCAGAAGTTTTAGCTGAATACAGCATTCACAAACGGACACCAAGGAAATTAGAATCTCCAAAACTTGCCTTAAAGTGAGTTTTGGAGATTCACATTTATATTGATTTCTAATCAACAGGAGCATTTCAGACCAAATAATTTCGCAGGATGCTTTTCATGATCTTTAAAAAAAGAAGCCTTTGGATAAAAACTACGTTTTTTTTTAAATTTTCTTTTTTAGGGTCATTACCTTTAACCCTTACAAGAATCTTCTCATCTGTTAGAATCCTTAATCTATTTTAATTCAAGACCGAGACATTCAGACTATAAAGATTGGAATGCCTGACCCTTACCAAGGATAACATGACTCAACTGTGCAGTCCATCAAACCAAGGGAAGGATTCTGGAGAACTGGGGTTAGTTTTGGGTTAGTCAGTAATAGGGTTAAAACAGAATCAAAAAATTTGAAAATTAAAAATTAATTTTAATTGATGTAATTATTGCATCTGGAGTAAAGAATATTATTTTGGTTTAACCCATGCACCGATATGTGACAAGCACTGTATACTTTCAAAGTATTTTGGGGGAAAATCCACACGCTGCTCAGGAGGGATTTGAACCCCCGACCTCTGAATTCTAGAGCAGATGTCTTTACAGCTAGATCACCAAGCATGCCCGGTGATGAGAAGCTAGTTCGAATCCTGTTTTATTAGCGGTGGGTACTGCAACAATTTAAATGATGCAATAATTGCATAGGAGATAAAGAATATTGTTTTCCGTATTACTCGCACTCCCTACTTGCTTGATTTTGTTGTTTTTTGATAATAATGTATAATAAATAAATGCTGAGGGTCAAGGTTTTTGCAGTTAAAAATTAAGTACTCTTTTTGTTGTAATGAGAAATGACAGCTTTTGCCAGACTAGAAAGACACAACAGGAAAGGGATGCTGTTGTATACATAAACAAAACTACATTATTTCTAAATGCTACTATGGCAGTTATTTAAATGAGGGTTAATTCGCGATGATGAACTTTTTCTCTTAAGGTCAACTCTCCTTGATTAGTATATCCGGTGATCAAGTATCACAATAAACAAATTCTCTGAATCTCCCCAGTGAAGTGTTTACAAGCGCTGGGTGCTACAAGGGAAGAATACATGGAGACAAAGTGGACTTAGGAGTGCGGTTTGCATGACAGTCAGGTACGCATTAATACTTGTGCAGGAGATCACAGTACTTCACAGTGTAAATATGTATCTACTGTTTTATAGCATTATGCATTTTTAGTGTTCAAAATTGATGGTATTATAATTATGTTTATGGATAAAAGCAGTTGAGTTTGAGCTGTGCAAGGGAAGCAATAATTATTACACACAGAAAAGTTGTTGTGTAACTTATCTAATGGGCTTTGACACATGCCCGCCGCCTGCCACACACTGTCCTTAAATGAACCACAGGTGCACATCTAAACATGTATAATGGCTTGAGGGCATCTAAATAAAACAGTTTCTTTAAAAAGTAGAGAAGTGAGATTAACCAAATTTGAGGTGTTTTTTTAGGCGGTTACTTTCCTCCGTTCGTCTTTTTTGATTGAGAGATAAAATGGAAGTCTGTCTGTGAAATATCAAGGGGGTTAGGGTCAAGAGAAAATTCTTCTAACTGTATAAAAATTTACAAAAAGCTATCTGGTGTTTGGTTTGAATAATTGTTCATTTATTTGTTTCATTTGATTTATATCTTTCTGTTAATGAAACCAAGGGAAACTAAAAGGTGCTAGCACTGTAACCTGTGTAGAGAAGTTACCTGTGTAGAGAAGACAGTTAAGAAATTCTCAGTTTTAGACGCGGAAAGAAAACTTTCTTATAGGGAAAACCCATGTAATCAGGTAGGGACTGAAAACCCAATCCACATTTAAGGCTCTAACTCCAGGTGGGATTTGAACCAGGGACCACAGAGGTGAAAGGCAGGGCAAGATCCCTAATGTTATTTATGGTTGACCTGTTATGTCATTGTAAACCATATTGACAATTACCTCAGGTATGTTTGGTGTAATATAAGGATGTGTCTGAACTAGCGGCTGCGACTGCGGCATGATTGCCACATGAACAAGCAATAAAGCATTCCCATAGCAACACCCTTAGCAACAGCCGCAGCCGTAGCTACCAATTCAGACTTAGCCTTAGTTTGGCTCTTATTCTATTACATACAAATCTGAACCTACCAGTATTGGATCTCTGGGCATCTTCTTCTCCTAATTTCTCCATCCATTTCCTCTGTGCTTCAATGACATCAGCACTGGTCATACAAGCTGCATATCTATCAAGAACCTCATGGTTGAGCTTGTAAAAACCTGGTCCCCACTTGAACCGTTTCAGAAGCTGCATGCCATACTCAGGGAGACCTAGAGTACAAGGAATTTTGTATAAATCACTTTCTTCCCACAAATGAAAACTGATCCTCCAGAATGAGTGTTCTGAGTGTTCATTGGCCCAATTTGTTTGTTTAGATGTCCCACAAGGGGGATATAAACACCAAGCTGGCAACAGCTAATCTCTCAAATAGAAACATTGGTTTAATGTCTATGATTATGAATTGCACAAATCAATCAATTTTAGATTCAGTAACAAGACAACAATATTTATTCTAGTCATTGTGAAATCAGCGGTTAGCTGGGACAGATTCGAACCCACAACCTTGTGATTGCAAGTCCTGCAGTCTAACCACTTGACCACGGTGACAACTTACAGGGATGAAATTTGCAAAATGTGAAAATTCCTGAAAATGGCTTGTACATGCAGGTCTGGGTCCCCCTTATTCTAGACCTGAAACTCCCAGATGTTACAATTCAGGAGGTTTACAGACTCTGTGCATCACCAGAAATACAAAACTACAGGTTTGGACACAATGTGGACTATTCCTTTCAGGGCTGAAGGAGATTTTGAGAAAATCCTGGAATCAGGAAAAATCATGACAAGCCACATGCCTGGATTTACTAGGATCCTTCCTCACTCTAACAAAATCCATCACCATATGGTAACTCAACACCCAAACTGTTGGACTCTGATTATGGTGGTATGCCTGATCCCATGTAAAGCACAATAAAATAAAAGGAAACACTGTAAGACTGTTGGCAGCTCATTAAAACTTGGAAAGGCCTGTACATGTACCACCAACAAAAGAATGAATTGGAGACGATAAAGATATGTTCAGTTTGAGTCGTGGGAGGAAAACCTAAAATGGGAAAATCCAAGGTACCAGGTAGGGACTGAAAACCCAATTCACATGCAAGGCTCCAGTCCAAGGCCAGAATTTGAACCGGGGTCCATGGAGGTGAAAGGCAGGGAAAGAAACTAGATTTTATTGGAAATACATTCATAAACTATAACTCTCTTAGAATAAGCCTCACCGACTATGTAGAAAGTAGCAGCGAATGCCTCAACGCATGACAGCTTACAAGGCCTTCCATAGTTGATAGGATTGACGGCAACGAGGTATGGGAGGAGTCTCAGCTGACCTCCCCTCATCTTATCAAAAGGCGTTTCCTCGAGCTTGGCCCAGGAGCAATCTATCACAGCGATTCCTTTCTCTTCTACAATGTGTCTGTAAAATTACGCAAAACAAAAACTGTCAACTTTCATACAAACTGAATATTCAATGATTCACTAAAACTCATCATCTGTATAACAAAATACTTTGTCTCCTTTCTGATATCTCTTCTGACTGAATTCTGTTCCTTTTCGTTTCACTCCTCTTCAGTACTTGTATGCATTGCATGTGTGTGTTGAATTGTCATTAGGCATTGTGAAAGACTTTGCTGGGGTTTAAACAGCAGACCATTAAAAAAGGTTGCAAAATTATATTGTAGCAATCTTAAATATATATTTACAAATAATCTTCCATTTATAATTTGTCTATTTTTGCGGGGGTTAACAATGTCTTAAGGTTACTGAACAAAATGTTGATTGCAAATCTACACATTGTAAGTACAAGATCTATTTTTGGGTTGAACAAAGAAAAATTGACTAGAGCAGGACTTGCACCTGGATTAGTGTGCCGGCACTCTACCAACTGAGCTATCTAGGCCCTTTTTTGTCAATATCTTTGTTTGGGGGTGCAAGTCAGAAGCCGTTGAACCTGTAACTGCGGTATAGCCAGGGATTACACCCAAGTTTATGATACATTCTGGGAAGCGGCATATAACTACCCAACCATACCCTGAGGACTGGGTACCTATATTTAATACTCATACTTATCAAGGCTTCCTGAATACATTAATAATAATAGACGCACCTGTCCTGTGGTGAGATACAGTTTGTTCCCATAGGTGAGAGAATAACCCCATTGAATCTCTGGGCTAGCCGTAGTGTCCTGAGCAGCCCCTTCCTGGCTAGCTTCCTACCCGTGCACTTCTTGGGATCACAGTGCTGAAGGTCCCACATGGCGAGGGGGCATGGGATCCTGTAGGGATCATCATTTTCAGCTAATCTGGATGGACACTCTGGATTTACAATGGGATTAAGAGTGGATAATCACTTGTCAGTGTGTTTTCGTATCAATATGAAATGATGTACACTGTACCACCTTGTTCAGTATGATTTGAAGTTGACTTCAAGTTTCAAATAAAACACAAACAAACATATTTTTCCCATTTCTTCTCAGGAGAGTATGTAATTGTCCCTCTCTGTGGATAACGCTAGTTACATTACACACACATGTACTTGAATATGGGTGAAACTTGTTGATGTACGTGTCCAACTTTTTGGATATGGATGAATTTTAAAAAACAAACTTAATGGGCTAAAAACAATATTGAAAACAAATGTGGAAAGAGCACAACACAATATTGCGACCAGTGTTGTAAACAAGTACTTTTTAGCTGAGTATCAAGTGGGGCAGAGTGCAAAGGTGTCCCAATAGTACTCGAGTATGAGTACTTGGGACATTGATTACAAGTAAAAGTATCTGAGTACCAAGTCCAACAGCTGAGCAACAAGTACTTGGATCTTTGAATATCAAGTACGCGACTTTGAGTACAAATCCTTGTTAATTTGAGTATTGAGTATGGACTTTGAGTATGAGTACTTTGCTATCCAAGTACAAGTCTGAGTACCATCAAAACGGTACTCGAGTAGTATTGTACTTGGTATGAGTTCTGAGTATGAGTAGGGGCCTACTACAACACTGGTGATAACAGTAAACTTGTTGCAAATCTAAACTGTAATTAATATGATAAATATGATAAAGCCTAGAATGATTCAATGACATTATAATGACCCTGGCTACAGATATAAATATCACAATAGGATATTCATATTATGCCTTTGTCGAAGAGTCATTTCCCCATACAAATTTTCCCCCATTTCCCTCAGAAGCGGGGACTTCATCTCTTGGCACGGCATCATGTCCTAATCCAAGAAACAATTCAATCATCAGTAGATGAGATATTCAGGGTGATACTGTTGCAACACCCACACACCAACCAATTCAAGTTTCAGGTTATCCCAACCCCAAGGCATTTTGGCATAGAACATGTAAAGAATATAGCGCACCCTCAGTTTAGTTTAGTTCAGTTTACTTTCTTTCAACCAGTTTACTGTGACAATAAATTATGATACTGCAGTTAAACAAGAAGAATTTTAAAAGTGGCCAAAGTCTCCAAAAGCAAGCTTGTAGAGTGGAGACTAGCCCCACTATATGTGTACTGAGTTAATGCAAAGAATGACCATTGTAAAGAACACAAGTTGGGATTAAACTCATGAAATTGAAGGGACACACAGCAAACACTAATCAGAACACACAAACCCTGCACGGTGGCTGTCCAAATATATGGATGAGCCATTGATGGCAATAAATACATGTACATGTAGGCCTAATATTAACAAATAACTGGCCACACGAAACACTACAAGAGATTAAGAAATGGTTACAGAATCCATTTTGTGATATCAATGTAGTAACATGACCCTTGGTACTTTGGTGCTTGATATGTGGGCATAGTGTACCCCATTGTATCTTCATTGTGTTCTGGGAATCTCAGGCGAACTCTTTTGAAGATTCTGGGGGGGGGGGTACTTCTGTATGTAGGCACGTAGAGTGTGGTAGGGTATAGGAATATTTCTTGGGGGGATTGGACTCATACAATTTTAAAAAATTGCAAATAAAATATAAATTACAATTACAAAATCTGTAGAAAATCCATTAAAATTCGTTAAACATGCACAGGCAACGAAATTGAAAAGAAAATTGATGTACAGTACATTGTACTAACTCAACACCCAAATCCTTTGAATCCTGAACACTGAAAAATCGGAAAACTTGGCCTCTAACTATCTCCAAATGTGTATATTTCTTAGTAGGATTCTTCTCTTAAAACAAATGGTTGTAGGGATTATTCTTTTATGGCATTGGCAGTGGGGCTAGCATGGTACATGTACAATGCCAAAGTTCATAAATATTTTAAGAAAAAACGGGAGATGGGAATCTGGATTGCTTTAGTTTCAAGGTTAGAAATATTTCTGTCTGGTTTTTATTTCTTCCTACTGTCTTGACTGTTGGCTTACCGACATCCTGCTGGTAGTCCCCGAAATGTCTTTCAAATTTGTTTATGTGTCGATGACCTCTCCCACCTGATGCCACAGCTTTGGAACTTTTTCCTCGCTTCCGACCCATTTCTCACTTTTTAGTCCTTTAAAATCAATATTCATAAAGTTCCTCTTAGTCTTATTTGGTTTAAATTGTAATCTGATAAGATAAAAGATTTTTTAAAATGCCAATACATTATAAAGCTTTATGAATCACAAAGATGAGCATGATCGAACCATCGATTTTCTTCCTCCAATGGCATTGGCAAACAATTGGATCTTTTCAAAAAGGGAAATAAAGTTCAACATTCATCAAAGAGGAGAATCGCACAGGTGAACTTAAAAAGTGGAGGTCGGATTGAACCAATTTTCTAATTATAATATTTTCTTATAATTATATCATAATCTATACTAGTTAGCTCTTAGTCTTTTAAAGAGTCTGTATACGTTTAGTTATTACTCTGCAAATAAATGGCAATAAAAACTTACTTGGTAAGAAGTACAGCAGCTTTGGATAATGCATTTTGAGAAACTTTTCACTACTAAGTACTGTCACTTTTTATCCCAAAAAATTTGAATCTGAACTCATATTGTGTATTCCAATTGCAGATTATTCGGCTAAAATTCCTTATCCGGCCGCCACTTTATCTCCCTTAATTTAGGTCAAATTATATCCTTACCTGTCCAGAAAGGGTTGACAGAATGTGTACAAAAAGGCACAGGCACCTTGAACATTACAAAGTGTCAAAATCATGAAAAATAAGCCATTTTCGAGTCTATGGTGGTCTTCACAATGCTGCTCGCTACACTCCATTTTAGTAATTAGTTCCTTTGGGCATGAGTGCGTGTGAGTTCTGTCCGCCCGATGAAATGTGCGCTTGAATTTATATTTATCACCGTCAACTCACCCAAAACACGTTCTAATGCAATAGAAGTAGTATGGAACCTTTAATACTGGTCAACACGACATTTAATGTAACAGCAGGAAATTATAGACGTCTGAAATGTGCCATTTTAAGTTCACGAAAATTGTTTCTACGTACAGCTACGAAATCAGCAGCGTTGCCTCAAGGGAAGCGCGGACCATACCATTAAGCCAAAGGGGCGATAATATTACACAATACACCAATAGAGGGCGTTTGTAAGAAATAAAACAATTTATTCGGGCCGCCAAGCAGCGCGGCCGGCTCCGGGCAGGAAGGCGCCCTCAGTCTGTTGGCATGATAATTGCATTACCTTCGCACCCATACATGAATGGTACAGTCCAACATGTGTCCAAGCTCCGTGAGAAGGCAAGATGGCGGCCAACGGCTATGCTGCTTAGAGATAAATTTTTTCGCGTGAAAAAACCCCAATTTTCATAAAAGAATTTTAACCTCAAACCAATGTATATTCTCCTTTAGCGCATACTTTACAGTTCTATGCCTCTTTTGTTGATTTAAAATGTATATTGGGTGAGTTGACGGTGAGTTGACGGTACGAAGCGAGTTGACGGTGAGTTGACGGTATTTAGTAGGACCATAGCTAGGTATGTGAAGATCCGCATCGATCGCGGCCGCTATTTTCTGCCAGATTTGTGTTCCGCATCTAATTCTGATTGGCTGTCGGCGATGATGACGTCATGGAAAATCGATGATGACGTAGTGGAGAATCCCCCCTTTATCCGCCATGTTTTTTTTTCCGGGCCGAATGTTTTTACCTTCGCTGGAGAAGTTGAAAAAATACAAGTTTTGACGGCACTAATATCACTTACTGAACCATACGTTATTAAAAGGTAAACCCACATATTAATTGTTATTCTGTCTTTAATATCTGAAAGTTTTGTCAGTTTTTATGGTTGTCACAAAATCCCAATCAATTGCCTGTTAGAAAATGGCTTCTAATGCTTGTAATTTCTTTATCAATTAAGACTTCTCAATAATTTTGGTATCACTGTGTAGGATTTTTCATGCTCTTTCCAGTGGTACTAATTGCATTCGTATTGGTTCACTTTGAATTTTTTCTTCACATACCTACCATAGCTCCATGGTACCAGGTAGGACCGTGCCATATTCATCGCATCAAGTAATAAAACAAAACTGCATTATTTAACCAACTCCAAGTCCATGGATGTGAAGTTATAATCCTATACTTGATAAAAACCTGGTATTCGATAAAAACACTAATTTATACTAACTCATTACACTTACGTTTTGTCACTGACTTACCGACAACATTATTCCCGTGGGCGCCGCCATCTTTAAATTTAAGCTAATCACACGAGAAACCGCGGGTGCTGATGGATAATCTCGTGACAACATTGATTGGTATCCTGCTCCATCAATGGTTGTTCGAACGTAAAAAATAATGGGAATTGAATCAAAATAACGGATACCACTTATTATAGTGACAAGAAAGATGGCACCTCCTCCCCCTCCACCACCACCTCCACCAGCAGTGGATGATGATTTTTTAATGAATGGTTTGCTGGACGGACAACCTCAAAATGAAGGGGTGAGCAATTACGAAGAAATAAATGGACCTCATTTCTATTGGGGGAGCATATTTAGTGTGGATTTGAATTGCTCGCTGTGTCTTTAATAAGTCAATTTTTTATTTTAGGCCTATGCAAAGTCAAGTGCAAACGGGTACAAACTACAATCAATAAAATAATTTGTTTTTATGTTGACCATTCCCTGGCATAGGCCCTTAATATTTATTGCAGTCTCCTTAAAATTAAAAACTATTAAATAACTTTAAATTTCATAGAATTACTATGTATGATGAATGTTTATGAGTGCAACTGCAATGGTGGTGAGACTATTTTCATGAGTTGAACTTGAAATGGAATGTTCCATTAAATTAAATCATAAATGGAACATTCCATCTTTCAATATAAGTTTCAAATCAATGAATGAAAATTCTCTCCATCGCACGAATTCAAAACAATTATTTTGTTTTTTTATAACACCCAGGTAGATCTTTTTCATTTGGAGGAAAAAAACCAATTGCCATCCACTACGTGTCATCCACTATGTAGTCGGTCATGCGATGATGATCGTTGAACGCTAAAGGGCGCCAGCGTCTTCAGTAATAGATACTGATGCCTCGACGATAACTGTAGTGTAAGCTGTGCTTTTAATGATTGTACGTCAAGTTTTCAGTCGCTCGCCCAACCGGCCTATGCGTGCACCCGCGTTCTAGCATGCACTCTACTGCAAAAGGAATGGAACGAAAATGCATGCTTAATGACGTTGGCCATGAATGGTGTGAATAATGAATGCCGCGTGACCTCAAATCCTCCAATCAAATGTCAATGATCTACTTGGGTGTTATATAGTATTCGTTATTATACTTGTTGACTTAAATAGTTTTCCCACTGTAAATGCCCTTCTCTATCCATTCTTTATTCATTCTTCATTTTTATTTCAACACGAATCCGTTGCAATATTTTAAAGATTCTTTTTAAAAAAACAATGAATGTCAAATGAAAAACTGCACACCTCCAGTTTATATTCCCTTGAGGATTTCTAGTGTAGGTCCAGTAGATTTTTATCTACCAGGTACAATAGGTACAACAACTACTGGAGGAGCATGTGCACATTGCCTTCACTTCTGTTGATTTATGGAAAATTTCCACTGGCTACTCCTACTCGGTAACTAAAGATGGTTCAGATGTTCTTTCCTACCAGGGACAACAGCTGAGTGGAATACTTCCTACAGATTTCATTGGCAGGGAAGCTACCTCAAATCCAAACTTCAAGGGATGCAAGCTGGATCTTCATTTATATGGGGGCCTACAACATACTAAGGGGGGCCTACCCATAGATAAAGCTAGATAGATAAAGCTTCCTGCAACGGTATCTCGTTGTGGAAATTTGATTACAGATGTATACCACTACACTACCAGTACCGGATAATTTCAACGATAGCTCAGTCATTTAAACCACTGATTGTACCATCATTGTTTACAATGTGCACACGAACCCTGTCAAGTCAACTCTGGTTCTTGTTCTCTTGGTCCTGTTGACAAATAAACTGAAGGAAAACAAATTACGTACCTTAACAGGTCCAAACGTTCAATGCGTGTCACTTGTTCGGTCTAGTGCAATGGACCATCTGAATGAGTGATTGTGAATAGGAATCTTTGCAAAGAAAAGTGGGAAACCATTTATGATTCCAACTAACTGCATGCAGAAGTGTAGTTGTTCAGGTGATCTGTTAGGCTATTCTTTAGCATGAGATTTGGAATTGCTTCACTCTGATCTGGCTTTCAACTTGCTTTAAAGTTGTGGTTTTTGTGAACCCCTGGGACTCAAACCAATGACTTCCTGCTTTCTTCTATAAAGACGATGTCTTAATAATTGCCACTCTGAATATTGAGCTTGCTTTCATGACAACAGGTCATGACTTTGGTAAATTGGTATTTGTAACGTTCATTTGTGACTTGTTCCGGAACATCAGGAAATCATGACAAGAGGCCAGGTGGAGTCCAGTCACTTTCAGTCAATTACAAAGATTTGTTAATTGTTGAAAATCTTCAATTGGGAATACATGTAGTTAATTAATCTAATTCCTTAACTTGGCCTTTCATAGCTAGATATTTCAAGCAATTACTCAGACCACCTCTTCAAGTCCAGCTACAAAAAAATGAACAAAAACGGAAAAACAAAAAGAATTGTTTAAAAAGAAAAATTCCAGAGACACCAAATTATAAAAGACATTTATAAGAAAAAAAGTAAAATAATTACCTATAGCCTGTGTATATATATATATATGTAATTTCTAAGCACAGTTCGACACTGTTTGAAGACCTGGGCCCAGTTTCATGGATCTGCCTTTAAAGGCATCGTACACGTTTGGCAAATTACTCAAAATATATATTAGCATAAAAACTTACTTGGTAACAAGCAACAGAGAGCTGTTGATAGTATAAAACATTGTGAGAAACAACTCCCTCTGAAGTAACGTAGTTTTTGAGAAATAGGTAATTTCTCACTAAAATAATAAAAACTTCTTGCAAGAAGTTTTTATTCCTAGATCTGAAAGCACACAAATTTGTACAAGAAGGGTGTTTTTTCTTTCACCATTTTTTGCAACTTCGATGATCAATTGAGCCCAAATTTTCACAGGCTTGTTATTTTATGCATATGTTGGGATACACCAAATGAGAACACTGGTCTTTGACACGATGCCTTTAAACAGCAGAATTCTGTGTTTACCATGTTGGTCACCGTCCTTTGCTGACAGGTTCAGGTGTTAGCCCCAAATTTCTGTGCTGGCTGTGTAATTGAAGAATGCTTTGTGAAGTATACACACAAGCACAAGTTCCTTTGCTAACCAAACCTGTGAAGCATGTTTAGACTAAAGCTTACGGATTTTCAGTAATCAGAAGCATGTATCTGAGCCCTACTTTCGTGGTGATGGAGTTACAACTTAGATGGTCATAATTTTCTTGGCTCTGCTGCAATAGCCTGACTGACTTAAGTTATCGTCCCCCCCCCCCCCACAGCGCACACATTTGCCATCATATACTGTAGTCATTAGGCCTATGGTCATGTAAACTGTTCAAGCAACTTTCCTGAATTGTTCAATGGTTGATTGCTAAGGACCAACTGTCTTTCCCATTGTTAGTGCCTTATTTATTCGCTTATTGTACTATTTTCTTGTAAAGTGTTGTGGTACCCAGTGTAAGAGCAATGTACAATGTACATATCTACAGGTTTAAAAAAACACTCGGACCTCATTGTCACAAAGTCTAGCCCAACTTGTTGACTTTGTTTCACTGAGTTGTAATGAGCCCAGAGGAAACTAAGCAGGATGTAGTATACTTGGATAATTCCTTGGCAATTACGGTGACTCAGACTATTGGAGAAGCTTGCTCTAGGAACTTCTCTCTCTTTCTCAGTCTCTCTGGGGGTAGCTATCTGACGTTAGTGTTGGGTGGTGAGCAGTAAGGGGCGCACACCAGGCTCAGGAAATAAACAATGTAGACCATTGATTACATGTGAATGTGCTGTTGTTGTGTCGGCTTGAATGTATCCAGGGGAATAATTAAGTTTTCATTCCACACGTTGAATTTTTGAGATGTTTGCACGGTAGGATTACGGGTCAGTACAACCATGGATAGATATATGCATCTGTTTGGGCCGTCCTCGAGTGACTTTCTGGTGAGTTATTGGGTAGCCTTTAATTTGCTGTTGAATTTTGACAGACTTACATTTAAATGGTTAACATCCTTGTTGCATCATACTGTTAATTTAGTTGTTCTGTTAATCTCATAGGATAGGGTGCGTTTCATTAGAGGATTTTTGAAAAGCAGTTTCTAAAAAACCATAGATTATTTAGGGAAATGGAGAGAATTATACATGTACATTTAAAGCTGTTTGGGAACTTTGATGGAGAAGCATCATGTATTGGCCAGACTAATAATAAACTGTAACATGTATTCAAAGTAAATACGCCAGAAAAATTATTAAAATGTCCGTTATGATTCTTCAAAAGAAAATTCACCTTCGATTTTCCCCTAAATAACAATTATTCTGTCCATAAAGCAGTGTTTTTAAAACCCTACATGTACAACAGTTGCTAGGGTCTACCTGTAGACCCACACTTTAAGGTACAATGGAACTTAATACCAAAGGTTTTGCGCTCATAGGCCCTACATGTTGGCCGGATGAATTATGGAGGATTCCGGGTTGTTCAGGTTTAATAGCAATTTCTTTTTTAGTAATTACATGTATGCTAAATTTGCATCGTAGTAAAGAACATTATTTGGTTTTACCCTTACAATGATGTTTGTAAAGCACTGTAAACTCGGTACTTTCCTGAGTCCTGTGAAATTAATCCACAGGCAGATTACTGGGGTGGGATTCCAACCCATGACCTTTGCCATTCTAGAGCAGACGTCTTACCACTTGACCACCGAATCCTATATATAAATCTTTTCACTCATTCAACCATGCATTCTCCATGATCAAACACTGACATTATACTACACTGTACTTGTGTGCTTAATTGATTATAAATGTTATCATTTATAAACTGTTGGATTGAAATGAATTTTCCATACTCCTGAAGATAACTGAAAACAAAAATGCAAAATCCCCCTTTAAGACCTTTTAGCTCTTTCATGTGTCTGACTACTCATTGCAGTAATGTGTGTGGTGCCATTGACTCAGCCACAGAAGGTCAACTCAAACTTACCTGGTGTACTGTACATGAAGATTAATCTATATTTAACCTACTGTATTTGTATGGGGTACGTACATGTACTAACTGACTAAATGCATTTCAGGGTTTGAATTTTTCGGGAGAGAAATACATGAGACTACAGAGCTTGTAGCTCATTTTTTCTGGACCAGAATAATTTTTTAAAGACCAGAATCAAAATGAGAAAAGATGAGAATGAGACCAGAATCAAAATGAGAAAAGATAACAATAAGAACAGAATCAAACTGAGAAGACAGTTTAACCATGTAGAACAAGGACCTGTTTTGATTTGAGTGAGCAATAAGAAAAGATTGATCTCACTTGTCTTACGGGTAGGTGAACATCGATATTTGAACGTAAATTTTTAGAATTAAAGATGCTACACATTGAAAAACACAAGACCGCTGGACTTGTCAGGTCTTGAGTTTACTGGCCAGGCCCCAAAATCACTGGCCACAGGCCTGCAGTCCAGTGTAAATTTCGAGCCTGTACGTATATGGCATGGAAATTTGCACAATTTAATGTAAATTGGTATGTTCCTACATAATAGTGTAGGTACTGCTCATCGTCAGAATTTCAAAAAACCTAGTGATGACGATGATCCAGTGGCTAGTTAAATAATTAGACAATTTTGGTTCTAAAACAAGCATTATAGAAGTTTTCAGAGTAAAATTCACAAATTGGTTTTTTTTCTGTAGAATAAATACTTATTTGTTTACTTCTTTTGTTGTATTGCTGTGAATAGTAATGTTGGATTGTATTTTTGTGCAAGCGTACCACCACAAGCTCAGTTTTTTTCTGTATAATAGTTGCTACAACTTACAAGTTATTTACATACTTTATTTGACATGGTTGATGTAAAGTATGTAGTACATGTATGTATATTGTTTCCATTGAATTGAATATCATCCGGAACCACTTCAAATGCTAAATGAAATCATGCATGCAATAAGGAAGATGCCATGAACTCACGCTTCTTGTGCATTTTGGATAAAATTGTGAAATTATGTCCCCAACCACCGAAAGTTCTTAAAAATAAAAACCTTGGGAGAGGAGAAGCCTTATCCCAATGACCCTAATTAGCAGTCTTGCATTCAAAGGGCTAAGATGAGTTTTGGATGCAGACAAAAAGTCTCAATGTCGTTATTTATTATTGTTATTATTATTATTACTAGATGCAACTGTACTACTGAAACCTCAGTTTTGTATTCCTTTTATTGGAAATAAGTTGAAAATTGGAGGGGGGAGCTGGTGGATATGTAAATTTCCCACAATGGATTGTTCAAATAAAAAAGTGGAGGTCTAATCAAGTAAATTTGGTGAAGTAAGCCCGATAGCAACCAGGCACAGAATCCCTGACAAAACTAATAAAACCGTTTTCAATATTTTCACTGAAACAATTTCACAGTTTTATTGTACATACATATTGTATGTTGTATTTAGTGAAAACTGCATGGAGGTTGGAAATTGAATTACTCTTCCCACCCCCCCTCCAAAAAACCCAACAAAACAAAACAAACAAAAACAAACAAACAACATCAATGTTGTACTCTATGTACTTTTCCTTTAAAGTGTAACCTTGGTCACTATTTTCTCAGGATGCTTTGGAAATTGGAATATCCTTAGAAATGTTGCCTCCTTCCTTTTTTACCAGGAGATGGTTAACTTGATGACAGGTGATAAAATGGTTATTTAATAGACTTTGAAGAAAAGCCTGGTTAGAAGGATTGTGGTTTGCGATAATGTGATTAGACATGGGGATGTCCTTGGCAATTCAAACTTTGAAGACGATTAAAAACGTAATCTTGTTTTAGATTTAATTGTGTGGAGTTGCTTAGGATTTATTGATGGTTTGCAGGCTTGCTTTGCTTGCATATTTGTATAGCTCCATGGTTACAACCAGATACTTTGAGTAACATTTAAGTTGACTACCGGTTTCATTCAGAACCAATGAACTACATGTACACAGGCATGACAGGTTGTGAATAGTGGAACAACTTTGCACAGAACTATCAGTGTAACTGTGATATCAGTGCTGGCTGGCTTAGTGTACTGATCATTAGAAATAATTTTCATGATATTAAATGATCAAACAATTGAAAGGTTTAATTAATTTCCGGTAGAGCACACAAACTCTGTTAGCGCCTAACTAATGGGAAAATGCGTAGATGAATAAGAAGTTAGTGTCTCTCTCATTGCTAGTGATATGAGTGGAGGAACATTGCAAAATGTATACCAAATTATAGAGAATTGTGTACTATTTCCAATGGTATACAGTTAGTTGGGGTGTGTGATATTTGCAAGGCAGTAAATAATGAACGTTTATTGTAATGCACCTATAAGTGCTACATTGGCTGAGGCAGGAAACGTGTTTATGTACTGTGACCAGTCAGTTGGATGGGTTAAGTTTTCTTGGTGTTACATGTAAGTCAAACCACCACGTCTGCAGTCAGCAATATCAAGTTACCATGGTGACAAGTTGCCTTGGCAAATTAGAAATCCATAACTGGACATCATGAAAGAGTTGTAGTGTCATGCACAGAGTGCCTTGAGATGGTTAATAACAATTGTACAAAATCATGATTCATCTAGTTGACAAAATTTGAACCTCTTTCTTGTAATTTAAATGTATTGATTTCCCCCCCCAATTGTTTTATATGGAACAATGATTTACTTGTATCTTGTTTTCTTCTCCCAGGCTGTTGCTCTTCCAAACTTTGGAGCCGGAGAAATCAATGGTTCCATGGACACCACGCCCCCAGCCCCGCCTGTCAAGGAGCCCCAGGCCTGGGAGAAGCCTCTGACAGTACCAGACATAAGGAAAAGCAGTAATAACTGGTCACTGGCGTCAGATGCAGGGGTGAGTAATAAAACAGAGCAAGTAATTTTTAGAACAGACTGTGAGGTACACAGTGTGTGTAGTTACAGATCGTGCAGTGTCTTGTAGACTGTGAGGCCTGTATGCAGTGTGCGTAGTTATGGATCTTGCAGTGCCTTGTAGACTGTGAGGTACACAGTGTGCGTGGTTATGGGTCTTGCAGTGTCTTGTAGACTGTGAGGCACACATTGTGCATAGTTACGGATCGTGCAGTGTCTTCTAGACTGTAAGGTACGCAGTGTGCGTAGTTATAGATCTTGCGGTGTCTTGTAAACTGTGAGGTACACAGTGTACATAGTAATGGATCAAGCAGTGTCTTGTAGACTGAGGTACACAGTGTGGGTTGTTCAGATTGTGTATTGTCTTTTAGACTGTGAGGCACAGTGTATACAGTGTGCGTACATTGTAGTTACAGATCGTGTAGTGTCTTGTAACAACAAGGTCAAATCTGAATGGGTCTCATTCAAAGTTAGCTTTTACAAGCCCTTTGCAACGCCAGCCATTAAAGTGCTACAGTACATGTATGGAACCTGTAAGCTCAATGCATTTCCCTTGACATGAAGTACACTATATGGACAGGGCTTTACTTGTTGTAGGACTGAAGAATCTCATGGACACTGTGGTGATGTAAAGAAGACTCTGAAGAAACTTGCAGTACTGGATGAGCAATACAAAAAGCCCAAACGTTTATACCAGGTCGAAAACCCACAATTTAAGGATCCAGATTTTGTGTTAGAATACAGATCATGAGATTATTATACGTGTCATACCTTTGCCTTGGCCTGAATTCAGTTCACCATTTAGTCATATTGGTTTTATTTGTACAATGACTATTTTTAGACCCATGGTTTGGTAAGAGGGTAGGCTTCTGTACGTATTCTATATTATTGACTCTCTTGCTCAGTCAGTGACGTACAGTAAGTGTTCACAATGTGGTTTAAGACATACTCAAATTAGCTTGTTGCCACAATGAACAGGATTTAATAACCAAGTCATGCCAAGGACCTTTTTACAGGCCTGGAATTACCTGGAAACCACAGTGGCAATGGCCTGTGTTGCCCCTGATCTTGGCTTTAGTGCCCATTCAGAAGTTTCCCTCAGGCTAGACTTTGAGTATTTTCAATAGAAGTGCCCTTTTCAAATTGAAGTTAAAGATATTTGGATAAATGAAGTTTGATATGCATAGCATTAATGCCAAGAAGGTAACAATCTTAAGTTAACAATCGTAAGTTTTTTCTCTCAAAATGATATTGATATTGGAAACTTAAAGGTAGGGTCATACTTTGGTAATGACCCTGAAAAAACTTGCGTAATTTCTATCTGAAAACTTACTTGAAATGTATGGTAATGGTAGTAATCATCCTACATGAAATTATTAATTAGAAATCAATAAAAGTATGTCGAAAGATTTGAATCTCCAAAACTCACCTCAAGGCGAGTTTTGGAGATTCAAATTTCCGTGTGTACATTATGTTTTTGAATGCTGCAACTGGAGATGCAGTTGGCAGTCAAAACCGATGGTACCCATGTCACCTCGCTAAACGTGGTAACTGGATGGGTTCAACTTTCTTAATGAAAATACCATGACAGTTTTTGGCTTGTTTTCTCAACAAGTAGACATTGTATTCAGCCGAAACTTTCGCAGGTGAATCACATCATGTATATTTTATCTTTACTGACAATTTGGCCTATAATTCAACGATGACATAAACCAATCTATGACCCTACCTTTAAGACCAGCACATTAATTAAGCAGGAAGAGGTGCTGAACACCTACATTTTCCATGTGTGCAACTTCAGAGAGATTAGTTATCATTAGGCCAAACAAAAAAAGTGTTCTGTTTCCGATTACTTGCCATTTTAAAATAGGGTAGGTAGGTCGGAAAGTTTTTTGTTATGCGTTTTTTTTTTAATTGCTCCAAAATCTATGAAAGACCTCTTTAGTATACTTAACTCACATGGGGTACGTAGGAGATGTTGCTGGTTAATATGGAGGTACGATTGTGTCAAATATATTTCAAAAAAAGAAAATTTTCTGGCTAAAAGGATGTCCAAATCGTCTGCACGCGACTTCTGTTGAGTCCACAACCAATCGTTCATCTGTTGGGCGCAATCAACAAATTTGTGCAACGAATTTGACAAACTTGTGCGCAATCTGCAGTTTGCGCTCTGCTGATTGAGCAAAAGCGTGAACAATTTGTAGATTGCGCTCTGTGATTGCGCTCTGCGATTGCGCTACGTACATGCATTGCATTGTGGCTACATGTATTTGGTGTTCGTAAAATAGTCGCACATGACGACGGCTGTGGATCACAAAATCATGAGACTCAAAGTAAGTTTGACTTGATGTCTTCTGGTTTTTATTTCAGTTTTGTTTAAAACATGTTAAGTTGGTTAAAGTCAGACATTTTGTCCATGGTACAATAACTTTTGGTTTTTTTGTTTGTTTTGTATTTTTGTATTTTATATTTTTTTCCTTTTCAAGCCAAATATCAAGTTTAGGGTTGCGGCGTAAAGTTAGGGTAGGTCCGTATCCCGAAACAGAACACTTTTTTCGTTTGTCCTTACCATAAAAAACTGAAAACTACAAACGGGAACTCTCATGTGCTAGGCAGTTTCCTCCTTTTTTTGCAAGTTGTATGTTTGATTTATCAGTTTCGATAGTTTGAAGTTAAGCCAAAGATCTTGTCTGTTCTGAACACTCGTTGGTACCCTACTTGTACATTATCTCCATCATCACATACACCGTCTCAGCCCTTACTGGCTCCGTTAAGTTCCTTCCGCGTCTTGAATATTTCCCTTCTACGGCTGGCAAAACTAAGAAAACTTTTTGGCTAAATTTGTATGAAAAAAAGAAATCATGCAACCAATGACTGAGCTGAATGGTTTCAATATCACAGGATGTAAATTTGTGCATTGCTCTACATCCCAGTAGTCTACATAGGCCTAAGTGCTTCAAAGGGGTTATTCTACTGAAGACTGAAGACTGAAGACTGAAGCATGTTTAGACAAATAGACCTTTGCAGCATCACAGTTGCATGTTTGGCTAACTTAGTGTGCAAACTACATGCGGCTTTCACTGAAAAAACTATAGTAATTTATTATTTATTTTGAACTCTGACAAATTTGTCAAATCAATGGTTGCCACCCAAAACAAATCAAAAGAAATTAATGCTCTTCATACATACATGTAGTGAAGAAGTTAAATATTTTAGTAAGGGCAAATTTGTTCCAATCCATTTGTGCTACTCTACGCTGCCTATAGACCCCTTGCACAACGCGAAGCGTACTCACATGCGCCTATCCTGGGTATCCTTTTGGATGTCAAAATCGTATACAAACATGCACAAAAGAGAGTTGACACCCAAAATGACGGGCATTGTTCGGAGGCACGTTCCGAGTTTTGTAAGGGGTCTATACATGTAGAAATCAATAGACCCCCCTTGCATAACCCGAAACGCTACAGGTAGGCTGAGGTCACGCGCACGTTTTTACGCACAGAGAACAGCTATCGTCCAATGATCTGCCTCCTTTTTGAGAGTGTGACGTCATATGCAAAGGGTCTATACAGAATTGTGATCAATATTTGTAAACAAAAGAAAGGTGTATTTATAAAGTCTTGAATTCAAAAAATTGATAATTTCATGAATGTGTGCTTACTTAGCCTAGAATGTGTACGTTCTTTGCATCATTTTGCCATGTTACATTCATGAGGCAATGCAACCTGTTCCAGGAAGTCTCCAATAGGAAGTCATTCGCACACATGTTCAGTGTGCTAAAACTTTCCGATGATTTTCTTTGGGATAGTAGTATTATATTTATATATATATTTACTTCACGTACTTTACAGGTTTCTCGGGCAATCATAAATAAGTACGTAAACACAGTCAAAGCAAAACATTAATATAAACCTACAAAATAATAAAAACACAAGAGGAAGAGGTATGAACCAGCTGGAGCCTGATGGATTGCCTGAACAACAATTAAAAAACTAAAACTAAAAGTAGATCTATACAAAATATTCTTATTTAGGCCTATAAAACATATGCATATTTGTTAGTAAAAGAAAGGTAAAAAAAAAATTGAAAAACAAAAAACGAATAGTAGATCTTCTCCACGGTAATACACTTTAAAAAAAATTGTCTTGTGACTGCTAAAGTGTTCCTTTTGCATTCAGTGCAATGAGTTCCCTGTAAAATTTGCCTTATGTGACAATTCTCAATTAGGTGGGCCATTCGTATTTCATTGTTTTTCATTGCAAACTACTCAATTCTTCTGCTGTTCTTTAAACATGAACATGAATACAGTACACACAGTACTTTCACAATGAGAAGCACTGCATAATGCTGCAGGCAAGGAAAGTGCATACACGCTATTATTTTAATGAAATTTCTCAAAATATTCTGTGTGTATTATTCCACCGGGTGTTCCTTTTAAGTGTTCGAATATTTAAATGACTTATTATTTAACAATGCTAAAAATGTTCTACAGGGTACGTCAAATTAAAAAATCCTCTTGTGAAATGCTCCCAGTACAGGTACATGCGGGTACATTCATTAAGTCATTATCGATCCATAACATGCGTGCAGTTTTATATAAACTGCCTTGAACGATCTGCAAGTATTCCATTTCTTGCCAAAGAACTTTGCCGTTTAACTGGATAATCCAATAAAAACCTCTAATAGTCAAAGTTCCTCTACGCAGGGGAACTCTTTTAACTGCCGGTTTGCAAATGCTGTGCATGACTTTTAAAGAGGGACTCCAGGTCAAATTCAGTTTTGTGATTCACTCGTTTTCAAATAGATAGAGTCCTGGGAGAAAAAATTACAAGTCTCTAGCCTCACGTTAAAATGGTGTAAAATGCCACTGTGTTTGATACCATGCCATTCAAGTGCAATTTTTGTCAAAATCCAAAAATCTTCAAAGGCATCACATTTAAAACATGTCAAATATATGGTCTGAACATTTTTCTTCAATGTTTTTTCAGTTATTCACTAAAAATAGCATTGAATTTGTCCTTTTGACTGGCGAAAAAATTCCTCTTCGGAATTTAACAAATGTTTTTGTTAAACATTTCGCTCTGAAAGAGTATCAATTAAAATAACGTTTTACACCATTTTAACTTGAGCGCTCTTAGAAAATGGGTTCATCGCAAAACTGAATTTGACCTTTGAGACCCTCTTTTTAAGCCGTACACCACCGTGACCACACGTACTGTATGTGTAATGATGTGGACTTGTGTTTCTGCCAACTTAAGCTGCTGATGTGTGTTTCAATTCTCAGCCATCCTTATTGCATCAAGTAACATTTTCAGCTCAGAAGTCAGTTCCAAAAATAGAGTTGTAGTTGTCAGGTTGTACTTGTATTACCTATGAAATAATCCTTGAAATAATCCCTGGCACTATTAATGGTAACAACTAACACACACAGTTTAAACTTTGTACTGACATCCTTGGGGTTGGTACAGTCTTTTTTTGTTTTAGCAGCCTACATGTATTTCAGAATGCTGGGTTATTGATGTGTCAGGAAACAACAATTAAAATGTCACCAAAATAAAACACTGTATTGTACATTTAGTTGTACCTTGAACACTCAGTTTGTAGATGATATTTTCTTGTACATTTTTGCTGATAAAAGTTGCCCAAACTTGGACATAATTTTATTGTATTAAATGAACAAGGGGATTTGGAGGCACGCCTGCTCATTCACAATCACACTGGAGTTGTACTGTTTGGTCACTCATGTGCCAGTCATGCCAGTGAATAAGCTTGATCACAGTGTAGCAAGCATTTTTATCATGCTTATAAATGGCAAGCGCATGAAATGTAAATTCTGTTAAAGGGCCCTCTGTAAGCAGAAAATGTTTCCTTAAAGGCTTTAGCAACATTGCCCCTGATGGGACACAAATCTAATTGCCAGTACTTTTTGTGCATTTGTACACGCTAAAGACACAAGTTTACACAGAATTATGAATGGACAAGTTGGAAGATTAAGTCTGTAATTTTGCACACTTGTCTAATGTGCATTGTGTATGTTTGGCTACACTTATTTAACATGTAAAGTAACATGTATACCATTTTGCAGTAATCACATTGTCACCAAAGTAGCACAGTACATTATCATGAATGTATATATGTATGTTGAACAGTGTCACTTGTCACTCAGTCCTGCAATGATGACTACTCTCGCATTGCGTGACATCCATTTAAATTTAATCTGCACAGTTTAAAATTTAACCTTCCTTAAAAAACAAAAACAAGAAACATAACGCAAAACCAGAACCATCTGTCGTGAGCTTGCACGATGAGTATGCGAACATTTCCTAAATTCATTATTTGGTTGAACAAGTTGGCATGGTTATGAAGAAAATCCGTCTTACAAATGTCAAGTCCCCTCATCCGGGATTTTTTCTAAAAAGGATTACCCCAGAGTCTTGAGACATTGTCAAGACCAATCATGTTTCCGAAGTCCGCAAATTTGAATGTCATTGAGAATCGGACTTATATGTAAACCTCTCGCCTCTAAAGTACTCTGACTTCAGTGACCAGTCTATTGTGACTGGATAATCTAGCCAGCAAGTGTCCAGTGACGCAAGGTTGTATCTGATATGGGGACACTGACTGAAACATGATGTGAGAAATTTCAGATGCCTCGGAATGACTTGCACAAGATTTTCAAATTAGACGGAGCAGATGGTCAATGTTACAATGTCTCTCTTGGATTGAATGTTGGCATATTCTCCAGGACTCCAATAAATATTGTGTCTTTTGGGGGTTTACTTTCTCACAACTTTGCCAGAAACAACTTGATCGGTGCAGGGCTTGAAATGCAGACTGAACCACTGGCCAGGGTCTAGTAATTTATGCAATGGGCTGGTAACCTTACAACCCAACAAGTTCTGCAGTCTCATGTTTTTCAAACCACATACTTTAAAGATTTACCAATATAGCTTTTCAAGTTTTCCAAAAGTTAGGCAAATTATATTAAGGAATAAACCACTTGGGAAATTTAATTCAATTTTAGGGTGAACAAAGAAAAAGTGACTAATAGAATGGGATTTGAACCTGCGACCTCTGGATTAACGTGCCGACACTCTACCAACTGAGCTATCTGGCCCTCTGATGGCAGTCTCCCTATTTTGTCAGCATCTCTTTTCAGGGTGCCAATCAGCAGCCAAACAACCTTTAACTGCATGGCACCCCCTCCCCCTCCCCCCTCCCCCCGGACAAAGATTATGACAAAATAGGCAGCCTTCCATCCTGAAAGGGCTAGATCGCTCAGTTGGTAGAGTGTCGGCACATTAATCCGGAAGTTGCAGGTTAAAATCCCATTATACTTAATTTGTCTTTGTTCGGCCCAAAATCAAATTATATTAAGAATAAGAGAGAAAGAAATTACTTGGTCTTTCAAAAATATTTGTGTTCCAGTAACATTTTGGAGCTGCAAAGTCTATCTTGTGGAGATTTTCTGCATAAAGTCCTGCAGTAGCTGAGTTTTCAAAGCTAACTGCATTTTTGCATGCAACTTTGCTTTCATACAGAAAGTTTTTTCAATGCTAATGCCCTGCAATTTATTGGTTACACATTAAAGCCAACTGGGGGCTTTTGTGTCAACAAAATCTCTACAACATCAAGACAATAGGTCTTCCCAAAGGACATTATACCCGTGATCACAGGTCTTGTACATTGTATGTAGCCCAACATTCACACTGGACTGGGAAATAGTTTTACAAGACCATAACGATTTCTTTCTCTTTCATTTGCTGAACTTTTACAGGAGGTTTGAACTAGAAAGCTAAAGTTATAATTAGTAAGTCTTAAAAAATATGTGTTTGGAAAATTACTCAACTGCCGGACTTGGTTGTTAGGTTACTGGTCAAAATGGTCTAACACACTTGGTTAAAGTTTTGGTGGCTGAGTCATTGGACATGTTGGAGTGTGGGTTCAAACCCCGATTTTGAGCAAGACAATAAAATTGCTTCTTGTCACCCCGGAGTAAATGTGTACCTCCGTGAGTAGAGAGTTTTGATGAGAATGAGTAGCAGTCTGTGCAGCCATTTGGCTACCGGTGCTGCATACTCTCAAGGAGTTAAGATGATTTGAGGAATGCTTAGGCCCCACTGAACAAGGTTAATAATAATGTAAGGTGCTTTGAGAGGCCAATCTGAATTCAAAAAGTGATAGTATAAAGACTTACATGTATCTTATTTTTACTTTTAAACGATAAAAATACTTCTGTTGATTTTGCAGTTGCTGTTGTACCTACAAGAGTTCTCCACCAAGATGTTAACAAAGACCAGTGATCTTGAGAAGAAGATGGACGGCTTGGTACACGAAACCAAGTGCACCGACTCAAGAGTGCATAACGTCTTCAACGATTTCCTTATGTTGGCAAATACACAGTTCATTGAAAATGTAAGCAGGACAGGATCACAACAATTACATTGCATTTTTATTTATTTTTTTTCCAACTGTTGGTTTTCGCTTGTAATGTAATTGGTGATGTCATCCTTCCAAGAGATCAAAGGATTGATGTTTGTAAACAGTTCATGGCTTATTCATGACAGATGTAAAACGCATGGCTCCGATTCTCACTAAGACAGTCTGTATACAGTACATGTGTTCAATTTACATACACTGTACACTTACATTCTGCAACAGCAGAAGTTTCAAATGGTAAGCCCCCCCCCCCCCTCAAGAAAGTTCACCAATGATCTAAGAAATCAAGATTTGTGTTAAACAATATTGTATTCTTTCAGGGAAAGTTTTTGCACAGTTTGGAAAACAACCCCTTCTCAAGATGCTGATGTAATTATTGCACTAGGGAAAAGAATTGATTTGGATACATTAATAATAATCAGTGTATACTTCCATCAGACCCGAATCCGACTCTCTGCACCCTTGAGTACATGTCTTTACCACCAGGGCCCAATTAAGCACAACAAAATTATGCTTACCGGAATAAGGTTACCAGACAAACTACCATGTCACATGTACAATGTGTGACCAGCCTCCTGTTATTTCTGCTTAGCAGAAAATTGTTAAGCAATATTTTCTGCTTAAGCAACACTATGAAATTTGGCCCTGGGTTTTTGTACAATGTGTGACCAGTCTCCTGTTATTTCTGCTTAGCAGAAAATTGTTCAGCAGTATTTTCTGCTTAAGCAAAACTATGAAATTTGGCCCTGGGTTTTTGTTGGATTTTTGGTTTTCCTATGTCAGTGTAGGGCAGAAAGTAAAATCATAGTCCCACAAAATTGACAAAATGGTGATGCCCCTTTACAGAGTACACATGTATCCAGAAAACAGGACAATGTAAGTTTACTAACTCATGAATATTGTGACAAACTTCAATCACATTGAAAGGAACTCCAGGCTGACTAGTCTTTTTCAAACACAAAATAATCGTCATAATTTCTGAAATTTATAGTGAAATGTCAGGCCGCTTTTAAGCGTCCCTATCTTTCATCCAAGAAGCTGTCAGATAACGATGTAATTCATAACTTTCAAAAGCAATTTTCTGGTAATTTTTTAAAGTGCATCCACCCTAGAAAAGAAAAGTACTGCTGAAAAAGAAAATGACTTAACCTTGCATTAATAGGTTGACATAATTACCATGTTGGAATTTGCGCTCATTCTCATTAGCAGGCCTTGGGTGGGTTTATGAAACGTCTTTTGCCATCAAGCCTCTGACAGGTTTTTTAATTACTCTGATTTCCCTGAGGGTGTTAGGTTTGTACCCAGTTTACTAGAGTACCCCCTTCCTCTTAAATCCACCCCCTCCCCCTCCTTTGTGTAATCTCATCAGTCAGCGTTTCCTCATAACCAATTGACCTTTATAGGAGCTTGCCATAGCGGATCCTAATCTGTGCCGAGTTGCACATTTTCTTTTGTCAAGGGAGGTCTGACTTGAAATGAATGTCTTCCTTCCTTCCACAACAAACAAAAGTGTCGGTTTGGATTATACCCGGGACTTGTCTGACAGTCTTTGTTGCTGTAAAGAACAAATGCGCTTGTATTTAACAGAGGGGGGTCTTCAAAGATTATCAACATTTCCTACAGAGAGTACCACTTTTCAAGACTCGTATTTCTGTCTCCAATTAGTAGTTTACAGTAATGGTTTCCTGCATTTTCTGTATTATGTTGTAAGGCCTACTCTATGTTTGCACAAAGTCAACATTTTCAAAAACATTTTCAATTATCCCCGTTACCAGCCTGAATGTGTAATTGTTAATACTTATTGGCAATCATGGATAGCACCATGGGGGACAACACACATTCATGGGAATTCTTCATGTTGATGCATAGTTACAAATTCCAGAGCTAATACCGTAATCAAATCTCCACTGTTTGTAGCTCAGAACTATTACTACATGTACTAGACTAGAAATAATGTTTACAGGTCCAAAAAATAGTTCTTTATTTTTTGTATTTACTGAACTTTAAGGACAAGGTTTGGAAGCTTTTGTAATTAGTCAGTCTTAATGCAGCATGTGAAAAGCACTAGACTGCATGAACTAGTTCAATTGTTGGGTTGCACTAAAAAAATATATAAGATTACTGGACCAATGATAAAATTACTGGACATTTTGAAACCTGATTTTGTTGGCTTAAAAACATGCAGAAGAATAATTCTCAAAAAACTGATTGTACTTAGTAAAGCTAGGGTCATTGTACTGAACTAGTACGAACTAGTGGCCTGTCATGGCAAAGCGGTTAAGAGCACCCGGGACTCAACCACTGGTGTTTCTGATCAGCAGAGTGTGGGTTCGAGTCCCGGTCGTGGCACTTATGTCCATTTAACCTCCAGTTAAAACTCCAATTGGAGTATTACATGTATGGAGGTCTCCCCAACCAAGAACCAAGATACTTTACCATAACTGCGTTGTCCTTCGGATGGGACATTAATCCGCAGGTCCCATGTACTAGGATTGGTAGCGCACATAAAAGAACCCAGAACACTTATCGTGGAAGAGTAGGGGTTAACCCAGGTGGTTCTGGTTCACACAGCAAGCACCCTTGTTTACAGGTTTCCTCAGACTTGTGAGCTAAAGTGATTAAGTTCACTTATGAGTAATAAAACCATTATGAAAGACGGAATTTTTAATACCAGAAATAGCATTTACTACGTGTACATGTACCTGTAGTTGAAACTTTCAAAATGAAATTTGACTCGTCTTAACCAAAACATTGCCTCACAACAGTTAATTTATAGTTGAAAAAGCTGATGTCAATGATGTTTTAGTACAACATAATATTTTGTGATAAAAACATTTTTCTTAGATGCACAAATGGAACATATTTCCCCCAAGCTGTACAATGGACTTGTACATGTACCTACACCATGTGAACTTCATATTTGCGTAATACACATGTATGTTAACAGTTAAAGTGCATTTGAAGTACAACCAATAGTTACTTGTTACATCAATGTACATCCTGACTGATGACAGTCATTTCTGTTCTACCTTTTTCTTTTTCTCTCCAGAGAGTGTATGATGATTCCGAGGAAACAGACCAGAAACCTGACACTGCAATCAGCAAGAAGGAAGATCAGGTACTAGACAATAGGCCCCACCCTAGTGACTCATTACTGGAAATGTTGACCAGGATTACAGCCAATTAAAGAGTACAAATGGTTTTCTTTCATAAGTGAAAGGTCATCGTGCTTATCACAGATGTACGTAAACCAGGAATAGATCCTTTGTATGGTGTCACAAGCTCAAACAGCGCCCTCACTAAGGTCAAAATACACTGCAAGGCACCTCATCGGTTGATAGCTGAATTTGCCATGGATGTGCGCGTCATTTCCACTGTGATCCCCATGGCAACGCATGCAAAGGGTACATAGACACAATGACATATTGCAGGACTTTATTTTCAGTCCAGTCCTGCAGGGTCACTTTCACTTTACTTTAAAAAGGGCACTGCCAGTTGTAAGAGAAATTTGGTAGAATTTGTGAGAATTTTAGGGGAAATTTGATAGAACATCCAGGCATTGCACCTGAGCAGCTCCCAGGGCTACTCAGTCATACATTTGACTAACCGGCATCAATTATGATGAGCCTGTGTGAATTTTGTGGGTATTTTCATATCTGAAACATATCTTCACACAAACAGACACAGATTGGTTATTTTTGACTGGCCTGCCAGGCTACCTAAGAGCCCTGTGCCCAATTTCATACAAAGCTGCTTGGCAGATTTGTTTACCATAAGCAGTTTGAACTATGTGGCATTTTGGCTGGTAATCTATATTTCTGCTAAGCAACATTTGTGTGTGCTTAGGACTAAACTTAGGATAGGGTCAGGATTGACCACTCATAGAATTAACAGGTTTAGTTCTGCTTTATGTTGGATTCTGTCAGATTTACACAAATGTGCAGATTATATGGATTATGGTAAAACACATTACAGAGCAAGGAAGGCTCTAAGTAACTGCATAAACATACAGCACATTATCATCAGCATCTTTCTCCAAATCCGGCTGGGGGAAGTAGAGCCACCCCGCCTCTCAGACAGTAGTTACCGGAGTTGTTATGCTTGAGTCACGTGGTGTACCTTGACTTGGTACACCCAGCAGGTTCTTAGGGGGTCCCATTAAGGTCATGTCCAGTCTACATTAGATGGGTCTCCAGTGTAAGGGTCTCTATGCCTAGCAAGATTGATGAGCTGTGGATAATCCGTTGTTGTTCTCCTTTTAGACTAAGACAAGAGAGCAGAGAGAAGCCGAAGTCATCCCCAGGGTTATTAAAGCTCTGAATCTCGGCATCAACGTCTTAGACACGGCCTTTGAGGAGCTGGACGCCAACGTTGGTAACTCTGATTCTGAAGATGAAGATGCTACGTATAAAGCCGTCTTGGAACCCATCCTGGAACCAAAGGTAAACTTTTTTTACTCAAACCTTGTTGAATAGTGTTTTCCTTTTCTTCTTGGATTCTTGATGTAGTCAGTCGTGGCTTGAGGGTAAACAGATACTTCTGCTATGTACAGGAAGTTGACAAACTACTTCCCGGAGTGGGGGCCCGGGGCAGGTGACTGTCAACTACATGTACATGTATGAGCAAATAAAGTCACCTCTGAGTTCCTAATACACCTTGTTATCATTGTATTGCAACTTTATACATGTCTCAATTATCATTTAAAGGTAGGGTACATCATTTGGTTCCAATGACTTCTGAATTCCTCCCAAGTTTAAATTAAACTTACTTGTATAGTAGGTTTAGTTTTGTATAAGGCACCACATTTTAATTTTTAAAAGTAAATAATTCTCACAACAGATTTATATTTAATTTAGTTATTTAGCACAAGTGTTGCAGTAACTTGGCTTGTTGATACATACATGCCTATTTATACCTATTGATTTAATAATTTCCAAATAAAAAACGTCTTCACATTGTGTTTTGGGGGGAAAATAGTTTTGCAAATCGGGTTTGAATCTTGAAATATACTAACTCAATAACTTATTTCTCTCGTTAAAATGTGATTCCATATTTTCTTTAAAAAGGACAGAACTTCATTATTGCACTCTGTTTTTCTATTTATATCAAATTTGTTTGGGACCTTGGAATATTAATTCAATAGATTTGAAATCTGTTTTTAAAGTTTTATCAGCCTAAATTCCTTCAAAATATTCTCCTGGTTTTCTTTGAGTTTGATGAAGGATCCTTTGAGTAAGATTTGAAACTTGGTGGGAACACAATTTAGACACTAAGGTTTACAATTCAATTGGGAAGGTAGTGCATTCTGCTCTACCAGCCATGCTCCTAGTGAATGATAGCCATGCCTACAAGGGGTAACTCAGCCCCAGGAGTAGGTGGCAATGTGCCCCTGCCCCTGGTGACAGTTGATTTGGGTTGACAGCCCAAATCATTTACATGTAAGTTTAGCCCTCACCCTGAAGTGGCCTTTCGGCCTTGTGATGTTAGGCGATATCTCATTAAAAAAAATATATTACAGCAATCTCTGTATGAGTGGTTGTGATTCTGACAATAAACCAGTGGTGTACAGTTACAACCTGACATTGCTCTGGTAAGTCTTAGGATACAATCCAGCCATACATTGTACTTGGTCAGGGCCAGGCATGATGATCTTGGCCCAATGTCAGGACGCTGCTTACCGTAGAATTCTGCTCTAATGGCACCCTGTAAAATGCTTCATTCTTTGGGTTGTAAGTGCAGAATTCCGTGGTAAGCAGTGCCATAAAAAATTGTGCCCTGATCACAGTCTCGGTGTCTGTGTTTTAATTTAGCTTTTGCTGAAGGATTTTGACGGATCGGAAATTTCCAAATTACATGTACTGTACATGTAAGGGGATGGTATGTTAAAGCCTCTCGTGTAGTCCTGTTTAAGGATTATGTTATTCCACTGTAAGCCACGCCCACTTGCTGGAAGTAGCAAAAACTGCAGCATATCAGACTTAACATTGTCTTGTAGGTATTGACTTAAAGTGGCTCCTTATGGTGACTGGTAGGCAAGATTGTGACTGGTAGGCAAGTATTTCCTGTCTGAGTTGATTGCTACATCAGCAAATTAAGAACTATGGTATTTCCACCGGGTTGACTGAATCACACTGTAGTCCAGCAGTAGCACCAACTGGTCTTGACTGGACTTCACTATTCAAAGGAAGCGGTCAAGGTATCAGAATGGATATAAATAAAGCCTTCCTTGAACTGTGTAATTGTTCCTTTAGTGACCGCAAGCGGATTGTCTCTCCCCAAATCAAGAGGATGAGTTCCTGCTTATCACGGCGGAGACAGAAAAGGTTTTCACCTATCAGAAGACAGACGGCAAGAGGTCCGCCTGAATTGACCTCAGCTCAGGATATGAAGGTCATTACACAGGGCTTTCCTGTTAGCGTGGGGGGCTAGTCTCCCCCTTGGGTATAAGATGTCTGTATGGGTCATGTTAGGGCTTGTCCTGAAATTGGCACGTAATTGGAATGGGTGTGGAGCTTGTTTGTGTGTTGTTCAGGGAGGAATGACGGAGTAAGGGCTTTTATTAAAGGGCTTGTCTGGACAGTTCAGGAACTGTGGTATTTATACATCCCCCTCTAAAAAAATACAACAACATTGTCTGCGGTGGGAAAACAAACACTTGGCTTTCTAAGAGTTAGAAAAATTAAATTACCTGATCAATAATATAAAAGCTGAGAGCTTAACGTGGATTACTAGACGCTTAATGAAAAGTGCATGCGAGGTATAATAGGTTTTTTTAAACTAGAGATTGACGCATATGGACAACCAGCTGGGTATTAATGTCATAGAACTGTCAAAGTTCAAACATTTGCTTTATATAGTTTATACAAATCTTGTTATAATCAGAAACATAAAGATACAATGTAGCTGAAATGTCATTGGATAGGTTATACAATAGGCATGCAGGTTGGCTCAGTGGCTTCTACCCTGCCTTCTACCTCTGTAGACCTTGGTTCAAATCCTGCTATGAATCCTGCTCCGGACCGGAGCATTGCTTATGGATTGGAGTTTAAGTCCCTACCTGATTGCGTCCCCAGTTGGTATTTCCTCCCACATTTAAAACAGATATTTGTTCATCGTCTTCTCTACAGACCTAAGGGTTACAGTGTAGTGCTAATGACTTTAAGTTCCTTTGGTTTCATTACCAGAAAGATATAATTTTTAAAATAATATTAACAATTTTTACAATATTTTGTTTGTAACTTGTTCCAATCAAATCCATGCTAAAAAGCAAATGAGATTGTGCAGAGCAATTCAGCTGAGCAAGTTCATGTGCATGTAAAATGATTTCGGACTCTTAAGCAAAAGAACTAAACTTGTGTGCAACATTTGTTTTATAAATATTTGCTTCTTTCTTTCTTTTCGGGGTGGGAGTTGGGGTTGGGGTTATTAGAATGGCATTGTTATATGTAAAAAGTAGTACAGTATCATGACATATTCCTGTTGGCAAGTCAATATATTTGTGCCACACATGTGTGCATCTGCTTCAAGTGCAAAGTTTTCACAACTTGTACGTGTACTTCCTTCTCGAAAACTGGCTTTGTTCGTGTATAATTTTACACAAAGTTACTCATGTTCTCATTCATGCATTTCTTAGTACAGATTCTGATCATACATACTGTGATTCTAACAAGGCCTAGAGTCGGTGAACAAATGTGAAACTGAAAGGCAAGGATTATGTTCCACTAAGGCCTGAATACAAAATTGCTCAGTGCGTTACATATATTGTATGGGCTTCTCATTGGCATTGAACCCAACTGTAATTCGCCGTATTTTTGACCGTGTGAGGGCGATTGTGGACCAATTTTTACATGATGAAAAACAAGTAATCAAAAGGGGTTTTAAATTGTTGTTATTATAATGTTTATGTATTTCGTTATTGATGCAAGAAAACTACATACATGCAATTAAAATAATATGAAACTGTAATTGTGATGCAAGACATTCCCTGAAGAAAGCGCCCTCATGCGGTCAAAAATATGGTCAATAGAGTTGGCTGTCCTATTGTGTATGGTATTACACAAAATCAAATAATACAGGGCACGTTACAGTGCTCCAAGGGTGAATTCATTGCCACATACTACAATGTACAATGTATTCTAGGTTTTCCTGGAATCTGTAAAAGAATGAAAAGGAAAAGTTTGAAGTTGTACATGTACTACATGTATGTACAGACATGTTTGTTATAACACAGTAATACATGTACTGTGTACAGACATGTTTGTTATAACACAGTAATAGATTTAGATTTGTGTATTGGTTGAGAACCAATCACATGGCACCCTTGGCTTCACCTCGGGTGCCATTTGCCCCCTCCGGTTTACAAAACACCATGGACCCCATCACAGCATGCAACAATTGTATAATCACTATTAACATTACGTAACATCTATTTAATCTAACATTAATTGGCAAGTTATAAGTAACATTATTAATATTATTCTTATAAGGTTGTTTTTCTCTTGTTTGTTGAACTATTTTCAAACTAGAAAGTTGTGTTGAAGACTGTTGATATGAGACGCACATGTTATAATCTGACTCATTGTGAGTAGTCGATGATGATAACATGTCCAAACTGCTGGACTAGACAGGGGATGCATGTAGCATTATGTAGTAAGTCCCCAGCGGAAATCTTCTGTAGACTTACATGTACTTGTTCAAACAGATCAAAGAACAATGACAACTTTTGTTTGTTTGACTGAAGAACAATATTTGACATTCATCTGTTTTTGAATTGACAGCCAAGCCAGTGCTCTTGCACAAATTACTTGTGTTACAATGTGCAACATTCAGGGGTTGTAAATATGTACACATTGCCCTGGTCTGGAATTACATGGAGGCTACAGAGTCAATGGCCTCCGTTGCCCCTGGTCTTGGCCTTGGTGCCTCTTCAACAGTTTTCCATAGACTTTCAGATTGTCCAACGGAAGTGCCCTTTGCAAAAAGAAAATGGCCTTGCTCTCTCAAAGATGAAATTCTAGGCCTGATTACCTCCATTGCTCTGGTCTTGGCACCCCGTTAAATGATTTGGAAGAGCTCTGATGATCCCTTGCACCATGCGCAGCATTCTTAAATGTACATCAAATGGTGGAAATGGTATCTTGTATCTGCAAGGGGTCAATAGGAACACAGTTCCAATACTATTTACACATGTATCTTATGTAAATGTTTGGGGCAGGGTGATGTTACAAAAGCCTAAGTTGTCATCATGCTGACATATCGTTTCCTGTGCAAGTTTATTTACGTCTTTTTGTATTGTATATATGTTTGCCTTTGTGTTTTTGAGGACCCTGATGGAATTAAGCTGGTACAAATGTATGTTATAAACAGCTTTTTGGGTTATCCTTGGCTTTGTGATTTAGGATATCTTTGTGTTTTTGTTTATATTTGCCACAACAAACTATAATAATTGAAAAATCACATCAGTTCAACTACATTGTATCTCGACTGTGCAACACAACATTGTATCTTGCACGAAATTCAAGTACATGACGATGTACACAAATTTACAGTTAAATTATGTGCAGTACATACTGTATGTGTACTACACTTTTGTGAATGAAATATTGCACTGGATTTGGTGACCCTCTCTAAACTTTTCTGATATATATATTACATTTCATCTTTACTGAAGTACTGAGGTACTACATGTACATTGTAGATATCATTTGTTTCCTTCCTTGTCAGTGCAGTCATGGTAGAAGAAGGTTATCTTTCCGGATACACCGAGCTCCAACTTTTATGAAGGGAATTCTTGCACAAGTTTTTGGGCCTGATCAGCATCATCTTTTCCCCTTGGTTCTACATTTCCAAAGCTGAATAAGGATCTAGATACTATATATCATTATTGTCCTTCCTCCTGCCACACATTCTAGGTTCAACCCCTGAGTGTCACATGTTTACATTCACAAACGTCACCCCTAAATCCTGGATGACCCACGCTTATTGTCTGCATTTTGAAGGAAGATAAAGTTTTCTTGTTCTTCCTTCAGCAGAAGGGACGCGGCATTTAACTAATTGATGTGACAGTGGTGACAGGTTTCTGACACCTGTTGAAATTCTCTCTCTCTCTCTTTCTGTAGGATCTGTATGCCCATCGTGCACTGCCGTACTTGATAGGCAGCCCAGCTTTCATGCAGGATGACAGTGTTGGAGTAGCTGAGATCACAGAGGAAGGTCAGCCATTTACACATGTTGCAAAAGCTCCTCTCATCAGGGTGGGGGTGACGTACTTATATGTTAGCACCATGTAGTTTCCACTAATGAGTTGTTAGTTTTAAGAAAATGCAGTAGTTTAGTTCATCTCGGCATTTCTTGGATAGTCAATAAAGACAAATCTTCAGATTCTGTTGATGCGTTCTGCCTGGATCGTCAGTGATCATGTTTGAGCTTGTTACAATGTATGTAAGGCATGTATTTAAACTACAGTGTTTATCTGTATCAATGTAGGTGGTGTCTCTGTGTTGGGCTGTAAGTTTGTTTGTTTGTGTTTATGTGTTAGGTTTGGGTTTAGAGTACTTGGTCTGGTTTGACTGTTCAATGTTCAATGGAGATTGTTATTCTTTCGATTGTGTCAATCTCTATTTTTTTTTAAGACTTGTTAATTTCCAATTGTTTATGTAGTATTTCTACGAATATGCTGTGATTAAAACCTATGTTTATTTTCAGTACATTTGCTCGAGACATTTGCCCGTTTTCCTAATTTTGAAGTGCAAAATAACTGCATCGAAGCTAGAGTTACATGACTATTTATATGTTTTCACAATGTATTGCCCCAATTCACCTGACGTCATAACCCTTGATCAATCTCGATTGCACCATTTTGGTAGTCAGATTCCCTGTGTGTTATGGTTACATGACTATGGTTACATGGCTGCGTATCTTTATATTCAATTATACTTCCAGAATGGTAGACTGCACCTTGGCAGTTAAGTAACCGTGGGTGACGTCGGTGCAGGTGTCTTTTGAGCGTAAACTCCTTCTATCAAACAAAGGATAAAGATTTAGCGCCTCCATCCTTGAAATGATGAGTTAATACTCCTCAATTTTGATTTCTATTCCTGGCTAATTTTTGTGTTTGTGAACAGAAATGAGCGAAGAGGGTTCGATCAGTGGTTCTGAGAAGACAACATCAGAATCGGAGTCCGAGGTAAGTTGCTTGAAAGATAATTGTCTCAAAACACTCAAAGCTTGACTTGTCTTTGAGGGGTTATAACGATTGGGAATTGCTGAGAAGCCTGAATATATGACGTCATCACTTTGAGGCTCTGGAATAGGCCAGATATTGACCTCCCAAACCATTACGCAACTGTTTATTTCATAATACATTTCATTAACAATGCAATTAGCGCCAATAACAGGTTGAATAGTATACAATGAAGAAACGTTCGTTTTTATCACTACCAGTGATTGCTGGACATGTATCTTTGAAGTTTGGCTTGGTGTCTTCAATGAGTATTTGCTGGTATAACAGGAATACCAGCTGTCTCCAAAACTATACATTTGCAAGTGCACACGACGCCCACATAGAATAAGATCACCAGCACATGACGCCCACATAGAATAAGATCACCAGCACGCGACGCCCACATAGAATAAGATCACCAGCACATGACGCCCACATAGAATAAGATCACCAGCACATGACGCCCACATAGAATAAGATCACCAGCACGCGACGCCCTCATAGAATAAGATCACCAGCACGCGACGCCCACATACAATAAGATCACCAGCACGCGACGCCCACATACAATAAGATCACCAGCACGCGACGCCCACATACAATAAGATCACCAGCACGCGACGCCCACATAGAATAAGATCACCAGCACACGACGCCCACATAGAATAAGATCACCAGCACATGACGCCCACATAGAATAAGATCACCAGCACGCGACGCCCTCATAGAATAAGATCACCAGCACGCGACGCCCACATACAATAAGATCACCAGCACACGACGCCCACATACAATAAGATCACCAGCACGCGACGCCCACATACAATAAGATCACCAGCACGCGACGCCCTCATAGAATAAGATCACCAGCACGCGACGCCCACATACAATAAGATCACCAGCACGCGACGCCCACATACAATAAGATCACCAGCACGCGACGCCCTCATAGAATAAGATCACCAGCACGCGACGCCCACATACAATAAGATCACCAGCACGCGACGCCCTCATAGAATAAGATCACCAGCACGCGACGCCCACATACAATAAGATCACCAGCAACCTATGCAGCAAACGCACATGTGCATGCAAAGCGATACATTCTGATCCCCATCTTTATCCCAACAGTTACAGACAGGACGACTCCATGAAGTTTCCTTCAGTTTAATACTTGACATGCTTGAGAGACTATGAACATAGTTGAAAATGATCATCATAAAACTTAGACACGAATAGACATTTTGCCATTTCACAGTACTATGCTCCTAGGAATAAAAGTGTTGAAATTGAAACTGCATGGTGGGGAAATCTAGAAACTAAATGTCTGTGACAACACCTTGTCAGCAGTATTTCTGAGTTGTACTGGTTCTGAAAAGAATGACTGGTGTACTGATAATGATAGAGATAGCCATGTTAGTCTGATAGACAAAGCAATAAATGGCAGTGGTAGCACTTAAAGATTAACTATTACAAAAACCTGCATGAGCTTTCATAGCAACAACTACTTCTTAAAATCCAATGAAGGGCAAATCTGTGGAGTTACTACACCACTGGTCCTTTTCAGAACCATCACAACTTATTACAGAGATTATTTACAGTGTGACCACAAATTTACTTTACTAGACTCATAAAAATGTTGTAAAATTTACAAAATCAGCCGCATCCTGTGGCTCGTGTGATATTCTTTAGAAAGGCATCCTCTCTAGACCATGTAGACATGCTAGAGGATTGGGAAATAAAGTGCATATGGGGAGTTTCATGCAGTAAAATGGGGTAGCAAGCAAGGGCCTCCCTTGTATTTGAAGCTTGTTTCAAAATATTGATCAAGACAAGTTCTGTATATTCCTAGATTGGCCACTGTGATGAGGGGCTGTGAAACTGACAGCCGAGACTGGACAGTGTGTATTTCCTTGTTAGTTGTCACGGACACAACTATTCAATTACCGAGTCTTAACACCCTTGCTCTGAATACGTACATGTAGACCCCTCATGTTTCTGTCGATCAGTGCTATTGAGTGTCAGGAAGGTGGTTAGCTTCAATCATGTAATAAGGGATCAGCAATGATTGCTAGGAACCTGAGGGGTCTCTCTCTCTGCAAGACTGAATATGGGAGAAATATGACAAGACGAGTTGTCATAGGGTCATCAAAATGACCTACATGTACATGTACATGTACAGGAGCACCCAGTAAAGTTGTCTTTCTACATTTAAAAGTCAATTTGTCAGCTGTCTTTAGAGCCAACACACATGACACAACTCATATTTGCATGAGTTCTACCACTAACCTCCCAAGATTCAAAGGACAACCATGTATTCTCAGTACTTTCATGAGGCTACATGTACATTGTAGTACACAGGGAGCCAACAAAGATGTCCGTAGCATAGTGAATGATCTTTTGCTCTGTTGTGACACCATGGGGTGTCATGGCCGAGCAGTCTAGTGCAGTTGACTCAAGTTCTGAAAGTTTTGAATGTAGGCTCCGTCAGTTAGTTAGAAAATGTGCGCTTTCCATACGGGGCTTCAAATAGGGGGGCAGAGCCTAATCCTAATCCCAAGCCCAAGCCGTAGTTTCAAAAAGGGTCTCAGTGCTCTGTGAAAGCGGGTCCAGGACATCCATAGAAATAGTCTGGTGCAAACCATTGTATCTTTGAATAAGTACTTTCATTGTAACTGTATACAGGGAGCCCAACAGAAATGGCCACACATCATGATGTATGTCTGAGCTGCTCTTTTATATATCTGTGTTAATAAAAAGGAACACCTTTTTGGATCCGAGTCAAGTTTTGGGGACATAAATAACCAGCATCAGGAAGTAACTGTAATTGTATTGCTGTGTACTTTCTGCGTCTCTCTTGCCCCCTGACAGTGAAATAAGAGTTGATGTTTATCTACATGTAGCTTGCTGACTAACAGTAAATATAAAGTGCAACTTTATTTGTTTGTTTTCTTTTAGTACACTGAGAGCGAGACAGAAAGTGAGATTGAGTCTGATACGGCCATGCAACAGAAGAAACCAATGCTACAAGAAAGGGTTCGTAGATACTATTGATCTTTATTTGCATATTGTAAATGACTCCACTCCCTATCCTGAATCCTTTATATTCCAGTCAGAAATATTACTGTCAAACCTGTGGTCACTGATGGAGCATGTACAGTGTTCTCCCAATGCACAAGTTAGTGTATTCGGATACGTACAAATTGCGTGCCGATATGCGCACATTACGCAAAACAAAACTAAAACAAATTAGGGGGGAAACTTAAAAACAAATTCACAAAAATCATAAAGAAACCATTTAGAAAACCCAGGATTGCACAGGAGGGCTTTTAAAAGATAAACACCAAGTAAAATTTATTTTCAATTCAGCATGCATAGGTCGAATTTCCAAAATTTGGTTTAAGAATGCCCCACAGGTTTGAAAAATCCTGGGGAGAACCCTGATGTTTTCTTCTCCCTGTGTGGTCATCTGATAACCTTGTGCGTTCTGAAAATGTCATTTTATTTTCCTCATCTTTGATAAAGTTTGTTTCACCCAGTTCAGACAGGCGCTCCAGAGTCGCGCCGAACCAAATAGATAAGGAGTGACTCTATGTCGATCAAAATAAATGTTGGTCCAGTCGCTCCTAACTGTTTCAGATGTCAAACTTTTCTTGTACTTGACTCAATAGTTTGGTTCTGGAGCGCCTGTCTGAACCGGGTGTTATTTGTGTTTGATCACAAGTTTCTCTGGAGGTCTTTACTCTACATGTTTTCGTTCAGGACACCTCTCCCTTTCCCAGCCCCCAAGCTAATTATTATCACGCTTGTTACATTTCTATAATTTTAAGGTAATTGAAAAGCATGAGTTGAACATGTAAGGCAGGGTTGCGTTATGGATTCCATTAATGTTAAATCCCTCTGATCGAGTGGGATAGCTTTGGGGTTAACTCAAATCCAAAAGTATTTTTGCCAACACTTGGTCACAATCTTTGGAATACTTGCTTTAAGGGAGAAGGTTTATCAAGATTATAATTTTACTTCATTTTTTGTGAGCAGTTAGTCTTTTTATTTTGTGTGGCTTTAAAGTATATTTTACTTTTGTTCATTTATATTTATTTCTGTGAATGAAAATGAGCATTTAAATAGATATGACATTTTGTTGAGGAGAATTTAAATTAACTAAACCGTGACACATGGTTTTATTTTTGTAGAGTCAATCAGAATCCGAGAGTGACCTGTTTGATCAAAACGAGAAATCATCCGAAAATGAAGAAGACGAGAAACCGAAGGTATGTTGGTCTTGAGCCTTAATTGGCGACTTCCTCTTGACATGGTACAAGTCAAAGGTCAATGTGTTAACAGTTATTCAAAAGGTCATGACCCCGTGGGAGGGATCTGTTGCATCGTGGATAGGGAAGGAAATGATTGTGAAATCAGAGAGTGTCATTTTACTCACAGCACCTGTATTAAGTTACAAATCTATGTCTTGCCAACTTTGTTTAAAGACAAAGCTCAGGATGGTTTAATCGGAAGGTCTGTTTGAAACAGCCAACCAGACATCTGGTTCCCTGCATCTCGGACCCCGCCAGACTCCTCGATCACACCGAGGACAGGCGCAGAGTCACCAGACCAACAATCAAAGATGATGCATCTTGCAATGGCTGACCAAATTTGATTTGTTCTCAGCATTTTAAGCAAAGTTTCTCTCAAGTCTCTGAATTTACAATTTCCACAAACAACATTTTGGAATGACTGATTTTGTAATTTTGTTATTTTTTTTCACACATGATTCATTTCCCTGTCTTTAAACTTGTTAACAATTATTTCAGCTCCGGAAAGGTACATAATTGTGCACCAAGATATGTCATAACTGTTCAGACAGGATGTTGCAAATTAGAGTTACAAGAAACCCTTATGAATTCTGGAAATAGTTGTCCAAAGTGACCTTTGCATTGCCTCAGTTTTTCTGAACCACATGCACGAATAATATCAATGAAAGTATTCAAGCCAGAGAAATTCATAACAACCTATTTTTCTGTTGGCTTGTACATGAACGTATCTTCAGGCATACCACAAAGTGACCTATCTGTCAGAAAATCATAAATTTTTGCAAATCAGGTTTTATACAAATTATTAATATACTCATTACTGTTAACATTTTCAGCAAGTTTCAATGCCTAATACGTAATTTTCGTAATTACACTAATTAGTATAAATGACGTATCACTAGATTTACCATTTCGTATTTTCCCGAAGTGACCTATCTCAATACGCCACTTTACCAATGATTAACAAAGCACTACAATGTAGTTCAGGCGCGCGTGTGTGACATTACATTTTCACAAAGTGACCTACATGTATCTGGAAGCGTAGTATTTTCACGAAGTGACCTATTGGGATATGTTTCAATATGCAAAGTGTTTGCACACTGTGCTCTCCGGGCAAATTTTTTCCATTTTTCACGAAGTGAAATATGTGTTAAGGAATTAATTACTATTTAAAATAGTTGCAGGAATTAAAACACACTGACAGTTATGTACGAATAAGGTATTTAGCTGTATTTTTGTCTGAAAAAATAAAATAAACATAGTAAGCAGACTCCAAAACAGCAGTTTGAAAAAAAGTGCAACTTCAATCGCGATTTTCTCCAGACCTGTTTTTTGGGGTTTGAACTAGATAGGTTACTTCGTGGTACGCGTGACGATAAATGTATTTGTATGTTATGCTTTCAGTCCCAAAATGTGTGCGTTATGTACTAACATATGTACATTCCTTGTTTTTGTGCAATTCATAAGGTTGAAGTACAAGGCTTCCATCTTTTCAATTTTATTTTTTGTTTGTTTGTTTTGGTGTTAGGGTGTTGTTGTTTTTGTTTTGTTATTTTTAAACAACCTTGGCCCAGTTTTGTAAAGCTGTTTAACAGATGTTCGTGCTTATCAAATTTTCTGCTAAGCAAAAAATAGCAGGGAACCAGTCACAAAGAAATGATACATTACATGGTATTTTGGTTGGTAACGTGTTTCTGTTACATGTATGCAAGGTTTTCCTATGCTAAGCACTTTGTGCTTAACAACTTTATGAAATTGGGCCCTGTTTTAAAATTTGTTTAAAGCAAAACTCACTTTGGATGTTGATGAATGCCAGAATATGTGAGGAATGCTCTGGGCCACTATCCAGGCATTCCTGCCATAATTCAAAACTGGGTTTATTTGCTCATCAAATAGATGAGAATAAGAGCTTTCAAATAACACCTACTTAGGGCCTATAAGGTAAGTATTTCTCTGCATATAGAATGTTTAAGACATCACATCGTATTGATATCATTGCTGATGTTTCAGTCGTCTTCACTTTTAATGCCATTTGACTATTTGTGAGATGTGCCTGACTTTTTGGCATGGGGCATCACAAATTAAGTTCATTCACAAAATACGTCTGGCTGTACTTCAATATTAGCCACAGCCATAGCCAAAGATACTTGATTTGGACTTGGCTTTAATTGGTCAATTGCTTTTTATGTTGATTGTAATTAAGGGTGGCCCCTTTGCCAATGAACTAGCTGCAAGAATTGGAGCAACACCCCCTAGCAGGCTGGATGAAGAAGGTAAATTGATCTACTTCTTGTTTAAACTAAACATTTGTGCATTGCAAGGTTGTACCTTCTTTTAGTAAATTGTAATCTTTTATGACATGTATTGAGTGGTTTTCTGACTGTATTATTAACATTGTGATGGACGTCAAGGTACAATGCCTGATATCCTTTGATGCTAATTATGTATACCCAACGTCATTTGTTTGAGGAGAAGTTTGAAAAATAAAGGTTTTTTGCCCCAACAACTTACACCTACATGTATGCAGATTTTGCACATATGGCAGTGGGTGTTAGTTATGTACACTGGGTGTCAATAGACGCCTGGCATTGGCCGCCATCACTGAGGTCGAACAATGGAAACTTGAACTCATGTACGCACCGCACACAACCCTCAGCCAATGATAGGTCTTCATTGACCTCAGTGAGGGCACTGTTTGGGTTTGTGACATCACATGCAAGGGGTCTATGGTCGTCTAATGTTTTTATCATCTCAAGAACTGTGATTTAGACAGGCCTGATGCTTTATATCTTAGAAGGGCAAGCCAGTGGTTAAGGGTGTGGCAATTGAAAGGGCACCAAAGGCAATGATCAGGGGCATGGGGGCAAGTGCCTCTGTTACTTCCAGGAAGTACCAGGCCCGCTTTTGGGAGCCATGTGCATATTTGAATATTGGATCTAGATGTCAAGAATCCCTTGGAAATGACTTCAGACTCCTGCATTAGTTGACTTCCTTTTGTAGTAGGTTGGGGTGGATTACTCCATTACGTCAACGGGGATGATGTGTCATGAACATTTATCGTCACCCCGCTTCCTGGGACATTTTATGCAATAGGCCATAGGTCATGTGACATCATTGTAAAATTGGGTACTTCTATTTCAAATTTCAACCATGGTTATGATATTATTGCTTCTGAAAAATATGTATCCATGGTGGAAAGGTCCAAATATCCAACCTTTACCTAAACTCGAGTGAGCTTATCACAGAGTAGATCCTGTCCCGTTATTTCCTTCTTCAGTACTGACTGTACCCTTTGAGTTTACCTTGTGCGTAAAGTTTTGCAGCACATGTTACAAGGTTCAAATATAGCTTAGGAAGACTGGAGTTTCAGAAATGTTTTTTTATGAGTTCATCATACATCATACAATGTGGTTGATCACTCCAATGAGTTCCTATCACAAGACTTTGCCGATGTCTTCAAGGAAGATGTGATCAGCCAGCTATGGGAGGAGAGTGTTGTGAAGACTGCGAGTTGTCTGAGAGTTTGACACGGGGCATTGCAAAAGATTTCACTGACCCCAGAGAATTAAAATGACTGTTGCCATGGAGATGCAAGAAATAGGGGAAACAATCTACATTTAAAGTAGCTTTCTTCAGATGAGCTGGATATCTTAAAATGTATATTACAGATGTGTAGGACATGTCGCTACTAATCAGGGTTTGAGGAAATAAACATTTGTCTTGAAGATGTCTGAAGTTCTTTTTTTATTTTTTGAAGCGAAACTTCTTTAAAGTAAATGCTCATCTTTGGTTTTTATCAAAATGTCGTTCTGATGGATGGTTTTGAGCATCGGAATCATTAAGAATTCCACAGCTGGCTTTATATGGAAGCAATTGCCGTTGAGAATCGTTCTTTCACTATCTGTGTACAAGACGGACATTTTAGTGTTACCATATCTGAACCTCAACCCACCACCACCACCACAACCATGCCCAAGTCGTGTGGACTGTGCTACCGCCCATCGTGCCGGGTGCACTCCAGCGATCCCATGCTTATCATTCACAGACACCTGGAGTTTGATACCGGAACTCTAACATCTCATTTCTTGACACTCTTGAATGCAGAGGCAAATCGAGACAGGTCGATCTCTGAGGCTAGCGCGGCATCCACATCCAGCAAGGGAAAGAAACGCAAGAAGGCTGCAGGGAAAGATAAGAGTGGAAAACGAAGGTCGGCCTCCAAGACCAGCAGTAAGAACAATTTAGTTAACAATCAAAATCCCTCAATGATAGTTCACTTGAATATGTTTCCGGTTAAAAAAATGAATGCAATCTGTCAATTTTGTAATTTTACCTCTAGGATAATTCCTTAGAGACTGAGGAATCTTTGTAGCTTCCTTTAAGTGGCTAAATCCATGGGGCTGGAAGGCAGTTGCTCTTTTAAAATCAGGGATATACAATGTGGAAAGATTATTTATCAAGAAACGTAAGGACTAATTCCTCAAGTGTTAAGAATTTTAAGACCACTTCATAGTATAATAAGTGATTGCTGCAGCCACTGTTCCCTGGTGATTGATTATTGACTATTGATTATTGACCGTTACAGGTGATAACCTGTTTGGTGAACCAGCACATCCACCTGAGGTAGAGGAAGACGAAGATTCGCCATTTGGCAAGCGAGGAGGTCTCTTCAGTTCCTCGGGAGGAGGAGGTCTGTTTGAAGACGACAAAGAGGAAGAGGTAGGATTGGAGAGGAGTTAAATGGACCAAAGGCTTCCATCAAGAATTTTGAAAATTCAATCCAGTTTTCCACTCATGTTACAGCAATATTTGTTGTGTATTTTTCTATTCATCTTGAAATTCTTTGACAATTAGTCTTTCAATTTGTTTTATTTTCCATGATCTCAAGCATTATTTAAGATGATGTTGTTACTTGTTTTTGTTTTAGGGGGATTTATTTGACGAGGCTCCGAATCGCAGCCCAGCAAATGAAAGAGATGACCACATATATGAGGACATCGGAGGTAAAGCCTTAGAAATTTATTGAGAATATGTACATGTATTTCATTTATGCAAATCAGTATCTAGTGTTTTATTTAATATTATCATTATTTGTATTATTATTTATTTAGGACTGTTCGAGCAAGTTTGGGTTGACAGCTTGTGTTTTTCTTTACCATGCACTGGTTTTGATTTTGAATATTCTCAGTATAACATAAACATTTTACAAACTCATTATAAAGAGTTGTTAGTTATGATGTCACTGTTTTGTAGTAAAACCAGTGCTTTAGAAAGTGGAACATACCATCTCAGGTTTGAGATGGCACCATGAAAATTGAAAGATCTTCAATGTAACAATGCAATGTTTTATGTATTTGTGGTCTCAATTCTAAAGCTGAAAATAGGAGATTATCGTGGCAACAAACCCACCCGTGAAAATCATTGTCCTCGGAAATGTGCGTTTGCACGGTGGACAATGACTTGGTATGTCTGCTGCCACCTAGTGTCCCAGAGTCTTCCATTGTTGTTATAACTATCATCAGATTGTACAATGGAAACAAAGCCTTGTTAATGAGGCGAGATTCCTCAAACTGAGGTACGATCAAAACCTAAGACCTTGAGGGGGGGGGAGGGGGCTTGGAGTAAAGGTTTTTTTCTTGGGCTATCATGTGATGTAACACTTTTTGACTAATAACTGACCCATCTTCTACAGCTGTGAATGAAACAAAAGCCACCACGAAGAGCGGCAAGAAGATACCAGCTGGTGCTGTGCCACTATTTGGTGACAGCGCAGGAGAGGATGACTTGTTTGGCAGCTCGCCAACATCCAAAGCGGCCGGGGTGAGTGCTGAAATTTTAATTTTGTGTATTTAGCTTACTCATGGTGAACGTTTGCGATAGTGTCAGGCTGCATCGGAAGTGTACCCCATGAGATATTTGACAGTCTTGCTTGTTATATTAAGCTAATTACAAGTTTGAACCAACTTAATTATTTAAAATTGAATTAAAAATACTTTAAAGAGTTGACTTTAGTTCTCTCTTTTTTTTGAGTAGTAGTAAGAAGTTCAGAGCTTAGCTGAAATTTCACACAAATGGAAGTTGATTGATAACAAAAAATCAGCTTGAAGTTATCTCACGTTACTCCTTTAACACGCAAGAACTTTGGCATTTCCGGTTCCTGAAGATTTTACTGGTGATAATAAATTAATTAACACATGCAGGGCCTCACACAGTGATCAAGTCCTACAACATTGTTCATATAGCAGAGGAACATTTCTAGTCACACAAACATTTGGATGCAACTCTTTCCAAAGTCAATCATGGGAAACAGTTTATGATTGAATATTGTTACTCTTTGCGTTTGTAATGTGTAACAAAAAGTGTATGCAGTGTAATATCAATGTGGTAGCTGATTATACGCACATCACCTTTGTATTTGTCAACATTTGTGTATACAATAAATGTCTGTGCTTAGTTTCCTATTCGTCAGAATCAAAATCAAATTCCTTTAAATTCATCAGTTTTTAATTTCTGTTTACAAAATTATTGATTAACCTTTTCTTCTCCATGGTCATTGGAATAAGAAGGATAAACTTAAAGGGAGGGTATACCTTTAGTAATTACTCCAACAATTAATGGCTATAAAAACTTACTCGGTAAGAAGTATTGCAGCTGTTGATAATGTATAGCATATTGAGAAACGATTCCCTTCTGAGGAATGTGGTTTTAAAGAGAGTGATTCAAAAGCATTTCAATCTGAAAAACGTCTCTGCATGATTGATACTTCACCTTTTTAAATGAAATTTTCACAGGTTAGTTTTATTGTATATGTCTACATTTATATAGGATTAAAACAATCGAACTGTTCCAAAAACCAAAGGTATACTTTGCCTTTAAATCAATTCAATTAAAATGCACTGCATACAACTTGATATTTGTTGTGAGTCGTATGCCAAAGCAAACTTCGCTTGAGGTGTTTATCCTTCCAGTTGCGTGCTTGTTCCTCTAAGTTCCTCATGGTTTCCCTTTTGTTAACTCGTGCTCTTCCCCTTCTATGTGCTTGTGTGTGTGTGTGTGTGTGTGTGTTTGACCCCATAACTAGAAAACCCTGTTCATGAGGGCAACCTCAGCTGCCAAGGATCGCCGTGGCAGTATGGTGAGTCACCCAATCACATGCATGAATGATGATCTTGTGCATGTATTACACTCCTCCCCCCTTCCCCAACCCACAAGCTTTATTCTCTCATAACAGTCGGAGATGAGAAATTTCAGACTTCAGATTTCAGACTTTCAACGAGTGACTCCAAGGTAAAATTCATATAGTACTGCACTTATTTTCCAATAGAAATAGTCCTTATGAAAGTGGAGAAAGTCTCTAACCTAACGATAAAATAGTGTAAAATGCCATTTTATTTTATACCCTTCTAGTGTGAATTTTGTCAATATCCCAAAACATCCACTGACGTCACATTTGAAGTATATGGGTCTTTACATTTTACGGGAATTGTTTATATGTAGTTTGTTCCTGAATTTCAATAATATTCAATCAAAACGGCATTGAATTTGACCTTTTGATTGCCGCAAAGATTTCTCTTGGAGTGTACAGACCTATTTGTTGTTGATAAAGATATCCAATGACGTTATGCTTCAAACTTCTTTCTGAAAGAGTATAACATAAAATGGCAATTTACACCATTTTAACTTGAAGTTAAAGACTTGAAATTTTTCTCGCACCATCATAAGGACTCTATCTATTGGAAAATGAGTGCATCACAAAAATGAATTTGACATCGGAGCCCCTCTTTAAAATATAAAGAAATCATGCCCATTGATCTACTTCTCTAGTGCTGAGGATACTGTTTCAAGAAGTTCCTTGGAATCTATTACACCAGGGGTTACCAAAAGGTGGAAGTGCAATCAATTCAACATACATGTACCTCCCTAAAATGTGGATTCTAGTTTCAGACCTTTTTGTCAGCATTGACTCTCACCCTTAACAGTGGTCCTCTGGTCAAATGCCTGTTAAAGTAACCAAGGACTTGTCAGAATTGGTCCTAGGAGTCCAGCTGGCCAGTGTATTGCTTGTCAAAGCTTAAACCACTGACGGCACTAGATTGTTCCTATGGTTCCAAATGTGAAATTTCCTAACAATGTTGAAAGGAAACATTAGGATAGGGACCAGTGAAGTAGTTGGCGGATAAGTGGAAATGACATACTAACTGGCTAGTCACAGAAAAAGTGAAGGGCAAACCCGGTGATGATACTTTATCCATCATTGTTGAGTGTCATGAAGCAGACTGTTGCTCTTGTGATGCAAGAATGGGAGTCTGTATCCCGGTTTAATGACAGTCAATATATTATGTATCAATCTTGGTAGATTGTCATGACCCTTTGTTTCTTGTAAGAAGCACCCTCTGTTTACAGGTTACTTCAGACTCTGGAGCTTGTTTATTGCCAGAAATTAATCTGTATAACCTGATAACCTACATTGTACATGTAGCTATGGAATGTTGTTTGTTAGTCTCCATTTTCTCCATTCATTGTGTCCATTTAGATTTGTCAGGTTTGGATCTTCAGAGCTGTAGTAATTAATTATGTTTTTACTTAATTTGATTTGATTTGATTTGATTTGATTTTGATTTGATTTGATTTGATTTGATTTGATTTGATTTGATTTGGTTAAAGTGCTTTAGGATTTTGATATGATATTGCTTTTGGATAAATGTGTGCAAGGAAAATGAAGAGAAAGTTTGGTCAACAGAAAAGATACAATTTTTTATTTTTTTTAAATTTTTTTGTTTTTTGTTCTTGTTCTTGTTTTTGTTTTGTTGTGTGCTTTTTCTTTTGTTTGTCATGCATTGATTCCAATATCCAGGGATGCTACATGTAAGTGCTGAGTGATCCTAAAGTGGTACAAGATAAACATGTATAAGAAATGCATATTATAGAGAGAAAAAAGGATATCTTTACAGCTTTCAATACATTTTTCAATTTGCATAATCTTTAGATATACATGTAACTACCCTCAAATTATCCCCAAAAGCTCCATTGAATTAAACAGGAATGGAGCTCTTCAGCTGATATCCTCCCATTTTTTCACTTGTTGCCATGTGTTCAGCAGTTTACCTTTTTCTTCGAACTAAGTACTAAGTTGCATGTCTGATGTAAACAAAATAAGATACATTTTTAAAATGCCGCTTCTCAGGGTATTTTGTAAACTTGGCATGATTCCTGGCTATACAGCAGTATACGGTAGTTGTTCTGACTGGTGCCCCCCCACCACCCCCCGGAAAAAAAAAAGGAAAACAAATTATGGAGACTTCCACTACAGGTCTAGTTAGCTCAATTGGTCAAGCACAGCACATTTTTCCGGAGGTCGCAGGTCCCGCTCTAGGCTATTTTACTTTGTTCGGCCCAAAATGATTGACATGTATATGTACCCAGTACATGCAGTAATGTGGTTTATTACGTGACATTTTTATAAGCTCAGACTTCTTATTCAAATCCTACTCTTTTCCAAGGGCTAAATATCTTACAAACTGGGTCAGTTTGTAAGGGTCCACCATGTGAATTGGGTCAGTTTGTAAGGGTCCACCATGTGAATTGGGTCAGTTTGTAAGGGTCCACCATGTGAATTGGGTCAGTTTGTAAGGGTCCACCATGTGAATTGGGTCAGTTTGTAAGGGTCCACCATGTGAATTGGGTCAGTTTGTAAGGGTCCACCATGTGAATTGGGTCAGTTTGTAAGGGTCCACCATGTGAATTGGGTCAGTTTGTAAGGGTCCACCATGTGAATTGGGTCAGTTTGTAAGGGTCCACCATGTGAATTGGGTCAGTTTGTAAGGGTCCACCATGTGAATTGGGTCAGTTTGTAAGGGTCCACCATGTGAATTGGGTCAGTTTGTAAGGGTCCACCATGTGAATTGGGTCAGTTTGTAAGGGTCCACCATGTGAATTGGGTCAGTTTGTAAGGGTATCGTAAGGTGTCAGATTGCCTGTGTGTTACTGCTCAATGTGCGTTTTAGGCGATGCGGCACAGTTAGATGCACACAATATCATTTGTTACATGCAGTCTGACTCCCAAAGTGTCAGAACATGGGTAGACTGTAGCCATGTGTGACTTGGGGATAACATTCTGGTTTTGACCTAATAGTTTGATTTTCTTTCTCAGGATTCCTTGAGGAGGAAGCAACAACGGGCGGAGAATAAAGCTAGTAAGGGAGGGGGAGGATTGTTTGATGATGAAGATGATGATGGATTGTTTGCTGCAGCACCAGCTCCAAAACCGGTCAAGAAAGGTAAGAAGAATCGACAATAAAACAATATTTCAATAGTGTAGCATTTGCATAATTTGCAATGGTTTCCTTTATCCCCATTGCAATTATGGCATCTATTAGATTGTTGCACTGTTAATTAATGGATTCAAACTGGCTTCTTGTCACCACTGGGCCTGCTTGGTGGTCTAGTGGTAAGACATCTGCTCAAGAATGGGGGTCATGGGTTCAAATCCCACCGGAGTAGTACATCTGTGGAGTTTTAGTGCAGGTCTCGGGGAAGTACTGATTATACAGTGCTTGTCACACATCGGTGTAGGTTTTTAAAACGGTTATAATGCTTTCTTTATTCTTGATACAATTATTACATCTGTTACATTTTTTTCTTGTTGCCTTTTCCATCTTTGAGAAAGTCAATTATGGGATGTTCATTGTCCATAATGTGAATAAAACCACATCTAAATGTTTAGTTGTATGTTTTTAAAAAAATATCAAAAAATTAACCTATCATTTAAAACAATGTGTAAACTGTACAGGTTGTGTTTGGTGGCACAACTGTGCACAAAATAAAAACTGTCATTGGTGTAACAACCTTTCTAATGCAGAATCATTTAACTGCATTGGTTGTTTACATTAGAAGAACTGCATAAAAGCTGTCTGTGTACCATGAGTACTGTGTACATGTAGATGCATTAACCTCATGATATCATATTGCAGGAAGGCATGGTTTTTTATCATCCATGAACTAAAATTTATATAAAAAAATTCTTTTTCTGAATTTGTATCGCTTTTATCAATTTTTGTATTGTATGTAGTTTATTAAATTTTGATCTCTTGTTTTGTTTGCCTTGTTTATCTTGAGCTAAATGCACGAGGGCAACAGTGATTAAGTTCACTTATTTAATGCCTGTCATCAACTACTGTTAGTATTTATAATATGTGATCATTTGTTCTTGTTTAACTTATTTTGTAATATTGCTGCTAATGAAAAGATAATTACAATAACATTATATATTTGGTTTGCGGTAACACCATGTGTATATCTACTTGCTAGGTAGATTTTGTTCTATGAGAACCTGTCTTGCCTATTATTCTACTGCCGCAGAGTAGAATATTCGGAATTTGGGAGACTTCTCAGTTCGGAAAAAACTGTCCTTCTTATTAACTGCTACCTGGGCGGGAGGTAGGAAATCGGGGGGGGCTACTACTTTCGCTATGTGGATCGGGGGGACTTCTCGTTAATAACTACACTGCAGCGGAGTGAGTCTAAATAGGTCTCAACGTTTCGACTAGCTTGCTCTAGTCATCGTCAAGATGATGACTAGAGCAAGCTTGTCGAAACAGTTTATGACATTGATCAGTCAGACAGTAGGAACGTTAAAACATGTACATTTTGCTGCTTGAAAACTTGATGATTTGAATGAAGCACTATTCTAAAAAGCTTCTGCAGCTGTACATGCTTTGTAGCAACAAGTGTAGTTCTAGCATTTTCAGAATATAAGCCACCCAGAATGTAAGCCATGGCTAACAACATTAAAGTAAGATTGAGACGTCGATGTACAGGCGCCACATCGAAGTGCATCAATGTATAAGCTGTGGCTTTTATTCTGACAATTACACTATGTAGACAAAATAAAAATAAAAACCAAAACATTTGTCTTATGTTTCTTGCAAACTTGTGGTTTGAATATAGCTTTCTCCAAACCACTGTCGTATCATCCCTCATATCACCTTGTTTTGGAATTATCTTTCAGAGCCAACAAAGAAGACGGTGGATCTGTTTGATGATGATGATGATGATGGAGATTTATTCGGAGGAAGCTCTGCTGCAAAACCTGCTGCTGCTGCTCCACCATCTCTTGAGAAGAAAGAATCCACCAAGAAAAAGGTATTTTCTTATTTGATATCGGAATGAATTACTTGAAGCTTGGACACTTGTGACACTTGGAGTTATGTGATGTAGTAAAACCTTGTAGCATTCTGACGAATAGCTAGAATACATTAGTCAAAATGTTCAAAGATACTCATTTCAGGGTTTTGTATAGCTGCTTGCATCAGTACATGAATGTCGTACATGTAATTCAATTTGAGGTAAAGTTGTATGTCACACAAAACATACACATGAGAGGCTCTGTGCAAAAACATGGTATCTGGTGCCATTTGCTTTGTCTCGGTTGTTTTGGGGGTTTTTTGTGGGCATTTTTGCACCAGTATGATAATTATCCACATCTCTCCTGTTTATTTAAAAATCACATTTTTCAAAAATGGTCAATGTTTCCCCTTAACAGCGTCCTGCAGGAGCCGTGTCGATGTTCGGCACTGTCGATCCTTTAGCTGCCAGGAAAGCATCTGAGGATCCTGAGGATGAAGAGAAGGTATCATCTACCCCGCCTCCCGTTGCCAAGAGGGAGCCCAAAGCAGCTGAGAAGAAGTCGGCTATGTTTGACGATGACGAGGTTGAAGGAAGCCTGTTTACTGAGAAGACCAAGAGGTTTGAAAACCCAAAGAATGATGTCTAAAAAAGCAATTACATCAAGCTTCAGATTTGAACTTTTATATTGGTGGATATACAATCTATTAAGGTTTGCAGTAACACCATGTACATGAAATATCTCTCAACAAGTTCTAGTGGTTCTAAAAAGAACTGGTGGTGAAACAACTCGATGTGTCGATCAGTATGCACTGATCATTTTGGCAGCCTGCAGCATCAGAATTCAGATTTCTTCTGAAGATGATCAGAGCATACTCATTGAAAACATTGAGTTGTTACATCATCATATAGAACTACCATAAATCATGGAGATAATTTATGTACATGGTGTGCCCACAAATCTTTGTAGACTTTAATTACGAACCTTTCTAGATTATGTATTAATTTAAAAACTAATAGATTGTCAGGAGATGAACATTAAGAAAGCTTGTCTAAAAAGCTGATTAATGGATATTTATTTGCAGAGAAAACAAAGCAGTTTGAAGACAAAGAATGATATTCGATGAGCAGGTTTAAAAGCGTTAAAAAACATGTAGAGTTCCAGGCTAGGAATTTCAATTTTAAAAGGGGGCAAGCAATGCCAATTTGATTTTAGCCACTTTCATCTGAAACTCTTAAACTCTGTCAGACTATTTTAAAGGGGCACCAAGTCCTGGAACAATCTGGCAACAAATGCCTGGGTGACCTTTTTGTAATTTCAGGCCTACAGATTTTGTAAGAGCTATATCCAATGGATATACAGAGAGATTACTCAGTTGTTGAACCAGAAACTGAAAAACCACATCAGTGGTCCTGTGATCATGCCAAGACTCTGAGTCATCAGAGTGTGTGTTCAAATCCTGGTCACAGGACTTGTGTCCTTGGGTAAAAAACACTTGACTGTGACTGTGAAGTAAATGGGTACCTTTGGGAGTAGAGATCAATGATATGATTGTGAATGATTAGTAACCTGTGTGCCTAGTTGGTTGCCGGTGCTGCATACTCCTAAGGAGTTGATATTGTTTCAGGAATGTTTTAAGCCCGATGAACTGGGATAGGAGTAGTGTGAGGAGCTTTGATGCTTGGTTTAACAGGGCCTCATAAATGCCTATTAACCCATATCAGTCTGACCTTGTCACCGTACATAAACACCGTTCATGTATAAGCTCATGTATCACTTATTGCTGCATTACAATAAGCATTCATTATTTCATCATCATCATCATGCCTTGCAAATAAACATACCCCTAACAAGCTGTATTTTGTTGGAAAAGGTACATAATTCTCTTCAATATGATGTATATTTTGCAATTTTTCCTGTCTTATATCACTAGTAACGAGAGTGTAAAGAAAGAAACTAAGTTATTGTTTACATCAAGGTTTTCCCATAAATGGGCTTTCACAGCGGTTGTGTGTTCTATGTGAAATCATGTAGTTAGGCAGATATGGGTTAATATTCTATTATTGTAAGTGGCCAGAATCCAGAGCATGTGAACTTGTTTGACCCAAGATTTCAAACCAAACTCCAAATAACTTGATTTTCTATGTTTTACTCATCAGCAAAACAGCTCCAGCCAGTGTACCGACCAGGAACTCCTTATTTGCAGATGAAGACGGGGAGCAAGATGGACTCTTTGCCGATAAGGAGAGTATTCATGTTCCAGCAGCTTCTAAACCCGCTGTTTCCAAAGTGAGTCAAGTTGTTAGAATGAATTGCTCAAAGAAAAAATCAGGTTCTTCCATGGTTAGCAACTTTCCACGCTTGGCAGCTCTATAAAGTTTAGGTTCTTCCATGGTTAGCAACTTTCCACGCTTAGCAGCTCTATATAGTTTAGGTTCTCCTGTGGTTAGCAACTTTCCACGCTTCACAGCTCTATAAAGTTTAGGTTCTTCCATGGTTAGCAACTTTCCACGCTTAGCAGCTCTATATAGTTTAGGTTCTCCTGTGGTTAGCAACTTTCCACGCTTAGCAGCTCTATAAAGTTTAGGTTCTCCTGTGGTTAGCAACTTTCCACGCTTCACAGCTCTATAAAGTTTAGGTTCTCCTGTGGTTAGCAACTTTCCACGCTTGGCAGCTCTATATAGTTTAGGTTCTCCTGTGGTTAGCAACTTTTCACGCTTGGCAGCTCTATAAAGTTTCACCCTTACCTGATGCTGATATGTTTGTTGTACTTAACATTGATTGGAGCTCAGTGGTATGTTATTCATTTCATATCATGAATATGTAAATATCTTTAAACCAATAACAGCCTGATGCTGACAAGAAGTCTTCCGGTGGGAGTTTATTTGATGACATTGATGGTGATGATGAGGATGATCTATTTGGAGCAGCCTCACAACCCAAGGAAGCGTGAGTCATTGTATTTATTTACTTCAGTTGGGTTTGATTTCTGTCATGTCTGTATAAACTTAGAATTAAATCTTTTATTGTGAGGGAAAAAATTTTACAGGCATGCAAGTTATCAGCATTTTGGGTTTCTCAGCTGTGTCTGAAGAATTCAAAAACACAGTACAAAGTCTTATTTTAGAAATAAGGGTTTGCGGTGCCATGTAAAAATCTCTGTAATGAAAAGTATAGTCTGATTACTTTGGGTTTTTTTTTTCAGAAAGAATGTTGATTTCCAAAAAAATTACTGTAATTGTAGAGATCGAGTTAAAATTCTTAAAATTAGCCGTGCCAAATTTCTTGACTTGGATTGAAGAGGTCAAGTGGTCTACAAGGTCTAGAGTACTAGACTTAGCTTCCAGATGGCAGAGTCATCAGAATATGGGTTTGCATGCTAACTTATGCTGGTCATTGTGCTTGTGTCTCTACGAAAGACTATTAGCCATAATTGGCTTCTTTTCATCCAGGTTTAGTCCCTTGTGAATGTATGCTCTTAACGGAGTTCAGAAAGTCCAAGGTAATGTCGGATGACCAGTGATCATTGTTTCTTTTGTTTAGTTTCAGTCAATGCAGTTAGGCATGTTATTCAAGTTGTGGTTTTGTTTATCTTACAGGACAAAGAAGAAGCCAGCTGGAGGTGTGGCTTTGTTTGGAGGGGCGGACATGTTTGGAACATCACCAAAGAAAGACGATATAGAAGAGAAACCCAAAGTCAAGGTAAAATGTTATCTAGCTGTCTAGAGGTCAAGGGTCATTCAACCCAGAGGTTCTTAACAAAGATGCCGCCTATCCACAATTGCTCTAGTTGTAGATATTTTGGTGTTTTGCATTATTCACTTTCTCCGTTTTTATTCCTTCAGAGACGTGACAAGAGTCCAAAATCCAGAACAACGTTGAGTTTGTTTGACGACAATGATGAGAAAGATGATCATCTGTTTGGTGACAAACCGAAAGAAACAAAAGATGATATGGTAAGAGTCCATACCCCCCCGGCCCAACTTCATAGATCTGAAAATAACTCTGAGTGAAATTCTAAAGCAGATGTAACGTTCACGAAGTGTAGAATTTAAAGGTGAGGATGTATTGTGCTTTTGTCTTCTCAGATGACAAGACGTCGTACTAAGAGTAAGAGTGTGTTTGACGATGAAGAGGTACTCTTTAAGATCCACGAAGAAGCACCCCCTGTTGATCTCTTTGGGTCAGTTAGTCCGGTCGCAGCGGCTAAGGTAAGCTTTATAAAGATTCTCCAAGTTGTATTTTTCATTTCTTACCCTTTACTTTTCTCTTTAACCAAAGATAAGATTACAAATACTGTCAGACAATTTGTCAAGGTTTTTTTTCGGCATTAAGTTTTTGTTTTACAAGTGACCAAGATAGCCCTGATTTCCCATGAATCTAAGCTTATGACAGAATTGAGAAGTATTATCTGCTTACTAAGGCTGGAACCACTAGTTAGAACCACTAGAGTGACGGTAATTTTGTAATAATGTATGGTTTAGCAGCTGCCCATGGTTTAGCAGCTTTATGAATAGGGATATTAAACTTCTCTTGTGCCCACTAAACATTAGCCCGATTCAAACCTCGATAAGCCAAGATCAGCCTCCTCAGCTTCAAAAAGCCTCTTCAGTGATGAGGATGATGATGACCTCTTCAGCGCCGCGGCAAAGGCGTCGATAAAACCCACTTCCAAACCTTCATCTACTAAAAAACCTGAGACCACTACCAAGCTGAAGAGCGACCCTAAGGTTGATTTGTTCACCGGTGAGGGTGATGATGGGGATCCATTGGGAGGAGGAGTTAAACCTCCCGAGGTCAAAGTGAGGTCTGGGAGTAGACCGTCTCCTCCTGAGGTGAAGGCAAAACCGTCAGCAGAGATGGCAAGTGAGGATGGTTCAGCCGAGGCTGACCCCTTGTTTGGGGAACAGGTAAGGCAGGTGTAAAGATGAAATCAGTGCATGTCTGGATAATGTCTGTGCTCAATTGTGTTGCCTTTCTGATAAAGTGTTGCAGGTTTTTTTTTTACTTTGATCATCATTTTGAAAGTTTGTGTTACATTTGCCTGAGTGTTCAGTCATATTTGCTTACTTGTGATTTGTCATTTTCACTTCTTTAAGGGGTTTTGTATGTATTGATTTATAGTTCTTTCTTTCTCGTTTTTCATAATGTCTTTCTGATATTGAAGGCACATGTTATATACTGTAGGTGTCTGTGTATCTTGTAAATATCTCTGTTTTTAGTTGCATCCATTGCCTTGCTTTCATGATGACTGTAACTGATGTTTGTTTTTGTATCGATTCGTCTACTTACTGTGTGTATGTCATTTGATCTTCATGACTACCTTTGTATGAAGACTGTGCAGTCAAGTCGTCATGCTGCTATGTAAACACATACAACCACAAGGAGGCTTGAAGGGAAACAAGTCTGCTCCCCTTTTGTACAAAGTATTCATTCCTGTGGTTTCAGACAGGGAATATGACCAAAAATGCTGCATCATAATTAAGGTCTTTTGATGGCTATGGGCGTGTTCGAATTCGTGGCTGCGGCTGTTGCTAAGGGTGTTGGTTTGTAGGCAAAGTTGCTTGAATCTGTTGCAGCTTAACTTATGAAAGATCAATGCGTAGATTAAGGGAGCGTCTCAAACGTCTGAACAGCAGTAATGTTCCAATTGGATCGGTTAGGTATTCCAACAGGCGTACATGGACCGGTCTGTTGGATCAGTAAGGTATTCCAACAGGCGTACATGGACTGGTCTGTTGGATCAGTAAGGTATTCCAACAGGCATACATGGACCGGTCTGTTGGATCAGTAAGGTATTCCAACAGGCGTACATGGACCGGTCTGTTGGATCAGTAAGGTATTCCAACAGGCGAACATGGACCGGTCTGTTGGATCAGTAAGGTATTCCAACAGGCATACATGGACCGGTCTGTTGGATCAGTATGGTATTCCAAGAGGCATACATATGGACTGGTCTGTTGGATCAGAATGGTATTCCAACAGGCATACATGGACCGGTCTGTTGGATCAGTAAGGTATTCCAACAGGCATACATGGACCGGTCTGTTGGATCAGTAAGGTATTCCAACAAGCGTACATGGACCGGTCTGTTGGATCAGTATGGTATTCCAACAGGCATACATGGACCGGTCTGTTGGATCAGTATGGTATTCCAACAGGCGAACATGGACCGGTCTGTTGGATCAGTAAGGTATTCCAACAGGCATACATGGACCGGTCTGTTGGATCAGTAAGGTATTCCAACAGGCGAACATGGACCGGTCTGTTGGATCAGTAAGGTATTCCAACAGGCATACATGGACCGGTCTGTTGGATTAGTATGGTATTCCAACAGGCGAACATGGACCGGTCTGTTGGATCAGTAAGGTATTCCAACAGGCATACATGGACCAGTCTGTTGGATCAGTAAGGTATTCCAACAGGCGAACATGGACCGGTCTGTTGGATCAGTAAGGTATTCCAACAGGCATACATGGACCGGTCTGTTGGATCAGTATGGTATTCCAAGAGGCATACATATGGACTGGTCTGTTGGATCAGAATGGTATTCCAACAGGCATACATGGACCGGTCTGTTGGATCAGTATGGTATTCCAAGAGGCATACATATGGACTGGTCTGTTGGATCAGAATGGTATTCCAACAGGCATACATGGGCTGGTCAGTTGGATCAGTATGGTATTCCAACAGGCATACATGGACCGGTCTGTTGGATCAGTATGGTATTCCAACAGGCACACATGGACCGGTCTGTTGGATCAGTAAGGTATTCCAACAGGCATACATGGACCGGTCTGTTGGATCAGTATGGTATTCCAAGAGGCATACATATGGACTGGTCTGTTGGATCAGAATGGTATTCCAACAGGCATACATGGACCGGTCTGTTGGATCAGTATGGTATTCCAACAGGCACACATGGACCGGTCTGTTGGATCATTAAGGTATTCCAACAGGCATACATGGACCTAGACTTGATTCAAGTCCCGTTCTCGTGCGAGAGGTCCCCAAGCATATCGTGCCAACTAGCAAACAAGCCGTACAGTGCGCGCTCGCCGTCAAAATGTGGTCCCGAGAATGGGACTTGACGAGGTCGTTTCTTACACTGCATGTTGTTATTGGAAAATCTCCCCAAATGGGGAGATGAACAAAACCAATAGGAGCGTGGCAGCGCTGCCCCCCCAGTAAAATATTCATTACACTCTGTGACATCACAGTGCAAGACATTGTAAGTGCACGCGTCTAAACGCGGTGACACGTGGGGGGCGGGCAAACTCATCAGCAGGCAAGTGGGTGTCGGTACCAAAGTCATTGAATTGCACTTCCCAAAGTTCAAATTTTGCAAACAAAACCGACCCAAATGTATGTTACAACGTATTAACTTAAATTTTTATGAACATTCAGTGCTTTCTTTTTATAATTAATTGGTTATTCAAAAATGTATTTCAATCCTCATCTAAGTACTTAACCCCCACAAATAACAAATGAACGAGTCTTCTTTTTGAATGCGTTTGATTGGACAACACGTATAACGCAGCAAGTCTACATATTCATTGTTACAACGTATTAACTTAAATTTTAATGAACATTCAGTGCTTTCTTTTTATAATTAATTGGTTATTCAAAAATGTATTTCAATCCTCATCTACCCTTACAACGTATTAACTTAAATTTTAATGAACATTCAGTGCTTTCTTTTTATAATTAATTGGTTATTCAAAAATGTATTTCAATCCTCATCTAAGTACTTAACCCCCACAAATAACAAATGAACGAGTCTTCTTTTTGAATGCGTTTGATTGGACAACACGTATAACGCAGCAAGTCTACATATTCATCTACATACTCATCTAAGTACTTAACCCCCACAAATAACAAATGAACGAGTCTTCTTTTTGCATGCGTTTGATTGGACAACACGTATAACGCAGCAAGTCTACATATTCATGATTGAATACATTTACATATCAGGCGACTGCGGCATCGTCAAGTCCCTGTCCCACGTGCGGAACAGGTTGGGGAATGCAGACCATCACAAAACAATAGTTTTCTGGCAATGGCATGGGATTGGGACTTGAGTCAAGTCTAACATGGACGGGTCTGTTGGATCAGTAAGGTATTCCAACAGGCATACATGGACCGGGTCTGTTGGATCAGTAAGGTATTCCAACAGGCGTACATGGACCGGTCTGTTGGATCAGTAAGGTATTCCAACAGGCGTACATGGACTGGTCTGTTGGATCAGTAAGGTATTCCAACAGGCGTACATGGACCGGTCTGTTGGATCAGTAAGGTATTCCAACAGGCGTACATGGACCGGTCTGTTGGATCAGTAAGGTATTCCAACAGGCGTACATGGACCGGTCTGTTGGATCAGTAAGGTATTCCAACAGGCATACATGGACCGGTCTGTTGGATCAGTATGGTATTCCAAGAGGCATACATATGGACTGGTCTGTTGGATCAGCAAGGTATTCCAACGGGCATACATGGACCGGTCTGTTGAATCAGTATGGTATTCCAACAGACATACATGGACCGGTCTGTTGAATCAGTATGGTATTCCAACAGACATACATGGACCGGTCTGTTGGATCAGCAAGGTATTCCAACGGGTATACATGGACCGGTCTGTTGGATCAGTAAGGTATTCCAACAGGCATACATGGACCGGTCTGTTGAATCAGTATGGTATTCCAACAGACATACATGGACCGGTCTGTTGAATCAGTATGGTATTCCAACAGACATACATGGACCGGTCTGTTGGATCAGCAAGGTATTCCAACAGGCGTACATGGACCGGTCTGTTGGATCAGTATGGTATTCCAACAGGCATACATGGACCGGTCTGTTGAATCAGTATGGTATTCCAACAGACATACATGGACCGGTCTGTTGGGCCGCTGGAATGCTCCACTGAAACGTTAAAAATGCGGATACCGGTTACATGTTTTCTCTCATGTACAAATGATCTCTTAGTTTGGCACAGTGTTGTGGTCCAGCAGAATGTTCGTGCGCCTACGGAAGTTCCTCCGCGCCTAGACCATGCCCGCTTTTTGAGACGCTCCCTGAAAAGAAGCCATCTTGCAAACGCATAAAGCTAAAATGAGGCCTCCTTTACAAGAAAAGAATCATTGTGACTTTAAGTCTTTGTGTTATTTCTTGTATGTGACCTTTTTTCCTCCTGTAGTTTGTATAAACTTCAACTAAAATTGCTTTGTGTGTCTTGCCTTTTAGAGAAACTTCAACTGCTTGTTTTGTGTTGAATAAGACATTAACAGTAATCCATTTTTTTTAAGATGTAAACTTTTTTTTAGTAAAGTTATTATGATGTTCATTGGTTTAGAATGTTAGTCCCAAGCAATGGAATTTCTGGGGGTTTTTTTCACTCTAAAGTACACAACTACCCATTTTCACCAAAGTTTATGCAACCACTTACCATAGAGAAAGGACCACAGAAGGAGTTTGAACTTCCCGGGCTATAAAATCTAAGCCAATTACTGTTATCAGACACCCCTGGTATGCCCATTGCCAAAGCACTACGACCGCATGCTGGGACCACTTGATTAAACGACCGCAAGCCTCCTTTGACGCGATACGTTCGTCGCCGACATTTTAGCTGGTAATCGGTAACCTCCTATGCTTTGTACGGTGAAAAACTCAACACTGACGTCAGTTCACTGCAGCGATTTCCCACTCTCTCTGGAGAGAACAAAATTAAATGTGAACAAGCTAAGCTTTAACGCATGCGCAGTGTTTATTGGTGACTTGTACATGAGAAGTACCGATGTGCAGTTTCTGTATATTCGAAGCAGTATATTTCAACGTTTGCTCGACGAAAATCGGCCAAGTTTTCCGTAAATAATGGTCCATTTATGAAAAAGTCATTCCTAGGGGATAGGTTATTAAATATGATATTTTCATGAAAATGCATAACCCTGCAAGCTAACGAAATAGTGCATGTTCTTTGTCATGAAATGGGCTTTCTTATGATGTATGCCTTCACGTTCCCCAGTGTTACCCAACTGCAAACAAAGACTTGAAAACCAAAAATGTTTTAAGTTTTAACGTGGAAGTGATGGTCAGAGTGCAGCACTCGCTGAGTGACAGGTCAATGTTTACACTAGCCTAATTGCGGTCGTAAAACCGCAGATCTTATCAGCGCAGTGACGAACGTCAGGCACTTAGAAGTGCTACAAGTTGTAACTCCTTCTGTGGTCCTTTCTCTATGCACTTACTGAGCCATATACTCCCCTTTGTACCTAATGATACCTTTGAAAGCTTCGATATCTTTTAATATCAGCCATCTCTTGAATTTTAAAAATATTAACAATATTTTTGTTGTTTTAATGTATGAAATACCAATGGTAGTAAATCGGGCCATTGTTGATTTCTTTCTGACTTCACTGTTTTCAGCCATCACTCCCTGCCACTGCAGTCAAACCTAAGAAGCCTGCCGGTGCAGTGTCGATGTTTGCGGGGCTGGACCCCTCTGTTATCAAACGACAGATCTCATCAGAATCAACCAATGAGGACGAAGGAGAGGATAAGGTAGGATTGATGGAATCACTCGGCAAAGATGGTGAGGAAACAAAACTCTAGGGTTCCATGGGAAAGATCACGTCCATAGTCCTGATGAAAAAAACTTTGTTATATCCTGAATCTGGGAGGTAATTTCTTGCATCCTTAAGTTGCTCCCATGAGTTGCTCATTTATATGAAAATGCCTGAAATTGTTCTCAGAATTAAATGTCAAGTTTTAAGTTTTCGATCAATTGGAATTTATTTTATTATTTTCTTTGATAGAACAACTTTTCTCCATAAGTCCCTAGACAGTTTATAATGTATCATAAGAACAAATCACGCATTGGCACCTTTTCCCTCAATTGTTAAAAAAAGAGAAGCAACATTTTTGTTTGAGAAGACTGCAAGGCTAGTTCATATGCAACAGCAAACACTGATGCCTCAGTCAAACTGCTCGCCTTGGATGTCAAGCTCCACTTCACAAGCTTGTTTTGAAATTTGCACAGAAACAATAATTGTTTCTGTGTTGGACCACCTATGAAAGAAGTACCTCGATCAGGAGGCTATTTTGAATATTGGGATGGGAGAAAGTTTCCCTTAAATGGTTCTTGGTGAAAAGCAAATAAGACAAACTTTGATGTCCAATTTCTTCAGACTTTCACAGCCAGCATCCAGAACTGGGATCTGGAATCATGATTTCTTTTTGACGTTTACCCAAAATGTTGTACATGTAGCTGTGTTTTAGTGTAGTTGGTAAAATAGATGCATGACAGTGATATGTATGGATAGGTTGTACACCTTCAGTGAAGTTGGTTTATGCTTTAATATTTGTAGTCAGATATAATGTATTTTAAGATAATTGCTACAGAACTTATGCATATTCATTAGGCAGCTACCATTCAGGGGTCGGAGGGTTTCAAATTATTTTGCTAGAATTTCTTTGAAAGTTATTATGTTTAATTAATTCATCTGAGAATTGTACTGTAATTTTTTGACATATAGAATAATTGTTAACTATTGGCCAATCCAGGTCCCCAAAGGCCAGGTTCATACATTATTCAAGAAAGGAATAATGAGAACAATGAATGGTGAATGCCAATTTAAATTTATTCAAATTATCAAGAGTTGTACAAATGTTAATTTTTGGCGACAACCTTTGATTTGTCTGTTATTAATGTATGAACCAAGCTTGAGACGATTCATATAGGAGCTTACAATGACTGGTGTTTTACTTGAAGGTACCCCCACCTGTAGCATTTCGTATCAAAGTTACACATGAAGATAAATACTTGTATATGCTTATATTCCAAACAGCGTAACCGTTTACCGAGTAGCGGTTCTGACTATACAAGCCCTAAGCCTTTCATGGCTCCGTCCTCCTCACCTAATAAGCCAGTCTCTGTCATCCGCTCAGTCAAAGCACCCCAGGCTAAGAAGAGCCCCGGTGCTGGGAACAGAGTTAGCATGCTTCAGGTTGGACATAATTACTTTTCATTCCGTTCATTTTCTTTCAATTTCTTTATTTTCATTTTTTTTTTATCCCCCAAATCAGTCCTTGTAGTCTCCAGTTCCATCTCATGCTCGCTTAGCTCTCTGTTAAAAACAAAACATTACTCCAAAAAGTTATCACTTAATGAAATAATTACATGCCTTTTTTATTCTTCTTAAAATACTTTTTACTGTATATTTACAGAATGAACAAATTAGAGATCTGTGTAATAAGACAAATTTATTTCCTTCCGTTTGATGTGTTTGTTTTTGTTTGTTGGGGTGTTGGGGTGTTTGTTTGTTTGTTTTGTTTTGTTTTGTTTTGGACTTTGTATTTATTTATTTAATTGTTTTATTTAAATATTATTCCTTTAGCAATGCTCTCTCAGATATTTCAAATTTAACAAGAATACAAAAACTATTTAATTGTTTTATTTAAATATTATTCCTTTAGCAATGCTCTCTCAGATATTTCAAACTTAACAAGAATACAAAAACTTGAGCTCTTTTATCACAATTTTATTATCACATCCTTAATATATATTCCCTTTTTAATTTGTTTAATACCCATTCTTGTTTTTATTACTTTGAAAATTATTTTAAACTTTTTGGTATTAGTCAGTTGCTGCATTTCTGTCATGTGACACTTAGTCTTTAACCCTAACACCCTAGGGATAATTCACTGGTGTCCTTCCTCACTCTTAACAAACTCTTACACCATGATATGCTAACTCAACATCCCAAACTGTTGAGACTCTGATTATGCTGGTATACCGGATCCCATGTTAAGCATAATCAGTTTACTGGTGCAGTCCTCAGTCCAACTGAATCAAACAAAACATGCAGTTGGATGTTGATGTATTGGGGTGGTTCAGTCAAGTGTCCCTTATCCATAATGTAATGACTCTCTATCAAACTTCCACTACTGAGCTTTGCAAGACCACTAATTGTACATGTAAATGTTTGTTATTTGACTTTCTTTCTTGACGTAACAATGTGTAGAAATAAGCACTTATACCCGCACTACCACAGTGAATACCTCAGTTGCAGTATTATCTGTTGATTGGTTTCATCTTGGCCTCCATCTTCAAGTTTTTTTCTGCGTAGAAAAGCATCAGTTACCAAAAGAAAGGACAGAAAAACTGTTCCTATACCAGTTTGCTGACAATTGTTTTTACCACTTTTGTTTCGTTCAATCCTTTTTTGACTTGTTGATTTTATTAAACTTCAAACAAGCTTGAGGGTTTTGTTATATTCAGATTGAGTGCACACTTTGCATCCAATGGTCCAATGGTGGTCGACATGAAGAGAGTTTAGCCAATGTACAGATGTTATACATGTACTTCTCATCAATGCACTTTATGTACACATTCCTTTTCATTCTTATTGTTGATTTCATGTCTTCATTTATCATCATTTATTACCAAATACCGATGCAAATATATCTTAGTTACTTTGAGTCCTTGCAAATTGGTCTGTGAGTACGGTGCATTAGCAATTATACACACAGAAATCAAATCAATTGTTGAGATCAATTGTGAGAGATGTTTGAAAAACTTTAAAATGATACAAATTTTATATATTAACATTGCACAGAGCAGAAATGATACATTTGCACCGGTATTCACTTGCATTAACATGTCCATTATGATAACCCTGCAAGCAAGAATGCAAAGCCAACAACCCTGATGCTCAAAGCAGAAAGAGTACCACTGTCCCATTGTTAATTCAGTGAAGTTAGCTTTGCAAACACAATATAAACCAGGCGATGTTTGTAGTCAATATTAACCCTTTAGAGGCTATGCTTTTCTGTATAATCATCACTGACACCCAGACATGGCAGATTTTTCCCTGATCTTTTCAAGTGAAACTGTCCATTGCAGGTATTATTTTTTTATTAAGATCTTAACCAGGAAAAATAGAAAAATTTTAAACACTGTTGTTATAATTGGTCAGTCTGTTGGGTCAATGTTCAAAACAGTGTGGTCTCTAAAGGGTTATTCCATTTTTAACCTATCGGTGTTGGGATCATTAAAAATGAACTCCCTTGCACACTTTGGTATTCTGTAAAACTATTCTGGGGGCAAATTACATAAAGCTGGTATGAACAAAAACTTGCTTAGCACTAAAATATACTGGTCAGCAGAAACAGGCAAGATAACATGCAAGATCACATTGATGGCCGTACTGGTGCTTCACTATTCAGTCCTAAGTAAATACATTTGCCAAGCAGCAATTTTCTGCTCAACTTCTCTTTGAAATTGGGCCCTGTCCTGCTAATCATACAAGTTGCAGGGACCCAGTCATAAACAGTATTTCTGCTATTTCTGCTTAGCAAGATTTTTCTGTGCTTAGCATTTTAAGTCATGGTATTTTGGCTGGTAACCTTACTCTGGTAAGCATTATTGTTTTGGTGTTAACCTACTTTTTGTGCCTAAGCAGCTCTATGAAATTGGTGAACAGGGTAACCTGCAATAAGTCAGCGTTGTTAAGTTGCCCTTATTTATATAAAAACCATTATAAACATGTAATCACTCTGTGATGAAGCAAGTGCCTAGTTAACAAACTCCTCGCATCACAGTTTTAAGATAATCCTAAATTGTGATCATGGTGTTCATTTTAAAGGTATTCTACTACGTTGGTAATTGTTGGTCAGTAGTTTTTGGCTTTCACATTTAAAAATCTATCAAGTTTTTTGTGATCATTTCCGATAATGTACCATACCTTTAAGTTGACTACATTCATGACAAAGGATAAGTCACAACTGTTTTTCTGTATCTAAACAAATTTACTTGAATGAGTGTATTGTAGTTTATCACAAGTAAATTACATTTGATCATAAGCTGGATTCATGGGAAAATCGTCCATCTCCTCACAAAGCCATTTCTTTATCACTTTTCTCTTCACAGTTTCTTGGTCGCTTATTAAAGTGCTATTTTATTCTGCTCTGTTTTGCATGCCTACGTTTGTCTACAATGTCTAGATTGACATTACCTTTCCGTCTTTCCTTTTGAACAAATACATGTAGCAGAGCTGTAGTAACAATGTGATGCTAAATTAGATGCATGCCGTAGTAAAGCAGTAGTATTGTGATGAAGATAAATTTGTTGATTCACGAAAGGCTTGAATGCTGTAGATGTTAGTTCCTGTGAGTAAGGCGTTCGAGTACATTTTGTGTCCCATGTTTCTTCTACATTCAGTTCCTGCAGTCCTCCAACAGTAACAAAGTGGAAGTCTTGATGCTGCTGAAGAATTCCCCCGCCCTGTCCTCCGCCCAAAAGACCAAATTACTCTCCACATCCACCCAGACCCCACCGCCCAGACCCTTGTCACCTCCTGCTAGATCCATGTCACCCCCTTTACCCCCTCCTCGCCATTTATCACCTCTAGCTAGACGTACTCCTGTAGCCAGATTCCTCTCACCTCCTGCACTGCCTCGCAGGCCCTTATCTCCCCCTCTAAGGCCACTCTCCCCCTTGACTAGAACATTGTCCCCACTAGACTTCACAACAACACAGAGACCTTGGTCACCACTGCAACCTATATCACCTCCCATTATGCAGAATAGCCATGGAAAGTCGGACTTGATCCTTCCAAAGGCCATGAGAAAATGCCTCAGAGCGATGGACTTCCCAAAAGGCAAGAAAACAAAAAATCCTCATGTAAAAGAGACGAAACCTCAAAATGGACTGAGCCATGCAGAAAAGGCTTCCAAGCTGCCAAGACTTGTACTTCAGAGACTGAAATCCTCCCCTGTGTTCGACCAAGGCCTGAGACACAACAGCCCTCCCATTAACAGAAACAACAACAGTCCGACAAGTCCAAACAGAACCCGCAGTAGACATCCTTCCGATCCTTGTAGCATCAAGAGAAAGCAACATGCACGCCTGAAATTTAGTCCCAGTGATGCTCTGCTGACCATGGGATCTAAGGCACTGGCAATAACTCCGAGGCTGTTCCAGAAAGAAGGCGATAAACCTCCAAAGCCGCTACCGCTTCCTCCTCAAACACCACGTCATCACAATGGTATGAGGACACGGCCTCCACCCCAACGGCCAACTGTACCCCCACCTCGAACTCCTCCCCCACCTCCTAAAACAGACTCTTATGAATTCTCCTCAGACTCTGAGGCAACTCACGATGGCTGCCCTCGTCAATGTCCAGATGATTATGATATCCGCACCTCAGTACTACCAGATCTACCATCTCTCAAGAGGTCCCCAAGAAGACATGCTCTTCATCATCCTCTCCAGAAAGGCAACATTGTGAACGATTCAAACAGTGAACCTCCTCATAAACCAACCAAGCCCCCACTTAGCCCCACATTTGTGTTATCTGCCAAAATCGGATTACCGGATAGGTCAAGGCTCAGTCCATGCCTGACTCCATCTCCCCCGACATCCCCAGTTTGGTTTTCTCAGCATCCGCCTCATCATCCTGCTGTACCAAAAATTCCCTCCTCACCTAGACTGCCAGGACGAAGACAGATGTGGTCACCTGATATGTCTCCTCCACCACCTTTGCCTGTTCATAAGGCTGTCAAGCCAATGGAACGTGAGCATCCTCCTGAGATTCCTAGAAGGAACAATCCTCAAGCTGCTCCTGCAAAGCCACTTCCTACTCTACCTTCTACTTATGAACCGATGGAACAGATGTCATTGCTTTCATCAAGCACACCTCAGTCAGATGCTCACCAAGGACTTATCTCAAATGGAGTCAAGGAATGCCCATCACCAACACACAGGAAAAAGCTGCCTCTTCCTGTTGATGAAGAGCCACTGTATGACTCTGATAATTTATTGGACTTGTGTCCTTTCCCAATCATTCTGGGACCAAACAAGGAAATCATGGCTGGCAATGGTACTGTGGAAAGCTTCAATCCAGGCAATGATTCCACTTTGAAGAACCAATCAAAACATGTTCATTTTATACCGGGGAGAGAAGAATCCAACGTAGATGGACACCCCAGAGCCTCTCTCAGACTTCTTTTCACCACAAATGATTCATTTAATATGAAACAACTGAAATCATCTATTTTGGCTTCAAAGCCCCTACCACCTATTCCTCAGTCAATCACAGTCCCGCAAGAGATTCAAACATTCATGTGCCAGTCCATGAAGCCCCTCCCACCAATTCCTCCCTCTGCTCAGGTGAATGGTTTTGGGCATCAACACAAAGAGTCCCCATCTGTACCTCCTCTTGTTGCCAAAGTTAAACCCCTTCCATCAATCCCAAGGAACAACTTCAGGACAATTGAAGACATAAGTACAAATCTTGGAAGTGATAAGGCACATCTTAGGTGCAAACCCTTGCCTGACATACCTCTAAGTCCAACAAGAGGGCGTCGCAAAATTAATCTTGACTTGGATGCCAGTCTTGGCAGTCCACCAGATCCTTCCTCCCCAACAGCTCAGGTATCACCTCCAAGAGACAGAGTACGCACTCCAGGAGTTGGTCAAGAGAGCAGCAAACAGCTTTGTGATCATGATCAACAAAGTTTGTCCTCAGAAAGACTGCAAAATTGTCCTATTGAATCCACTTACAGTTTTAACACCCACAAGAGTCAGACACATGGCGTCACTCTTAGGACAAAGTCAAGAAAGGGCTCAAAGTTTTCTAGACCGATCTCGGGTGATTCTGAACTCTTGCAGAAGATGCAGAAACGGAAGGCTGCCCTTGAACTGTCAATTTCAAAGGCGTCACTCAAGAAAGAGAATTGTTCAAAACTTGATGTAAAAAAAGCTGATCGACAGAAATACCCTTCACCAGAAGAAATAATTGAGTCTAAAGTGGTGGCTAGAAAAGTGGAACTGAGAAATGAGTCCAAACTGTTCCCACTGGAGCAGACTGCAAGTGCCAGTTTCTTCCAATATCCTGACACCACATGTGATCCTCTCAAGACTTCTGCCATCATGGATAAACATTTTGAGAAACCTCCACCTGTCCAAGTTCGCCCTGATGAGAGAGTCTTAAATAGTACACAAGATGACATCTTTGGAGAGGAAGATGATTTAGATTTTGAGCCCTTTCCATGGATGAATTCATCACTACCACGAGAACCACCCCCACCTCCACCTCTAGAGCCTTCCCCACCCCCTCTACCCACTCTTGTGGCACCTCCTTTACCACCACGGGATCCACTATCAGAACCCTTTCCACCACCTCCTGCACCCCCACCCCCACCTCTCCCACCCAGAAGTTGTCCAGCCTTTCCCAAAAAGAATAAAAAGAATCTTGTAGTTGATGCATTAACTGTTGTCAACAATCAAACACGGGCTGGCAGGAAGGGTCCAAGATCACCTCCAATGCCTCTACCCAGGCCTGATATTTATACCTCTTCACAGAGGAAGAAAAATGTGCACTGGATCCCGCCATCACAGAGAGGTTTACCCTCTGGTACATCTGTATTAGACTCATCAGATTCAACCCCAAATCCATGTCAAAGTCCAGTCAACTTTAGTTCCACAGGTCAAGCTGAATTAATGGCTAAACTAGTCAAGAAGAGAGCAGAAATTGAGTCAGGTAGTCCTCAAGCATTGTTGACATCATCATTAAGCTTTATTAACAGAGGAAATAAAGGTCGTCAAAGTTCCAAAATTTTTAATCAGCCGAAATGTACAGGGGAGTCAGAGCTTTTGTCCAAGTTAGCACGCAAGAGAGAAGCAATCGAGAAGACGCTGTCAACAAACCAGCAAGCTTTCGACCGAGAACAGAATACTTGCGAGCAAAGAAGGAATCCAAATCTTTGTCAGACAGGTTCAAGTGAACAGTCTGAACTGATGCAAAAGTTGGGAAGGAAACGGGCACAAGCAGAATCCATACCTGTACAAGAATCGCACGTTAGACATTTGGAGCAAGACAGACAAACCCTCAGTCCCCGTGAAAGGAAAACAAATCCAGGAAACTGTCAGGATTCGTCAGATGAATCGTCTGAGTTAATGCAAAAGTTGGAAAGAAAAAGGCTGGAAGCTGAGTCCAGACTAAAGCCTGATTCGAAACTGAATCAGCACCAAGTGGATGCTTACAATCAGAGTGAGTTCCATTTGCCTCAAATCAACCCTGCTGAGGAGAGGAGAACTAGGGATCATACTCGGGAGCCTGTAGTTGAATCATCAGAATTAATGCAAAAACTGAATAAGAAAAGGACTGCAGCTGAGCCTGAAAGTGTGTCAAGAATCGATAGACTTGAAAATGATCAATTGGATTTGAGCAAAAAACACAAATGGAAGGAGAATTATCCACAAATAAACTCCTCTGCATGTGTTATAAACTCTGGTTGCAATCGGGACACCCCAAGTGACACATCTGAATTGATGCAGAAACTTGGACAAAAAAGACTGGAAGCTGATGCTACTCCTGGGAGCCACTCCCGTCCAAAGACAAAACTACCACCAATTGTACCCCCAAAACATACCAGAAAGAAGGGTCATCCTCTTAGTCTGTCACCTCCACCAATCAAATCCCCCGGTACTCCAGACAGAAAAATAAACTTTGGTCTTATCTCGGGAAACAATTCCATTAAAGGATGGAAACCAGAAAATTACGGTCTTCAGACAACAGGCCCTTCAGAATTGTTTGCGAAATTAGAAAGAAAGAAGACAGAGATAGACAAAGCTGAGAATCAAAGTGAAGAGGGGAAGAATCGGCAGAGTGTACCTTTCCCTGAAATAAGTCTGCCCTGGAAGCCCAGAAAGGTGGAACGAATCAATTTTTCCCCGAAGACATCATTTTCTGGTAATGGTTTCAAAAAAGACCCGGGTGCTGGTTGTGAAAGTGAAATCCCCAAAGTGTCGAGACGAAGTAAAGTTGTCAAAAGAGTTCCATCTAGAGGATCTCGTGAGTTTCAGAACCTCAAATCTTTCCCAACAACTCAAGCCTGTAGACTTTCCAATTCATGGAAACCAAATGGGACTAAGGTGACCAGACATGACAAAATAGCCTCAAAGGCTGATCAAAGCAACCCTTTACCAACTCCAGCCAAGAAGTTGGCCAATACCAAGGTTAAGAGGAAGCAGAGTGAAAAGCGTGACTCGCCTCCCGGTGTAGTCCACCTCAGAAAGAGAACCTCAGTGAGAAAATCCCCCACAAAGAGAATTTCTAATAAAATGCGTAGGAATTCCAAAAGCCTGTCACCCTCTCTGACCCAGGACTGCCTCTCCAAGGCCCCCTGTGCACCCAAGACTCTCCCTAAACCTACCAGTGCCAAGAGGCTCCAAGCAGCCAAATTGTTGGGATCGGCTGTTAGCTCACCCGAACCTGCACCTGCACCACGCATACACAATGCTAATAGCACAGTCCAAAAACTTCAGGTGTGGTGCACGTTCATGTTGTTGGCATGGCAATCTTGGAATCTTGTCTCTTGAAGCAAAAACAGCTTCTCCAAATATTACCTCCACACTTTGGTTTATTTATACGCTGTTCATACATTTATAATACTAGTCAGCATTTCATAATGAAACCAACTTAGTGGAGGCAGTGGCAAAGGTACAGCATTGGTAAAATCGATCTACTGTACCAAGAGTATGCATTTAGATAGCAGTCTGTACATTGCACTGAATGTGCTGCAGCAAAATTTGAAAACCTAGGGATTTTTCCAAACCTCGGCTTAGGCTCTGGCTCCGGCTCTGGCTCCAGGCTTTGGGCTCCGGGCTCCGGGCTCCATTAATTTATGTTGCAAAATGCACACTACTTTAAACCTGATGTGGCAAGCCTTTGCCAAAGCCCAAACCTAGGTTTGGAAAAGGCCCCTAAACCCTTCTGCTAACCAATGTTGTACATTAGAACATGCATGTAGATCAAGGCCCTGTCTGTATGCTTAGAAGCATGTGCATGACTTGATAACATTGCATGGGCTTGTTAGTTTGTCTGTCTTATTCTTAGCCATTATTGGGGAGAATTAGTCCTACCATAGTCCTACTCAGTACCTGTTGATCTGCAGGAGCTAAATAACTAGTTCAACCATGGTTCTCACTCTAGTCCATCACCAGGGTAGCCATGTTGTATGTCTACCACTCCACAAATGTAACCATTATCATTGTCATTTCTGTTGGGGGTGGAGGGCTAAAAATAACTATGAGCGTCACAAACAGTTTAGGTCAACAATATTGAATAATGGCTCAACACTTTTCTTTGAAACATGAATGTTAAGTTAACAAAAGTATTCAGTCAAATAATATAGAGGAAGGTAAAAAATCAAATGTCAGAGAAACAGATGGACAAACTGAACTCTGTATGAGATTACATAATACTTTGAACTTACATGCTTTGGTCTTTTGCATGGGTACTAACTTTGCACTGCAGTTTGCTTACATTCATTTGGACTTTTACTAAATGGCTAATGTTTCAACGGAAAAAAATGTTTAGAGAATTGCATTTTGAAAAATTGTTGTGTTTTGTTTGGGGTCGCTTTGTCAGTATTTTGATGAATGGCTCTTTAAAATTTGAAATAATTTTGCACTCAATTTAGCAGACATGTTTATGAAAATAAATGGTTTATCTTCACTACTTTACAGATAATGCAGATACTACTTGCAATTAAATAGTGCAGTATATGTGACACCCTAAGCTAATTTCAGCCACTTATCGGAAATAATAAAATGGCATTAAAAGTGAAGACAACTGAAACATTGGCCTGATATCAACGCGTTGTGATGTCTTAAACATTCTATATGCTCAGAAATACTTACCTTTACATGCCCTAAGTAGGTGTTATTTGAACACTCACTCTTAATCTCACCTATTTGATGAGCAAATAAACCTCATTTTGAGTTTTGGCAGGACGTGCCTGGTTTTTGGCATGTAGTATAACATTATATAAAAGTGGTAGTAAAGGCAAAATACATATATACAAGGTCTGCAGAATAGTTTTAAAATTGTGGGGTTCATCTTTTAAATTCAGATGTCTTAAATGTTCCTTTGAATAATCCATTTCTTTTGCATTTTTCATGTTTGTTTTTTTCTTCAAACTAACCATGCCATTCATAATACAACTGCCTGCTCTTGTAACAGCTCCTCTGCATCCTGGGCTTACTTGCATATGATTCAGCTTGACCTTAAATTCCGGGAAACATTTCTTCTTACTTTATCGGTTCTTGATCTGATTGCAGTCGAACCTAGTGATAGACCCCACAGCAATGAGGCCAGGTGCAGCCCCACCCTCCAAGGACACAGAGCCAGAAGGAGTCTCTTTCGAAGATGCACCTAAGATCCAAACACTCAGTAGCCTCAACAAGGTAAGATTGCCCTCTCACGTCTGTCACCAGAGTCCATAAGAGATTGAGAAATTGGATATCTATCATTTGCTTTCTGAATCCTCCAATATCCTCCACTGGTAACACAAATGTTTGAACTTGGATAAGTTTGATATGCCTGGCCCAGTGAAATCCAGGTAGACCTACAGTTTCAAATCCAATAATTTTGGGACTGTTGGGGATAATGGATAAACAGGGTATTCAAATTGTAAGGAGAGTTTCAGCCATAATTTGGAATTAAAATTAGGAATTTGTGCTGACTTAAAAACTTTTTTATATTAAAAATTCAAAATTCAAACAGTTTGTACGAAATACGTTCAAGCACCCTGAGGCAAAAACTACACAGTCAAATCTTTCAGTGTGTACGATATGAAAGATAAAAAAGTACAAGCGTTGTCACCACAGTTACAACGCTCATATATGATATGTTAAAGCAAAACAGAAAAAGGATTTCCCCCAAAAAAATATCGTGAGAACTCGGTGACTATTGAGAACTGTTGTCATCTTATTTTGAATGTCTTCACTTTAGGGCCGTGCCAGGGTGTCAGGCAAGCGTCGCGCCCCCTCCCGTCGGCACCGCACGGAAGGAGCTGCAGGTGGGGGGAGAAGCCCAACCGTAGGAGGGGAGTCAAGTCCTCTGAGTATCTCCGCTGATCCACTGTTTGAGGAGCGATCACCTCTAGGAGGTCTGCCTAATATCTCTTCCAGCCCCAAGGGTGTAAGTGGTGTAGCAGGAATGTCAAGTAATGCGACGTCAGCCAGTAAACAGAAAGGTGAGTGCAATGGAAGAGTTTAGGTGCGGGGATGCGGGATTTTAGGTGGCATATAGAATCTTTGAAATGTTGTGCATGCTTAGGCCATATCAGAATTGGCAGCTACAGCTACAGCTACAGTGTATGACTAGTGCTAAGGGTGTTGTTAAGGACGTCCTATACTTCAACGCCCGATGACGTGGAAATCTGGCCGTAGCCGTAGCTGTTGCCGCCAATTCGGACTTGGCCTTAAATCCACCTGAACTCAATATGTCTGCTGCCACCAAGTGTCTTTCAGAGTTTCCAATTATGTCATCCACAGGCCTAACAAGCTGGGTCCAATTTCATGGCTCTGCTTACTGCTGAATTCTGCCTTTACAGCGCCCTGTAAAGCACATAATTCTTTGGGGTGTAATAAGCATAGAAGTCCAGAGTAAGCAGAGCCTTGAAATTGGACCCTGATCACAATTATACCCCTTATTTATTTTATCAAATAATAAACCACAAGGGAAACTCATTTATTTTGTATACATTATGTGATATTTTCTTCCTTATTGTGAGTGGTATTGAACTAAACACTGGTATAATACTGGTATATGATATACGAATATACAAATATAACATGTTTGAGGGTTGACAGTTGATATTAGCTGCTTGAGGTGTTAGGTGACAAAGCCAAGGGAAATAGTTTGTCAACTTCCAATATCAAGGCTAATATTGACTGTCCACTCCAAATAAATTATGTAATATTTGTTTTACTGTACCTCATACTTCTCTAGTTTGGCATCATTGAGCTCAAGAAAACATGGATTGACATTTACGTGTGCCATATCTTTTCATGTGAATGTAGCTATTACTAAACCCGTGGGGCAGTTCCAAGATTGTTTTGTAAAGTGCATGTCTAGTAGACTTGTACACATGCGATAGTCTACTCCACATGCGTATTTACCCTGCGCGTGAATACTCTCGCACGCACTTGGCAAACAGCAAAAATAGCATTTGGCTCCTGATGCTAAATGGACCAGTGAAAGTTCTGCTATTGATCATGAATATGTATGAGGTATAGTCAAATGCATTAGTCTATAGTTTTGTCAATGTACTTTATCTACTCCATGACAACAGTCACTGTGAGTCCTATCTGTTTATATTATGGAGCTGTCCAATCTTTTGTAATTGCCTATTTTAGGATGAATACAATTTTTTTTTAATTGAATGGAATTGATTTGAATCATTATGGTAATTAATTTATTTATTTGTTTTATGTACTTGTTAATTTAGGCTTTAAAAACATACAAAGACAAATAAAAAAGACATTTTAGGACGAACAGAAGCCTGGGGATTGCCCCAATGCGAACCAAATCACTATGGTGTTTCAGCAAAGCAATTCCCTTAGTCAATAATAATATTATTCTATAAAATTAAAAGACAATGTAAAAACATTAAAATTGCAGTAAGACAATATCAATATCACATAAGAGGCCAGCGCCCGGAAATATATATATATATATTTATACATCAACAAGAATATGAAACTCTGTACAAAATGTAAGCAACAAAAGCAATCAGCGGTCTGCAAACAGCAAGGACAAATGGCCAACTACAAGAAACAAAACATGAAACAAAATAACAAAAAAAGACAAAACAGCATGAAATAATTAAATATAGCCAAATAAGCAAAACGGGAAGGACAAATATCAAGAGAAAACTAATCAATCGGTGAGGAAAGTATTAAAAAGGGGGGCCATTCATATTTAATATTTAAACGGGGGAGGGAGGGGCATTCAATCTTTCATCCTTGGCCCGTGTTTTTGTCTCCATTTTGTCTGATTTGTTTTTCTGTGTCCTTGCTACTTGGCCGTGGTGACCATTTTATATTAATAGCCTATGATAACTAGTAGTGTTCGATTTATTACATACATGAAGGGTTATTTTAATGATCCAGATTTGTGTTTACTCCAAGTTGTATTTTTTTGTGGAGGGTTTTCAGTTAACAGTAATTATTTTATTACATTGTTGAACTGATAATTTGTTCACTGGTTTGTTTTTCCTTTCTAAATGTGTCAGATATGTAGATAAATCACTGTGTAATTCATTAAACAATAATGTGAACAATTGACTGCAGGAAAGGTAATTGAATTTATTGAATACCAAAGTGTTGAATTGTAATTATGATTTATTGTTGGCACATGTTGAATTAGGGCATCATTGTTTTACAATCATTTTCTTTTTTGTTTTTCAAGATTTCTTTTTAAATTTCTCCTTTTATCCGATTACAGAGGAAGTCATTCGAGACTCGATTGACTTTGAGGCCCCTCTCGATTTCACAAGTGATGTTACCCCCACCTCATCATCCCTCAGCAAGCCTTCCAAAAAGTCAGCAGACATGTTTGGTAACGACAATCTCTTCACTGCCAGTCCAAAATCAACCATCTCAGCTCCTCCTCCAGAAGCTGAAGACGATGACGACTTATTTGCATCCGTCCCACAAGTGAAGTCCAAACCCCCATTGAACATTGACGAAGATTTGTTCTCCTCGAGTCCCAAGCTTGAACCAAGCAAGAAGAAGGATGCAGTTGATCCGTTTGCTGATGATTTGTTTGGGGAGTCCCCTAAGAGCAAGAAGCCAGGGAAGAAAGTCGGGAAGACGAAGACAGAGGATGGCTTATTTGCAACGGAGTCACCAAAAAAGAAAGGTAGGTTTATAGGAAGATCAAGTCTGTGATTTCTCAAAATTTCAGTTCAATTGATTTTTATGTGCTTATTGTCTTGATAGGGGTAGGGTGGTTATTATATAGTATTCCTATACCTGGGCAAGGATGAATTATGAAGAGCAAAAGTAGGGTACTTCCAAAAAGATGTTATGGTCTGGTGTTGTGCATTATTTGTGCCAGGTTTCCCTCTTCTGTTTTGTATCAAACAGTTTACAAAGATTTTTCTTTTTCAGTACTGAAACCCTATGGAAATGCCTTGGTCAGCGTGGTTGCTAGTCATGTAGCTCCAAAGCTCATTACTTTACCGTTCTTAATCAAATTTATCTGGTACTTTGGTTTTCATTTTGTTTAATTAACTGCTCTTTCCTTTCTTTTTTACGATGGTTCCACAAACCTTGTCAGATAGTTGTCCCAATTTCTTTACTGAACGCAGGAAACTAGTATATTTGTCAGAAATAATGGCCAAACTGAATTTGTCAGGATTTGTATTTCCATGCTTAAAGGCACTGTACACGTTTGGTAATTACTCAAAAAATATATTAACATAAAAACTGACTTGGTAACGAGCAACGGAGAGCTGTTGATAGTATAAAATATTGTGAGAAACTACTTCATCTAAAGTAACGTAGTTTTTGAGAAAGAGGTAATTTCTCACTAAAACAATAAAAACTTCTTGCAAGAAGTTTTTATTCCTATCTGAAACCAAACGTGTTCAGTGCCTTTAACCTGCTGGTTTTGCTTCAGTAAAATTATTGATGAAAAACTTTTGTACCAACTTGACTTTCTCAGATACCAAGTCTCCAGCACTGTTAATGGAAGATGATGACGATCTGTTTGCTTCAGTGCCATCCACTAAGACCAAGAAAAAGAAAGAAACCAAGAAATTAGAGGTGAGTCAAGCGATCAGTCAGCCTGAGGTATCTTGTCAATTTTTGAAAGGAAAAACAAGAAAATTGAAAGCCCAGAAGTCGATGTTATACATTTGGTTTATTTTGGTTTTACCCGAAAGCTGATGTGTGATAAGCACTGTAATATTTTCTGGGTCCTGCAGAGAATGCATTGGTGCGATTCGAACCCATGACCTCCGCAATCTAGAGCAGATGTCTTAGCCACTAAACCACTGAGTGTGCCTATGTCACCACTTTTGCTTTTTTGTAATTGGTAGCTGGTACTGCAAACAATATTTATCCCGTTGACTATTTGGAAGTGCAATTTTTCATTTGTTATTTTCCACCTCTCATTTCAATTTGTATCCTATTACTTGTTTGGTTACTAGTAAGAATAGTTGTTTTGGATAGTTTCATTTAAATCATCAAATTTTTAAGAAAAACAAGTTACATGCTTTTACCCTCCTGCTGTTTGACCATTCAGTTCCATTCATTCACCATGATTTAGAATGATAATGAAGCTATGTCGGCCTGCAATATGATATCGTGGTAAATGCATCTACACAGTCCAATGATAGTTCTGTGCAGGGCCCTAATCCATAGCGCTGCTTTACGGCCAGTTTTGTGCTAACTGTGTGATTTCCATTTTATAGAGCTGCTTATTGTAAGCACAAGATAAAGTATGCTAACCTTCCAGCGCTTACTGTAGGCAAGTGACTGATGTAACAATGCAAATCCATTGTGAATATCCATCTTGCTAAACTGTGAAATACGCTTACACTTAAGCAAAGTTTTCTACTGTAGTTAGCACAGAAACTTGTTAACCATTAAGCAGCTCAACGGAATTGGCCAAGGTCTGTGTCACCAAAGTTGTGTGGCCATAAACAACCAGCGCAAGAGAATTGTTTAACCCACTTGAGTTACCATGAGTGGTTACAGTGAACCAAAGCAAACAATTGGGACGGGGGGAATTATACATGTTTTAATTAGTCTTCTGTTTGTTTCATCTTCAGCTTGAGGACGATGATGACCTTTTTGTGACCAAGAAACCAGCAGAGAAGAAATCTACCTCCAAGAAGACAGACTCTGACTTATTTGGGGACAGCGGCAGTAACATATTTGCTGACATCCCAAGCAGTAAGCCCAAAGACAAGAAGAAAAAGAAAGAATCGTCTCTTTTTGCTGATCAGGCTGAAGGTAAAGTTGACATTACTTGATCCGTTCAGCACCAATGGGCAACTTTAGTCCACCAAGATAACACAAGAAACACTCAAACCTGAGCACAAATGTCATTCGTTAACAAGCTGTAGTTTTGTCCATGTTTACCCTCCATACCCAAGCTTACAAGGTAGGTTGATATTATGCAATCTCTTCAAATTGGAGTGGAAAGATCTGAAATGTCAAACACCTATGGAGCGCCATATGGTTGTGTACAAAAAAGTGTTTGGGTTCACAGAGCAAGAGCTTGAACATTTACTGGCTGATGTCAATGATTTTTTTTATTACATGAAAGTAAATTTAGTAGAATGGCATTTTTTTAACTACTTGTTATGCTCTAAAATGAAATCTTTAAGGTAATAATAGAGCTTGTAAAACTGACCTTTGAACTTAAAAGCTTTCTGCTTTGTGAGAATGTGTGCTTCACGCTTGAGCGGTCAAACAGTGTGGTGGGCACAAAACAATTCAGTAGCAAAACGTTTGCTGTACAAGTACAGACTGGAAGCTCACTGATTATAAGTTTATTACAATGCCAGGCCTCCAGAAAAATACATCATCTTATATATTGTCAGAGTCAAGAACATTTGAAGAACTAAAAAGTCACTCTTGATTAATTTTTATTTCAGCATTCGAAATAAGCCCGATCCGAACATGATAAAGTCCATATCAAAAAACATACATTTTTAGGTTTTTAAAATATAAGTGTGGTGTATTACAAATTAATTTATTGCAAAGCACACATAGTAGAGGTCTCTACTAAAGACCATACAAATTGTTTTTTTCTAAGCTAACTAGAATCCAATATATATTTTGGGGGTTTGCAGTCATTGCTTGAAATTGTTTTTCCTTTTTATTCTGTTTTTTGGAAAAAAACCATGATAAGTTGATAATTTCCTAACAAGAAAGTGAACACCAACTACAAGACGTATGTCTGGGATTGTAATTAAGAGATATTAACTGTGTTTCTATGTGTGGTAAAGCCATCATGTCTAGCTGGTCGTACGACTGCTCTATTTTTTCTGCCCGATGCCTGGGGAAAGCCCCTCTAGGGACTGCCTGAAGACAACTATCATTTAACTACCAGATCAGCTTCTTTTTTAAAATATTGGAATGAAATAAAAAAGCAATAGAAAATTATATGGAGGACGAAGTGTCCCTACAAAAGGTCATCCAAATGTTAGTTTTGTCAAAGATTTATCATATTTGTTGTAAAGAAAAGGTACTATTGTCATAGATGATACATTGTAAATACACAGCTCTTTTTTGTAATTCAATATTTTTAATTTTTGTTGTTGTTTATTGTTATTATTTGTTATTATTTATACTATTTATTTAGTTTTTGCTTGTATAATTGGGTTTTTTTTTGGTAATTTTATTTGAAGGGGGGTAGGGATGTCATACTTTGCTGACCTTCCTGATGTTTCACATGAAAGATAAATGAATTGAATTTCCAGACAGTGGTGGTAATTTAATTGTTTCATTTGTGGCTCATTTTTTAGATGATATTTTTGCATCACCAACGAGCTCTAAACCCAAGAAGACGAAGACAAAGAAGAAGACCACAGAGAAGAAGCCAGCTTCCGGCGGATCCATCTTTGATGAGTCTGCACCTAGCATCTTTGACGACCCATTGAATGCCTTGGGGAAATAATCACCTTGCCTTATTTTAAGCCATCATTCATTTCTGCATAAATGCTGAGCAGGTAGTACTTGCTTACCAGGTTTGTGATGGTTACCAGCCACCTGTTCACTCTGATTGTGTTCATGGCGGCTGGTGTTCAAAAGTGCTGAATCTTCAAATGTCACACATACCAACATATGAATGTGTTCCAGGGTGAGGCATTAAAATGCTGCTATTTTTCTGTGCTATACGGTTGACCAGTCAAGTTATGTTCTTCTGTAATGGAAGTTAGGCTGGTGCCAAGTAACCCCTTCTACACCAGGTGATTTGGGGTTTGTTTGTTTTTGCTTGGTTATAAAACTCTTGAAGATTAATTGACAATATATGTTTGGCATTTCAGTAGTTTATAAACTCGGGAGGAAGTGTCGCCTTATAATTAAATCCAGGTGGGTTTCTTTCTGTTAAAAAAGTTTGAATAAAAAAAAAAAAGATGTAATAGACTTCCTTGAATTTGTTAATACATTCCAAACACAATTAAAGAACTGAAATCAAGGGAATATACGTAATCGTAACCATGGCAACCACTTTACCTTGAAATTAGAGGAAATGAAGTGAAGGTGCTTGATTCTAAAAATACCCCCCACCCCTCCAAACCGTGTGACCTAAAAACAAGTTATCAGTGCATAACATTGCAACAGACCGGTTAAATAGAATTTTGGGTCAAAGGCAAACCTCTAGAAAAGGGATGAAAAATGGGAAGGAGATTTGTTCGGTTTCGGTCTATTGACAATGAGCAGTCAATACTATGTATGGTTATTTGGGTCAATGTGTTACGCTGTCGACTTACCTTACATATCAGGGGGGGGGATTTTAATTGCGATAGATATTGATTCACATATGTTAGGATCAGATCAATATATTGATTAAAATTGAAGCTTGAATTCCATTCCCTGATTCAGAGAAAAATGAAGCTCATTACTAAATAAAATATATTTTGTGTCAGAAAAAGAGGCTGATTTTGTTGATGGATGGATGTGACAATTTGTCCGGTGTATCATTTTTAAGGTTTCTGGTAAATTTTGGATGAACTGACTGTGTTTGACTCTGGAACCAGCAAGGGTTAGAAAAGCAAAAAACCTGTGCAAGCTTTGTGCAAATTCAAACTTCCATAAACCTTTTGGGAACCTTGTGTATGTTGTTGTTGTGTTAAGGAAACCAAATCACATACGTAAATGTGTCCAATATGAATATCTACGATACAGTCTTTGAAATTGTTTCATTCAAGTCAGTTGAGAGTTGTGAAATATATTTCTGTTCATCAAATTGATCAAATATTATCTTATATCTGCTAGGTGTGAACTATTTGCTTTTTCAAAAAGTATTTGTAACACCTTTAAATACAAACATTTATGTTTACAGAATTTGTGATGTTGTTGTTTTTTGTTGAGGGTTTTTTACTCCATATTTCTGCTAATTGGGTTCTTTTGTTGTTAAGGAATGAGAGATGCATTACATTGGAGATTAGAGAAATAATTAAAGCCTCACTTCAAATTTCTTCCAACTCACAGAAACCCAAAGATAATTTGCTGGTATACTTACATGAAGTCCTTCGGACTGAGATGTTCAATGACTCAGTGCTTTAGATTCAATTTCTTGTAGCTGTGGAGGGAAAGATGCTGCGAACCAAATTAATTTGCTAATCATGAATTACCAGGGAACCAGTTATAAGCAGTGGGCATCTTATAGTTGGTAACCAGTTTCTGCTAAGCAAAACGTTTTAGTGTAAGTGGGAGAGAAGTCTTCTTATATGAAGCTTGCTATTTAGAACACAATTCTGGACCCTTGTTCTGCTAAATATAAAATGGAAAAAAAGTAAGCTATGCTAGGCATACACACATCTTTGGGGACTTTTACACAGTGGAACAAAGGTCCCCACAAGGGTTTTCTTTGTTCAACTTGGTCCCCACAGGGGAATACTTCAAAAAGGGAATAATAGAACAACAATAGCAAGTTCCTACCACTGTGTGCAAAACACTGCATGTACAGGACATGTCAGTACATACATTTTGTCTGGTAACACATTTATTCAAGTACGATTTCTTATTCTGTGTTTCAGGTTTAGGAAATTGCAGACGAGATAGACTGTGGAAGTCTTACGTTTTATTCAACGACTTTTGGAGATCTTGGGTTCACACACACACTTTCTTTGACAAATAAAGAAACCAAATCACACACTTTGACAATCAAGTATGTACAAGACTTGCTCAGTCTACAAACTGGTGCTTGTCCATCTGTGGTTGTGAATGTGGATTTCTCATTACTTGACAAGAAAACTAGAATATTACATCTGTAGTTAGTGTATATTGATTGCTTTCTTATTAAATGTGCTATGCTGAAATAATGTTACCTATGAAAAAGCTTATGTTTCTAAAGAATTGCTAGACTTGAGTTGCTCCTATAATGGAAAGATGAAATCTTTGACTGATATTTTTTCGTAACTGCCTCGTGTGGATTCTTATAATTACAAAAGAGGATTAAAGTTTTCAAAGCATTCCTGCTGTGTTAGTCAAATTGTCTGATACTACATTGGGTTTTTTAAAAGAGTGAGTTCATTTCCATACTCTAGTTTTCAATAAATACACCATACAAGCATTCTGTGAAAATGTCAAATTCAGTAATCGTGCTTTCGATGAGAACAACCAAAACGAGTGTTGTAAAAAGGATTTTTGTGTTTATTGTACCGGTACTTATTTTGATTGCTGCATTCAAAGTAAGCGATGGTAATTTTGAGGGTTTTGCTGCTATTTTCTGAACTTTGACAGTATTTCAGATGGAAATTATTTCTCTGATATGAACCTTTTGTAATCAATGAGCTCTGCAGACTGAAATGAAACATTTTCCTCAGTTGATACCTGTCTTGTAGTTTGTATTAAAAGCATGCAGACATCAACGTAATTGTCAAAGACCAGTATCCGCACTTTATGCGAACCAACATTTACATGAAATAACAAACATGTGAAAGTTTAAGCTCAATCGGTCATCGAAATAACAAGAAAATATTGAAAACCCCCAGTATATGTTTTCATTGTTTTCAAAGCAATTATTTACTCTCCAAAGCTAGCATTTTAGACAAAAACTATGTCAAGGGAAGTTTTTCATCATGACCATCTTTATATAACCATTCTGTGCAAATATGTGAACATTTTTGTTTCAGTCTTATCAATGTTATGCACACCCTTTAACATTTCACAGTCATTTTAACAATCAACTCATTTTATTTTGAGTTTGTTTTATTTCCTAGGAATAGAAGTATTGGAAGGTAAAGAAGCGATAGGTCTTATCTTTCAGTAATCTCTAGCCAGATCAAGCTTCATATAATCTTTCAAATTAATTAAGTCACAAATACTTAATACTCAGTGAATTTGTTGCTTTTATCATTATTGTCTAGACTAAAACATAGTTGTACGGTTCAATTATGATAGCCAAAACATTGTAATTTTTGTACAATTATTAAACCAGGTTGTACATTAATGCAGGTGACTGAACTATATGTCCACAAATTTTGTACAAATTAATTTTTGAATTAATGTAAATATTGATGAATACGTTACTATTAAAAGCAAATCATGCATATATGTATAAATATAATGAGTGTGGTTTCTGTTGAATTATTTTCCAAAGACTTGAAAATTAGTTAGTAATAGACTTGGCTAAATTCACCGATTAGCTTGCCAACTGGCGTACTTGGAGGGTGGCTTGTATGTAAATTAATGATAGCTGAAATTCCTTGCTGAGTGGCTGTGTGTTTACTTGACCACGGTTTACTTAGTGTTTGACTGACCGACCAGTGGCTGACTGATATGCTTGACTGGTCTGTCTCGTTGCTGGTTGGATTTGTAGGCTGTAGTTTGCTGCCAGGCTGCCTGCCTGGCTTGTTGCAACATTACCTGGCTTGTTGGTCAGATTGCATAATGGTCTCCTGGTTGGCTATGCTGTTGTATGGGTGGTTGGCTGGTTGGCTTGCTTACCAAGGAGGTGGCTTGTTGGTAAGATTGCATAATGGTCTCCTGGTTGGCTATGCTGCTGTATGGTTGGTTGGCTGGTAGCTTGCTTACCAAGGAGGTGGCTTGTTGGTAAGATTGCATAATGGTCTCCTGGTTGGCTATGCTGCTGTATGGGTGGTTGGCTGGTTGGCTTGCTTAACACTGAGGTGGCTTGTTGGTCAGATTGCATAATGGTCTCCTGGTTGGCTATGCTGCTGTATGGTTGGTTGGCTGGTTGGCTTGCTTACCAATGAGGTGGCTTGTTGGTAAGATTGCATAATGGTCTCCTGGTTGGCTATGCTGCTGCATGGCTAGTTGGCTGGTTGGCTTGCTTACCAATGAGGTGGCTTTTGGCCAGATTGCTTTGCTTTATGTTCCCCTGGTCATCTACCCTGCTGGCATTGTGGCTGGTTGGCTTGCTTTATGTGAGCTGGCTTGTTGGCCAGATTGCTTAAAAATAGTCCCATGGTTGCCTACACTGCTGGCATTTTGGCTGATTGGCTTGCTTACATATGAGCTTGCTTGTTGGCCAGATTGCTTTATGGTCCCATGGTTGTCTACCCTGCTGGCATGTTAGCTGGTTGGCTTGGTTACATAGTAGCTGGCTTGTTGTCCTGATTGTTTATGGTCTCCTGTTTGGCTACCCTGCTGACTGGCTGGCTTGTTGGTCAGTTTGCTCTTGTTCTTGGTTTGATTTCCTACAGGCTGGTTGGCTCGTTGGCTTGCTTACTTTTGATTAGTCGGAATGCTTTGGTCTCCTGGCTTGTAGGTTGGTTGATTGCTTGCCTATGATCTGGAATACTGATTGCCTACCCTAATGGCTGACTGGCTGTTTGATAGATTATATTAGCGATATAGATTGCTTGTTGGATTGTAGATAGGTACCTGTTTGGCTAGCTTGCATGCTATCTGGCCCTTTGGCTTACTTTCCTATATGACCTGCGTTTCAAAGAGCCCGAACAATTTAAGCATTGGGGTAAAACTTTAATACTCTCAGTTGTAAGTATGGTGGCAAGAAGAAAAGGGGAAACAGATTCCCTTCAATATAGTCACAATTTTCGACGGAATAGTATGTGCGGATGTCATAATGATTAGAATATTGCATACGAGATTTGAATGATCACTATGTACATGCAATATGAACTCACTGTAATTGCTTGTTTCCGCATCAGTGAGGCGCACACATTGTGTGTGGTATGTTCAATAAATAAAATTGTCATATGAAACAATCGCGATATCGAAAAATGTTGCCCTTCGGAGAACGAATATATTTTAACTGTCTCTTTTTGTTTATAAATGCTTGAACAAAACTATTCCTATTAAAGTGATGTTTGAAGCTTTGCATGGTGTGGAGCATAAGAAAATCTGTTCGAAACTTTGAGACCACACCCGGTTCTTCGAATAACCAACACTTCTCCCAAAATAGGTTTATACGTGGTTCTATCCGCAAGTTTGCTACAGTTTTTCTTAAAACTATTCCTACTGTCATACACTCCTCCACGTTTTCTTCGGTCCACACTTGACATCACTCACTTGAATGTTCCCCGTGCAAACAAAGTTCTGGGTCAAAAAACATGCAGTGTAGCTGGACCAATGATTTAGAACAATCTTCCTCCTGTCAAATAGGGGATCTGTTAGTTTTCCTCTATTTCTTGGGCGCTTTAGGCTATACAAAGCGTTTGAAAGCACGATCCGCCAATTTGTGGAGTCAAACATGGTTCTACAAAATGGTGGACCATGTTAGTTCAGGAAGTAAAAGGAAAACCGCACAATTTCGAGGCATATTTGTGTGGATCATTATATTCTACTTTTAAAACATCTTTCCAACCATATTCATTTCGTTACAAACGTTTATAGCCCAAAGCACCCAATAGAAGGCAACTTGTCCCTTTAAGACTCGCCTCTGATGTTAATTCAGTCATGTGCGCTACAATCTTGATTAAATAGCGCCTCATAAATTTGAATTGTTATGTTATGTTATGTTAGGCCTATTGTTCTTTTGCAAAGACTTTTGTCCAGCTCCCCATTTTTCTATAAGAATCATTTATTAAAAAAATGTGCTGATAAGCTTTTTACCTCTACGACCCCAGTTCGAATCCCAGACCGGAGTCTTGCACGTTGGTTTTCAGTCCCACCTGAGTAACAATAAGCTTTGCAGACAACATAATTGTTTTGTTACTTGACTTTCAAAAAGCATTTTCTCAAGCATGCCCTGGGGAAATTTTTGAGCAAGGCTTGCTCTCGTAATTTTGAATAGGTCCGTACGCATAACACTGTAATGGCCTCTTTGCTGATTTTGATCTTTGTGGTGAAAACATCCATGAATGACGAAGGTGACAATTTTTCCTTGGGGATAATTTCAGGGACAGAGTGCTTTTCTTTGAATAAGTTCATTAGGAATTATGAAACCCTTGTAGGACATGCTAAACATCTGTTACGACCGGCTGGGCCCATTTTTGTAGAGCTATAATTGAAGCTGGAAATATCGCTGCACAATTTTCTGCTAAACAAAAAGTTAGCAGGATATCAGTCGCAGATGGTATATTATTATGTGACACGGCATTTTGGCTTTTTCTGGTAAAGCATGATGTATTGTGCTAAGCTACTTTTTTATGCTCGAGCAGCTCCTGAAATTGGACCCCTGTTAGTGGTTTAGTATCACGTTTACCACCAGAGTTATACCTTACAATTTTCTTAGCACAGAAAAAAATCCTGCTTTGTTTAGCAGAAATGGGCTACATTATAAACCACGTGTTTGGCCTCGTGTCTCCCTGCTTGTCTTTGCTTAGCAAGTACGAATTTAAAGAAATGTTTTCTGTTTGGACAGCTTTGAGGAAGTGGGTTCGGCTAAAGTTCAAATGATATGTACAAAATACGTGCTTTATTTCCAAAAATATATATCTTTATCCGATAAAAAACGGCTATTGTTATTTATAAGTTTTTTTTTAACTAGCCAAGGCAAAAATCTTACGATATTTAGGAATTCCTCCATTTTGCTTTAAAAAAATATTTTTTAATTTAGTTTGTAACGCCTCTACCGAGATTTAGCAACTAACAGCTCTTTCGTCATAGCATTAATATCGTAATATCTAGTTTGAAGCTGGTGTTCATTATGATATCCAATTTTCCTAGAGACATAATTATTTTGTCTTACATTAATTTTGTCTGGATTTGAAACCAGTATCGATACCTTACTTTAAAGACAATGTAAATCCTCATACAATAACATCATTGTTGGATATTATAAATTGACAGTTCATCAGTTTTATTATAATCAAAGAACTTGAAGATTTCAATTAGTCTCTGCTGTGAGAGTTACACATTTTTGGTGGAATGAGTAAAACACATGAATGGCATAACATAGAATAATAATGGGTCTTTATGCGACTGCAGCCATTTGTAGTGTTGTGTGACGTGTTCTCGATTCTACGTCCACTCTGTCTCCCGCCAAGATCTATTATTACAATCAGCCTGCCCAATCTGCACTGCCGACTCGTAAATATACAAATTCTCCAACTCCAACTTGGAGCCCGGCCGGCCACAATCAAATTGAGGTCTGCGCTATACAAGCGTTCTGTAGGGAGATAATAAGAGAAACATAATTGCTTTGTAATGAAGTTGCTGAGTTTCCAACCTCTAATATATCATAGTAGTCAGATATGTTAAAGTGATGTTGAACGTAAGTCTTGCTGGTCGAAACACAGTGGTGCAAGGATTTCTCTTTCAAGGGGCTGCTTGAGAAGAAAATCTGCCTTGAAAAATGTGAAGGCATAGGGGTGTATTGGGGGAGCCCTTGTTGTGTTGGCATCTAGGGATAGATCGACCCGAGTCCCATTTTCCCTTCTACCATTAATGCTCTTTTCTTAAAACTTGTCTCTGCCCTTGAGTAATTTATGTTATCACTAATGTTGGTGCCATTTAATGTAGTTGTGGGTCTTGTTAGGTAAGAATAATTAGTAACTTTGAGTTGAACAAAGAAAGGTTTGCTAAAGCGGGATTTGAACCTGGCGACCTCCGGATTAACAGCCCTAATGTTGGCGGTCTCTCTATTTTGTCTATATTTTCAAGTGCCAGTCAGAAGCCCAAGATTAATTAGTGTCAGCCAAGTATTTGTGCGAGTATAGGGAGAGGGCCATGGCTAGTGGCTCACCAGATATTTTTATTTGGGAGCAAGCGGGGGCAGAAATTTTGTTTATTTATTTATTTATTCGTGTGGGTTGCTGTTGTTGTTGTTGTTGTTGTTTTTTGTTTGATTTTTTTTTTGAGAGGTGGGGGGGGGCTATTGTATCTGCCCCCCCCCCCGGGTTGCGGTTGAGATGAGTCTTGTTCTCTTGTGTTAAACACTGTAGTCAACAAAAAATAATTCCAAGGATTATTCTGTATATTATCAAAGGTTTTACAGGAAGGTCTGAGTCATTTTACCTCAGCGTTTCTGCGCTATCAACGTCATTTAAAAATTGTTGAAGTAACACATTATTCCTTCTCTGATGATGGTGCGCAGGTGGCCCAAGTGAAGTTATGATTGTTTGGATATTAATTGAGTGCAGACGCAACGGCAGCGTTGATTCTTATAAAAAAATATATATATTTCAGGGAGCTTAAAAAACAGGGTTTTCTTTGAAATGCTGTGTAGAGTTACAAGAAAATGCAAGCTAGTTGTCTTCAGGTTTAGCCCTTGAGTTCGTGTGATAGATTTACGCCTGGTGCCAGTGAGGTCAATTATAATAGGGAGGCGAAGCTCAGTGGGCTCTTAACACAAACGCAGAATTACTGCGAAATTGCTTTAGAAATTGTATCCATCATGTATCCAGGGACCTCGTAACAGCGGGTTCTTGGAAATGCAGAGAAGGCTAAACATTGCTTGCTGGAGCGTTTATTTGTGGTCATAAGGATGCAGGTGGGACGCCCTAAAGAGAACTGATGACGTCATCAAATTTAGTAAACAAAATCATGGAGACAGAATGAATACAATCGTATTGTTCTAAAGTGTGTGTGTGTGACGTGAAATCATGATCCATGTACTCCGTTTATTTATTTGGCTTGTGAGCTGTACATCATCCGCCTCCAGTGTGCTACCAGTGATATGCCTTATTTGAAACCACGACACATACCATTGTCCTAGTTATCAAAATGAAGAGAATTTTTCAAAAACAAAATGTAGGCCTATACACAAATTTACAGGACAAAGAATGCTACAGATAATTTGTCAATTCAATACAAACAAAATGAGAGGGTTTGCTTTAGAGCCATCCAAGAAGATCGGCTTCTCCACCAAAATCCAATAAAGGTTTATGGTGTGTTTACAAACAAACAAACATCCCAACACCCCAACACCCCAAACAAACAAACAAAGAAACAAACAAAAACTAAACAAAACTCCGATGAGTATACATTTGCACGGTTGAGCTACCGTAGTGCCGTCCCGTGTGTGCTCCCGTCTTCTCGCGTCAACTCTCGGAGGAGAAATCAAGCCGCGGATCCGCCTTTTACTTTTTCAACGACACACCATAAACCTTTATTGGATTTTGGTGGAGAAGCCGATCTGCTTGGATAGCTCTAAAGCAAACCCTCGCATTTTGTTTGTCTTGAATTGACAAATTATCTGTAGCATTCTTTGTCCTGTAAACGGAATGTTCAAGGAAATGTTTGTTTAACTGTTTAAACTTGTTTTATTTAACTTGTTTTTAAATATTACTATTATTTCTGGTAATGAAATCAAGGATGCTTCATAAGTGAATTTAGTAACTGTAGCTCGCAAGCCTTAGGAAACCTGTAAACAATTGGGTGCATATATGTGTTCTGGGTTCTTGTGCATGCCATACCACTCCTATACACGAGACCTAGGGCTTAATGTCTCAAGTATCCGAAGGCGAAGCAATTATGGTAAAGAATATTGCTCAAGGACACAAGTGCCACGACCGGGACTCGAACCCACACTCTGCTGATAATCGTTCTTGTTAATAGCATGCCGGTGCCGCCTAATACAAAGTATAGATGATGCGGAGGCGTCGTACTTATCTGGTAACTATATAGCCTCTCCCGAAATCTGAAACTTTTTCTGTAGAGTCACCCTATTTTATAATGGTGTGGCGTATTAGGCTCTATACGAGGTCCTTCTTCGATGTACAAAGCGTACTTTTTCCAGTAACAAGGCCATTAGTTCATGAGAAGTGCTCCTGATAAAAAAATGGCATTTTTGTTGCTGGAATTACTCCCAAAGACATGTTGTCCCCTTCCCATGCCGAATATAACTTTCCTATATGATTTATGAACGGCAGAAAGCCTTTCACTGTTAGTTTTCTTGAAACACAATTTTGGACATTAATTAATTGCACCTTTTCTTCTGTAACTTTTCGCTTCGTCCGTTCACACGACGTAATAGACAATCAAAAGAAAATATAGGCCTTAATATAATTTCTGGGTTTTATAAAAGAATCTCCACTTTTTGTATTGTATATACCTACTTCCTGAACGCTCTTCCGGTAAACTGCACATAGCCTATATTGTTCAGGCCATGAACTACGGGAATATGCGCAATTAAGATGGTTGACCGAGTCGATTAAGATTTTAAATATTAAATATGCCATCTTCACATGGTGTGTCTGTTCTCACTTTCTCACCCGGAACAAATTTGCCAATTTAATTGGTATTCACACTGACAATCGGATCGCAGCATTTCCTACTTTGCGCACGTAGCCTGCTCATGTCAATTTACTAATGGCGGGAAAAAACCTGACTGACTATACAGTATACGAGATACTAGCAGTATACAACTGACCGTCATTGTGAAGCCTAATGGAATAAATACCAATGACGAAATCCTTTTAATTCTGTGTCGTCATTATTTTGTGAAAGGATTTCAACAATTTGCCGGTCTTTTTTTACGCAAGTTTGACATAAAGGCACTGAACACGTTTGGTAATTTTCAAAGACCAGTGTTCTCACTTGGTGTATCCCAACATATGCATAAAATAACAAGCCTGTGAAAATGTGGGCTCAATTGGTCATCGAAGTTGCAAGAAAATGATGAAAGAAAAAACACCCTTGTTGTACAAATTTGTGTGCTTTCAGATAGGAATAAAAACTTCTTGCAAGAAATTATTATTATTTTAGTGAGAAATTACCTCTTTCTCAAAAACTACGTTACTTCAGAGGGAGTCGTTTCCTACAATGTTTTATACTATCAACAGCTCTCTGTTGCTCGTTACCAATGCCTTTTTTTATGCTAATATATAATTTGAGTAATTACCAAACGTCTACAGTGCCTTTAAGTGAAAGTATTTTCCAATCGAGTTTTTATTTGTTTGACCCATTTACTATCTCACCTTGAGTCCGAGTCTGAGTCTGAGTCGTCTGGTCGAGTGATTAGCCAAGTCTGAGTCATTAACCAGCATGATTCGAGTCCGAGTCATCAATTAGTGTGAGTCGAGTTGGACGCGAGTTGTAGTCTGAGTCACGAGTCATGCATGCAACACTGCGTCTAAACCGGTTTCAAGAACTTGCTGAAGCTTCTAAGCTGTGTTTATTTTAATTAAAAACCACAGTGTCTTTGGTTTGGACCTTCCCGAATCCTCCAGTATATGGTGAACCATCACCATCACCACATAGTGGCTTTAACATCAAACGTATATACGTACGTCAATATTTACGTGAATATTCACGATCTGTGCCCCAAAACACAAATGCTCACGTAAACATTCATGATTTCGCCCGTGTCGTGAATATTTACGTTGTGAATATGCACGGTTTTTGCCCCATATCGCTAATAATTATTTACATAAATATTGACGTAAATATTTGCGATTCGGGGCACAAATATTTACGCACATTTATGAGATTTGGAGCACAATGAGTCGTGAATATTTAAGTTAATATATATGTTCGATGTCCCGGTCAAGCTATACCATAATCACCCACTAAGTTACATTGGTATGCCTGGCCATAGACTGAATATTGGTGGCCAATCCAACAAAATCACACAAAATACATCACATGGATTTTGCAGGACCTTGGCTGATTATTGGGTTAAGAGAACGATAGGCCTACGTGTAAAGTATTTTGATATTAGAGGTGTTGCTGCTATTCTTTATTATGGCATCATCTCCTTTCATTTACATAAGATCTGCCATTAAATGCTTGAGGGACTATGGTGTAATCATTATAAATTGATGATGTTTTCATGAAAATTACTTCTGGTTGGCCATGCATACCAAACCGTCTGCGCCTTTTACGTAAACGATATTACGGAGCAGGTCATCGTGAACGTCAAGACATCAACTAGAATGCAGCTTTATGGTCTGACAGATTATACATTTGTGATTTTTCGTCATGAAACCAATTTTTAATAGCAACCTAAAATCTCTTGGTCAAAGTCAAAAGTCATTTGTAATAACTGGAATGGACTAAACACAATATAATAGGATAAACCACCGTGACACTTCTAATATGTGATATCTCTCAGCAACCACAATATATGATATCTCTAATAAACACACCCTAAGACTTGTCATTTCTAAACACTCCACTAAAATGCGATAACTCTAAACACTCCACTAATATCTGACATATCTAGACACACCACTAAAATTTGATATCTCTAAACACTCCACTAAGATGTGATGCATCTAGTCACAACACTAAGATTTGATACCTCTAAACACTCCACTAAGATGTGATGCATCTAGTCACAACACTAAGATTTGATATCTCTAAACACTACACTAAGATGTGATGCATCTAGTCACAACACTAAGATTTGATATCTCTAAACACTCCACTAAGACGTGATACATCTAGTCACAACACTAAGATTTGATATTTCTCAGCACTCCACTATGATACATCTAGTCACTAAACTAAGACTTGATATTTCTAAACTCTCCACTATTATGTGATATCTCTAAACACATCACTAAGATGTGGTATATCTAGTCACAACACTAAGATTTGATATCTCTTAACACTCCACTAAGATGTGATCTTAACACACCACTAAAATTTGATATCTCTGAAAACATCACTAAGATGTGTTATATCTAGCCACACCACAGATGTGAAAACTCTGGACACACCACTTTGACGTTGTCGTTATTGTTGCAGTTTTCGTTGTAGTTGTCGATTTCATTGTAATTGCCATTGTCATTGTCATTGTGGATCTTGATGTATTTTCTTGCTGTCTTCGTTGCCGATGTCACTGTTGATGTAGTTGTCATTGTTAATGTCATTGTCGTTGTCGACGCATTGTCATTATCGTTGTCGTTGCCGGTGTTTTTGTCATTGCCCTTGTCATTTTCGTTGTTTTTGTTGTTGGTGTTGTTGTTGTTGTCGTCGTCGTTGTAGTTGTCGATGTCTTTGTCGTCGTTGTCGTTGCCGATGTCACTGTCAATGTAATTAACAGTTTGTGTTAATGTTGTTCTGTTGTACTTGTCGTCATTGTTGTTGCTGCTGTTTTTGGCGAATTCCCATCAATTTAGGGTGGGGATGTGACATTTATAGTTCAAGTGTATAGTTCCAGGAAGTTTTGTCCATGACTGCATGCATACATACCATAAAGATATGAAATATCTACCCAACTACCCCTGGAATGCATGATTCTTGATGGGATCACAGATGATATGGCCATCTAACGGTGAATCCATTGGTCATGACCCGTTTCTCAAGCGCATCTGTGGCCGCGGGGCTGACATTTAGGCCTGATGGTTTAAACTGCTGACGAAGGCTAAAAATACTTGCTCCAGAAAGCGCTCAACTTTTCTGTAACTTTTATTTTTCCACTCTCCGTTTTCAACTGAAAACGATCGGAGCATACCGATGAAAACGTTTTACAGTGTCACACCTCCTCCTATACTTCAAGCACCGCAACTCTTCCCGGTGTGCTTCTACAGGCCTTGCTGTGTCGCATTACCCAGTGGACATTTTTTGTAATTTATTCATATTATGGGTGACAACTATGCAATAATAATCTTCCCTTTTTAAATATTTAATGCGAGAAGTGTCTCTAGAAATGTCCAGAGTGAGATCATTCTAGACGTGTCGAACAGTGTGCTACGTTCAACTTCAAGAAAATGCTGTAAAGCCCACTTTACACATTCACCTCTTCGTTCACTTAAAGCACAAAAGGATCTTATGGTAAAAACTTTTGCAGCCTTTCTGAAAATTGTTGATAAAATGCTGCAAAATTCTTTATTTTTATTGAATCGTAAATCCCGCTTTCCTTAAAATTATTCGGCCATTGTTGACATGAAAGCCTTATTTGCAAAAAACTTGACATTAGTAATCGGAAGGCAGATTAATTTATCCCTGATTAATTCTCTAATTGCTTACGATCGGTCTCGAATAAAATACTAGACTAGTGCAGCTGCATATACTTATAGTTGATTGACACTTAATAATGAAAGTACCATACACAGCGATCATGGTTCTTTGATAACGGAGCAATCATGAGAGAATAATGAAACAAAGTATCCACTCCAATTACGGTTACTATTTGTCTCTATCTTGTTCTTGTTGGGGCGTTATCTGATTGAGTATACTGGCTTATGGGAGATGACATCGACAGACAAGTATTATAATCTTGATGACATTATTTTTTATATACAACAAAATGAACGCTTCAGGACGGATACTATTTGTTGCTGTTGCTAGAATCTGAACCATCCGGTGTCTATTATTGCATTATTAAAATCCATCGGCGTACCTTGGGTATCTTACCTTGGGTATCTTCTGCCGGAAGCTGGGGTTGGGGCTGGTTGGGGAGGCTATCTAGGGTTGAAACGTGGCTTTTTCTGGGATCTGAAGGGGCTGGTCTTGACATCGACTGTATATAAACATATAAACTACAACTTGAGAAATACATTAATACACTTCAGGAGGCAAATGTTTATACAACATGAAAATGTCAAGTTTTACAGTCCTTAATGTACACCCAAATGTAGCCCGGAGACAAATGTAGCCCCAACTCCATACACAAATGTAAAGAGGGCTAACTGTAGCTTGAACCTAAATGTAACCCTAACCCTATACCTAAATATAGCCTGGAGCTAAATGTAGCCCCAACGTTGTTGCTAGTGTCAAACCGACCTCCTAGCTTCAATCCTGTACCTTAGGAAGCCCGGGGCTAAACGTAGCCAAAACATACCGACCTATAATGTAACCCAGACCTAACGTATCCCCAATCCTGTACCTAAATGTAGCCCAGAGCTAGATGTTACCCTATTGTTGTTCCTTACGTGATCCAGACCTAAATGTAGCCCCAATCCTGTACCTAAATGTAGCCCGGGCTAACTGTAACTCGAACAAATGTAACCCACACCAAAATGTAGATCCAACCCTGTACCTAATTTCAAACCAGGAGCTACATGTAGTCCAAACATTTAACCTAATATAAGCCAGACCAACCCAATCATGTAGCTAAATGTGGCCCGAGAGAATTACGCAACAAGATCCCGGCTACATTTTGGCATAGTGTTGGGGCTACATCTGGTGCCGCAAATATGTCTATGGAGGGAGTACCAACAAATCATAACAGGACGCTCACAATGGAGGCAATATAACGATGCTTTTAACTTGATTTCAATTGCGACCGCGGGAAGCTTAAACAAATTATTGTGGTGTCGGTAATACTTGACGACTGCTTATTATAAAATGAACATCAAGCCAGGAAAATGTTTTATAACTGACGTGTGGTGTATGTGTGTGTTGTACCCACAACCTAGCGATCAATAGCCACACAGGTTAGACCTAATTATTCGAAACAGAAGGCCACTCCACTGCTTACGTGAGTAAACAAACCACACAATGACATGCAATATATTTATGGCTGATGGATGTAAATAACTTATAGTAAATATTAACCGTGAACCAGCGTGTGTATACACAGTGGTTGTAATAATAGAATAGAATCATGATCATTTCAAGCTTGCTCGTGTATATTATTTTAAGAAAAATTATTCTCAACAGTCGGGAAAGATGGAAACGCCATTGTTATGAGGGTAGACTTTGTAAGGATCATAAGCCGTGGGAACATGCTTGATTACGTCGACGACTCAGGAGGTATTTTTATCCACGGCATGTAGAAGCAAGATGATGTCATGATTACATCCTGCAATTATTCACGCCCATCGAACAGCCGTAGGGGTATTAAGCGCTATGCCTTAAGTCGCGACGCAGGTGAGTTGTAGCGCGGTAGGCGTAGTGTTTTATGTGATTGTGCTTACAGCATTTCAGTCGCCACGATCGATTGTAACAGTGGTGTGTATGTGTATGAGTGCAGCGAGGAGATATCAACTGCTCGTACGTAAGATGTAAGAACCATGTCCGTGTCAGATCCTTGGCCTTTGAAACTGCCTGTGACGGGTCATTACTATGGTACAAATACATGTATCGGGGCATAGACGGAGGAAAAAAAGCTGGAAGATGTGTGTTATGCAACATTGCCTGTGCTTCTACGTGTGTGCAGAGAGCGCATGGCTGGCTGTGAAGCTTGATTAGCCGTTTTGTGTATAAAGCAGATTGCAATGGATACGGTCTGGGTAAGCCTCTCTACCTGCTAGCCGTTATTGGTCTTACGGAGTAGTTTTTAGTCTGATTCATGTATGACCTTGCCTTGACTTTGTTATCCGCTGACCCCATGAGAAGAAGAAGAGTTGCATTTCACCAACAACATTAGATGCCACATTAAATATATAAAGAGTTCACACAGAGTGGAGTTTTAAAGTATTATAGTAATGTGTTAAAAGACAGCAACATCATTTGGCATAGCCACAACTGCCTTAGTAGCAGATCTGTGCCTTCAAAGACCATCCACATGCAAAACAAACGCTCATTTGTATCGGAGCAGCTACCGTTGGATCGACTTGTTTGCAGTACCCTAGATCCGGGTGGTATCCCCGAACAGTCCCAGAGTGGCGTCGTCAAACTCCAACCACCACCCCCTTCCGGCCCCACCAGCGGTCGTACGAAAGCTCAGGCCGCCCATCACCATGGTCATTCTCCGATACTTTCGTTTTATCTGCATCAGCGGAGTAGTCATCGGTACTGTTTCTTTTGTCCTCGGCATTGTGGCCATCGGCACCGGGTCCTGGTTGCTCTCGCAGGAGTATCGCCTTATCAACTCTCCTGACACGGGTCCGGTGACCACTTCTACGGAAGTGAGCAAGAACGCTACGATGAACGACACGACGATAGAAAGTACGGAGTTCATGCCGACGACGGACAATACAACGCCGGTAGTAGGAGAGCAAATCACTGCTGTGGCCGGTGAAACTAGTTCCTCACCGGGACCCCAAATCATTACCGTCAAAGCAACCAGTGGTCTCTGGCATCTTTGTCAATCAGAAGTAAAAGATGGCGTTACTGGTGGTAAGTAACAAAACGTAGAGTGTTATCAGTCTATTTAAAAAACAAAGTAGTTTTTGTGTGCGGATGTGGGTAGGTAAACATTCAAACCCGGGACCTACAACAAAAGAGAACAGTAGGGTCCCCGGTTGGGTGAAGGTCCCCGTTGGAAATTATGTACAAAAACCAATTGGAGCTGTTCCCCAAAAATACAAACATAAGAGGAACAATAAGAGGTCCCGATTGCAGGTGTTTACAATGTTTAATTGTGTGTGTGTTTATTGTAAACAATACATATCATAACCAGGACCAAATTTCATAAAGCTGTATAAAGCACAGAAGTTCGCTTAGCATAGAAAAACAAATCTCATTAAATTGCAGGTTACCAGCCAAAATACCAAGTAATGTTGACTGTGAATGATTCCATGCTAACTTTTACTTAGCAAATAATGTTGTTCAAGTATTTTATTTAAAAGTCACTAGCGGCATAGAGGTGGAGTGGGGGCTACTTCTGAATCCATATCAAAAGTATTATACTATTGACCACATGCCGTTAAGTCAATGCGTTTGTTTTTTTGACAATATGTTTCGAATTTGAAAGTTCTCGGGACGTCTTGCGGTTCGTATCATTCGATTTAGTATAAGATGTTTGAGGGTGACAACCATTATTGTGAAGTATGATCCACTCCGTGGGAAGAAGTGGTAGTTCCGAGAAAAACCAATGTCGAGTTGGTGGGTGCCGACGTTTCAAACAGTATACTTCTTCTTGTCTTCAGTACACGAACAAGTGACTTCCGGGCAATTTTCTTTGGTTCAACCTTTGATGTCAAGCATTGTATAAAAACAAGAAAATACCGACAGGAAAAACAAAAAACAAACAGCGTCTGAACTTACTACTCGTTTGCTGCCTTTTAGTGCCTGTCGGTGACGCAGAAAACCCTAGATTATGTGCATAGATGCTCTCGGGCTATACGTTGTTCTTCGCTAAACAAACGCACCCAAATAATATGTTTTGTAGAAACACGACTGTTGGTTAGTTTTTGTTTCAAACAGAAAGTTTACGTTATTTTTGGATCCCGCTTTGGGTATCAAATTAATGTATAACTCTGGTGTAATTACATTGCTGTGTCTTTTACATAGCATATTTGTGTCAAATCTTTTAAACTGTACATTCACTTTTATATATATACGTCTCTTGATACTTAAATAAAATAGTAAAAATATATTTTCAGATTGTTTTCTTATTGGTATTTGAACAAGTGAGATATCTATGATTGTTTCGGAGAGTGATTTTTGTATATGCAAGTTTGCTCCAAACAAAGCTTAAACCTACTCTTGGTAAAGTAGCTACAAGCAGAAAACAAAGATGAAAATAACTCGGAGGAGCTGAAGGTAGGAATTGATATTCCTCGTAAAACAGTCTAGATTGTAGGATGAGGAAAACCTGCACCAGGAAAGGAGTTCCATATAGAGATGCAGTAAGTTGAATAAAGCTGTTGGAATGGTGGCTCTTTGTTCTATATCATTCTCAGCAAAGCAAATGGGACCAAGCAGAAAGCCATGTTCACACTGTGTAGGGTATCACTGAAGCTCTTTCAGCATAAGCATGCTCAATGTGTAGATCAATAATGCATGTAGTTTTTAAACCTACGCGTAAACGCTACAGCATTCTATGCGTAATCGTGAAATAATGTTGGGCGTTTAAAATCTCTAGTCCCGAGAGTGAGGTAGGAGGATCGGGGGTTGATATGTTTGATTTGGTAAGAGAGACTACACCGAACGTGCGTGTTTGGAGTTTTTAAAAAGCAATCGTATTTATATTTTCTCCCACATCGTGACACTCATGAGACCATAATAGTTTGAGTGAACTCTGTGTGTTTGTGTGTGTGTTTTGATTGATCACACCTGTCCACGACAGCAATTCTCAGAGTATTTATGTAAAGTTAACGGAATAAATCAAAACATTTCAGATAAGTGCAAGCATTGCCAATTTATTATTTGGGAGCCTGTCCTTCTTAAAGTATGAGTGATTCATTTTAACGGGACTGTAATGTTCTACTGCCCGGGAACTGCAAAACACGCTGAAACAAAACCCAGCTGACGGTCACAGAGTCTTTGTTCCCCAAAATAATGTATACACTCGAGTCCGACTTAAGTTATATGTGCGACTCACTCTTTATTAATTTTTAGCGATATTCAACGTTTTCAGTTCCCACATCCCATCCCAAGCACGCAGTTAATCAAATATCTAGCCATTGTCGAAATAAAAGTTGTTTTACTTTACCATACGGGCACCGTCTTACTGTTGACACGAAAGACAAAATTGTCGTTTTGTTTTATTCATTCGCTTTCGTGGACCTCATCAGTCAACTTTCGGAAGTATCTCTTTGTTGGCGTCCGCTGCACATGTTTTCACGCTTATCCCCGAGAGTCACTTGCTGAGGGTGTCACGATATCAATTTTCATTTGTCAGGTTTTATCTGCTTGAGGTGTGTCTAAGATGAAACCTTACACGTAGACCGTGCCAGCAGGTCGATAATAACTTATACCCGTATACTTGATAATAATAAGTGAATATACAGTCCGTGTGTGAATGAATCGACTTCGGCTTCGGCTATAATGATTGTTGGCTGCAAGACGCAATCAACAATCTAGCCACAGCCAACCCACAGTCGCCAATTTTGGACGCTGACCTTACATCGCTATTCACAAGTCGGCCATCTTACGTCTTAGTCCCCCCCAAAAAAGTGTTTTTTTATTGATAATCATTATGGTAAGCAGACTAATTGTTTTTGTCTGTGTTTCAAAAGTTAATAAAATGGTCCTTTTTTATGACTAGGCCCATCAGATTATTAGAAACTGTTAGCATTGCATGCAGCGAGCTGAGGAGCTGGTTGTACAAAATTAGAGCCGCACATGTTAACATATATGAAGAGAATGCACACAATGGACTTTACCGACCTCAAGTCAACTATGCACATGTCTTGAGTTAAAATATCAAACAGTTTAGTGATTGTGAAAACGGTTTGAGGCTCACAACCTTGGGCTTTCAACGTTGGGAAAGTTTGAATTAATCCCTGAAAATAATGTTCGATAACAATTTCAATTTGGCAAATTTCTCTTCAAGATTTAACATAAATTATTATTATAATAAAATTATGTTATAAGCTACTTAAGTACCCCAGGGTGAAAGATGTATACTTGTACATGTAGAAAAAAAGTCGTTTATACCTACCGTATACTCCATTTTTTTTTTTTTTTTTTTTTTTTGGGGGGGGGGGGAACTACTCGTAGGTTGAACAGTTGTGTGTTTTGCATGCAAATTATCTTGTGTACAGGTACCCTTTCCCCCGGCACCACTCTGAGCGTTCACATAATATGCAAATGAGGTATGAAGATCTTTGGTCGTGGACCTGGACTTGCTTTTTTGGTTTTTGAAAACCGTTGTTTTTTGGTTACCAGACTGTTACTTCACATTAGTCAAGTTTCACCTTTTGTTTCACACAATCTCTTTTTCCTTTAGGCGAATTTACACTCTACTGTGTCAGGTCCCTAAGGCTATAAACGCACCTTGTCTTAATTGAAATTTGAAAGCCGACGCTGTCGTTTAACGCACGACGGCAGATGGGTTGGTTGTCAAAGTCAGGTTACAAATCGTTACTTACAATCGGAAAGATGGGGGGGCCTCTCATTATTACGCTGGTAAAGTACGTGGATGAGTGGCTTAGGGCAGGGATATGGGGATGCTGATAACTATACATGTAAATCATCCGAAGGTGTCCATAACAAAGATCTGTGGAAACTTTTGTGTGGTGACAAAACAAGTTTTCATGTGGCAGAGTTATTTCTAACAATTCTGCGCTATCAGAAAACACATCGAACCTAAAAGGTATCCGTTGATTTATAGAAAGCAGTTCATTTTAATTGGGAATGTGAACATTAACTTCGTTTTTTCTTTACTGATTGTATTATAATAAAACATATTCATTGCTTTTCGAGTCCTGCTAAAACCAAATGGCGCCCCTGGAGATCTAAATAACTCCCGGGACAGAATTGACTTCGATTCCGGGTCCCAGGGGGACTGACCTATTCCGGAAAAGTGGTTTGAAAGTGGGATTTTTAACTCGGAATCTGCGTCATTTTGAACTCTTAATGACACAGATTCCAGGTTTTACTGACTCAGAATTGGGTCAGGCCCCATGGAAAACCGGTCCAGGTCAATTCTGACCGGGAAATGTTTGCACATCTGCAAAGGCAAGCATCCCAAGCAATCTCTTTCACTTTGTTAAAGGCCTACAGTCTTATTTGTTGGTGTGTGTCTTTCAAAGATGAGAGCAGAGATAACTTAGAAACAACGAGTTCGCTTTTAAATCTTCATTATTTTGTAATATTGAAGATGCCACTATTTCTGCCAAAATCAACTGAACCGGCAGTTATATTCGCTATAATATTAATACACAGGCCTATAATGGACTTACTATTAGCACTAGCGGGATTAAACATTCTTATTCTTCAACAGTCATAACACTCTTGCATTGATGGGGTTCCCATTGATAACGAAAATAACAAGGAATTAATATTTCATGGCTTCGCGTGTTGTATAACTTGAGTAGGAAAGCCACGCGCCACGATTAAATTACTTTAATGTTTAAGAATCCCACAATTTTTTCTTTAACTCTAAACTGATATAAAATTATAACATGTATTGTGGAATGGCTTCCTGTATGACCCCATGGGATATGTTGACGCAATGGATATTGTTCTGTAAATGCACTGCCTGTATTATTGAGTTATGAACCAGAATAAGATAACGTGATAAAAGCCAAGCAAAGTATCCTTGTAAAGAAATAAACATGAAGTCACCCCCCTTTTTTTAATCGAAAATCGCTGGCTTTGTTTAGCTGGTCGAAAAGAGATATACATTATGTTACCTGAGTGTATGTTTTTCCTTCTTTTTAACATGAAAAGTCTAAGACAGTGCAATTTACCATTTGTTATCAGTGTTTAGGAGAACGTAAACACGTTTTGTTTCTTTCTTTTTTCTGTTTTTTTCCTCTGTTGTTTTGACGAGAGTGCTTTTGTTTAACCTTTCTGCCAACACGGAAAATACCAGCAAAGCTAGTTTTCTAAATGAATACAATTAAAATACATCATTGCATAGTACTTGGACAAATGTTGCGTTGACGTTGATTCATGCAATACTTAATCTCCATTGTTTCCATTCCATGCCGTATACAAATAAATACGATTCTGTACTACAACACATTATTTAATCGAACAGAGACGCTTGTAAATCGCGTAATGGTCTATTCTGTTTCCTTTTCTGCGATTGGAATTGTAATTTAATTCCTCTTCTATAGTTTTCAATAAAATCACCATACAACAAAGCTGCGGATTTTTTGTTATCAATTTAGCTGGTTCAAGTTTCAGTAAAAAAAAAACGAAAAACGGCTTAGGGCCTATGTTTTGGCTGGGATTTTAACTTTCTTTTTTGTTTTTTCTTTTTTGCACGCTCAAAATGGGCGTGTTTGGATTGCTGCAATTGAAATAGGCAAAGGTGGTTTATGGTCTTCTAAATGCTATTTTCTCAACTTTGACAGTATTTCAGATGTAAATAATTCTTGTTACACTACGTAGTGAAATCTAAAAATAAAACCCCCAATTATATTGCTTTTGTAAAAAAACTGTTTGTAATTAATGTTTATCAGTGGAAATTTATGTTTACACGAGCCGATCGCATGCGTCATAAGAAAGAGAAAAGATGATTGTGGATTAAAAACAAGTAATTCCTTGTTGGATGAAATGTCAAAGTACATTTTGTAGTCATGTGTATCTTACTGTATAGTGATTGTTCAGCAATGACTATTTATTGATTTTTTGCGTTTTTTTGCAAAGTGCATTTTGTAGTCATGTGTATCTTACTGTATAGTGATTGTTCAGCAATGACTATTTATTGATTTTTTGCGGCAAAAATTAATTGAACGGGAGGAAGCGTGGAGCACAACGGATTCGTACATTGTGTGGAGGTTTTACATGCGTTGATAAGAATGCATTGCACCGGAGCAAGTTGCTGTACCTTGACAATCCTTCCTCTAGCAGCATAAGTCAAAGATGTATCTCAACGGAAAAAAACCACTCTTGCTACCAAAAGCTCATGCAGTGTTTTTTGTTCTATGTAATTAGTTAGTCTAAGTGCTACCACTACCTTCCTTGTTTAGCAATCCTGCACACAGCGTGTTTTAGATGGTAGTGGTTAGTGGTAACAGGAATGACCTTTTTGCCAATGACTGACTACATTAAGACACACGGAATGAACGTTTCCGAGCGGATTACGCCTGCACAGCAACGCATGAAGCAGCTGCGTTTGGCATTAACATTTTGTCAAGGTTTAAACTAAATTAAGAGAATGCTTGGATTTTGCATTAAATAACCGGAAAATGGAAAGCGACAATTCACTAAAGAGACAGCGGCAACCTGTCATGGCGCTTATTATTATCAACAGGCCAATCCTCACACCGGACTTAGGCCTAACTACACAAAACAATTATAATGTAGGCCTAATTTTTCGGAAATCCTCTCACCATCAAATTTTCCAGAAATCTTTGTAAATATCTCACTGACAAGGAAATATTACAATGCTATATAAAAACGTTAACTTCAGTAAAACGGATATTGTTCTTCGTTTTTTGAAGTGGCGTAACTAGACATTTTCATTGTTTTTGTTTGTTTGTTTGTTTGTTAGGGTCTTATTCTTATTTGTTTAATTATTTATTATTTTATTTCATTATTATTGTTTTTAAACAACCATGTAAACAAAATTGTCCATGGTTTTACATCACTTAATTACGTAAACGGTAAACCGGTATGCTCCTTTAATAAATTTACAAGTAAGCCTATGCACAAAATAAGTTTGACTTGCGACAGAATCCTAGCTTTTTTTCTTTTATATCTTATGGTGGAGGTAAAAATTCGGATGAGCATTTTAAGCAAAACTATTTCTCAGACTATGCTTAGGGGTAACTTCCTAGATATAATCGTTCCTGAATATGTCAATAATCACTGCAACCTCACTCACTAATCAGTAAATTGCGTCCAACTTAAGGAGATGCCCTCATCTGACAGACCAAACACTTTGTTTGGTGTGGACTCAAAAGGGTAACCGGTAAAGACGCGACCTCGCTTGACCTCGATCGATATTGGATCCCATTACCGTCAACTCTATGAATGAATCATCAGTTGCCAATATAGAGTCTAACACTTGAGTGATTTTAATGGCCACAGAGCCACGCCCCAACACGGGGTACTGACGTCATGAACGTTTGCACCTCCGTACCTCTTAGGACTGAACACCCTCAACTACTCCGACTTAACAACTCTTTGAAATGTGACAAGTCAGTGTGAAACTGACAACATGACATTGACTCAAACTTCAGGTGGTGGATTTCTATATTGTCAAAAATTGTCTCGCCTTGACGCTTAGATTGCTTTCTCCATAAGTACGAAAAAGTCAATTTTTGTGAACTTAAAGGTACGGTACATTTTTGGAAGAGTAAATTCATTTTCATTCATTTCCATCCAAAAAAGCGCACAACCCACCAGCCAACTTTAAATTAATTGGATCTGTCTCAGTGAAAAAAAAAAACCTATTTATGTTTTATAAGGGTGATTATTTCGACTGCGGCTGTCAAAATAAGAATTGGATGTGCTTCTCTTTCAACTTCAGACAAAACTATTTTCTTGGGGGTGGTTATCGGTGATAACCAAACCAATTTATGTTATTTTCGATAATTTTGTATTTACAAATCATGCACATTATGTATTTTATATATAAACCTGACTTCTGTAAGCCAATCCTGTTGGTAAGTCAATGCGTCACACGCGCGTGCATACACTGCAAAAACTAGGGTGTTAAAATTGACACCATGGGTGTTGTCACATTATAGATACCGAAGAGAGAATCAAAATTAACAACATAGGGTGTTAAAATAACACCAATGTAATTGTGTTGTCAGAAATTAGTGTTATTTCAACACCATTTTTATGTTGTAAATTGTGATTTTTGTTATATATATATAATGTGACAACACCCATGGTGTCAATTTTAACACCCCAGTTTTTGCAGTGTAGTGCTGCACGCCCGAAGTTTTCACTACTTCTGGCTCCAAAGCTGGGCATACGTACTTTGTGTGTAATTTGATCAAAAATCACTCTTTCATCGTTCAAAGGCATTTGTTATGTTTTGAACTTATAATTCCGAGAAGACCTCGAGTCTTGAAAGATTGTATGTAAAAGCCAAGTTCAATTGTTAAACCTTTACTTACATAAATCCGTAAACAAAAGTTAGATCAATACAATTGCTATTAGCTTCTGGTAATCATTGGAGCCAGTTTGTAAAAAGTGGGTGTGGCTTACAGTAAAATTACAACACACTTACGATCAGGATAGGCATCGGGAAGAGGCAAGTATGAAACCCCTAAATATATCTAATATTAAATTTTCGTTTGGATGCTGCAAAATAATCTTGTGAGGGAAAATGATACCGACCGCAGTGTTCATCCCTTGAGTGTTTTGAAGTAGATTCCGTTGGTGTTGAGTATGTCCCTAGTCTGAACTACTATCACTAAAGGCTTTCTAAATAATCCCATTATAAACACGTCGTCGATCTTCAAACTGAGAGATCTTGCCAATTTGTGACTAATTTGAATCCTTTTTTTTTTAGTTATGTATATTTTTTACAAGTTAGATTGATTTGATTAGAAAATGACAATAGGGACCGTTGCTTAATGGAGAGTGCGTGTTTGAAAACTCATTCAACTGTTCCTTGTTGGATAATGAAGTCCAGACCGTGGAATTTGTGGATAACACCGCGGAGAGCGAGAGTATACTTCGACCCTGACTTTATTGAAGAGTAGGGAACCTTAGGTCATTGCCGAGTGTGCGGCGCTTCAATGTACTCTGAGAACTAAACGTAGTCTGGTGTCATGCCAAAAGCTCTCCGGTGTCAAATAGTGTCAGCTTACATAGGCCTATACGCATGCTCTGTTTAGCAAGCGTCCGTAAAAAATGTCTTGTCATAGACGTGTAACCAATTAGATCAAAATGTGCGTTTAAAGCAGACACTATTTTGCACCGGACAGGTTTTGGCTTGACATTGTGACCTAAATGTAGCCCAACTTGTACCTAAATGTAGCTCAAACCTAAACTCCGCCCAACCATTCTAATTATAGCATTTGCTAACATTTTGGTACAGGGTTGGGGCTACATTTAGGTACGGACTGCCGTAGCTTTAATAAATGTAGTCCCAAGATTGGTTGGGGTCAGACTTGGGCCAGGGGGACGTAAAGGTGGTTGGGGCTTTATGGAGGATTTGTTATAGCTACTTTTACGGACTGGGTTGTGGGCTACATTTAGGCCCTGAGGTGCCGCACAGCCGAGAAAAGGAGAACGTTAGTCGTAACGATATGGCACGTTATTGTTAACAATCATCATCAATATTTTCAGTCAATAATATGATGGGTCTATAATATGATGTTAAAATAAATGCAAGCAATGACTGTCTGCAGAAGGTAGTACTGTATTGGGGCGGTTGGGATTACGTACTGTTAATGCAAGATATTGCTAATATATAAATTTGTATCAGTTTTCCACACTTTTTTTGCGTATGTCAATTGATCGTACAGTCTATTCCCGATTTAAATACTGACCATACCAACATAATGACCGAGAAACTGAAATGAAGATTATTGAATGAATTGATGATTGGGTTTATTGCCCTATGATTTTCCATAAAGTCGTATCTCTACACAACGCTCTATACACGTTTTTTGCTCTTTCCGTTTTTATAAATTACATCTTACAAAAAAACACAAGCTTTGATAAAGCATTTTTTTGCAGGCGTAAAAATAACTTCCTTCTTGGGTATTAACATGTTTAAAATGAGTGACGAAAAGTCTCCGAAACAAAGATTTCCAAAACAGTTTAACCTTAAACGTGATTTTCTGAAAACTGAAAACATGAAATTGTAGCTGTGGGGTTTGATGGCTGTCTCTTCATGAAAGAGCGGTGATGATACATTGTTCTTCTTCTATTGAAGCAGATTGGACTCGTCTTGATCGATATAGAATGTAGCCCCAAATGAATCAGAATCACTGACAGTTTGACCCCATAATGGCTCTGTTTATCTACAATCATCCCGAGAAGCTGGAAAATAAATCTGACAGCTCAGACGCCAGTACTTAATATCAGATCACCCACTTGTATCTATAACACAGTCAACTGCCGCGCTCAGCTCAAAATAAAATCAGGTCAATCCGCTAAGTGATGACCGGCAGTGACTTACAGGTGTTTTAGGGTGGGATAATTGATGGTTAGCAGCTCAGGAGCTGTCAGTAGACATTAAGTCCTTGTAGCTATCTCCCCCGTCATCATCGTCAGTACCTACCTACAGAAAGGTCATTTCAATAAGGATGGATAGGGCAGAAACCCTTAAGTGATGTATATTAAGTGGAATATAAGAAGTGCCATAAAACATTGCATTTAGGGGGGGGGGGCAACAGTAATGATATCTCCGCTGAGTACGTCTATTCTTAGATGCCAGAGAGAGACTTAGGCCGACCATTAGGAATCAGTGTTGATAGAACACCCATTAACTGTCAAATTTAGACCCGCATTTCAGCAGCTACATTTAGGCGTATGCTCAACACTACCATTGAAAATGAAACAATGCAATGCAAGGTAGAATCAAAAAAGTATAGATCGTCTGATCATATAGCTTCTGTAACAACAAAGACAAACGAAGGTGGTTAAACCATAAACAAGCCTCATATAATTATTATCACGTGCCCGAATCATCCTTGGCCTGACAGGTTTTATGACTTAGCAGTGAATGTAAAGCGCATAAACTTCATGCAAATGAGTACCAGCAATAATTACATTCCAGTTAATACAGCAGTTGCACTGCTGGCTCCTGACGCGGCCAAGAGCACACTAGTCGAAACGTCGACTCATATAAAGACAAACTACTTTTTCTGAGAGAGACACCACTTGAAGTGTTATGCTGCGTTATGCACCAAAGACAATCTCCACCAAGCAGAGGCTTATATGAGCCGCCAATTCCTACATGTTGTTTTACGATGCAACCCAAAAGACTGACAATTTAATTAGATATCCATTTCCACGATGCTAATAAGACTCTGAATCCTCTGCAACCAACAGTGCCACCACTCCTTCCAAGGAGAGCTTTGTTACAATGTGTGCCGGAAGGAATGACCAAAATATCAAATGTTTTCGTGCAAGGCTTCGTCAAGCCCTCTACCTATAACCATGCTATAACTGACACTTCTCTGAACCGCCCCCTTTTCTAAATAGAGATTGTGTCATGGTGTTCTGAAAAGAACAGCTAAAATCAACAACCGTAACACTATGCGGTGGTCTATCGTTCGGTACAATGTAAATACCTTCATCTTCCTTTAGCATGTGTCTCTATCCATTTTAGCATTGTCAGTGTCAGTGCATTACATTGATGCATGTTGGTAGGTTTTTTAAGCGCCAATGTAGACAATCGCTAATTAGGGATCGGTAAGAGGTGTTGCCATAGTTACCTGTGCGTTATATAGTATGCTTATACTGTGGTTGAGCTGTTCCAAGTTGTTGTGGGTTGTTTTCACACTGTTGAACATTGTTTCTTCATCAGTTTTTTTGTTGTTTTGTTGTTGTGTGAACGTATATGTTTACGGTTTGAAGCCAATATTCCATCAAGCTAAACAGACAGCAATCAGACGAAAGAAAGACCATTCCTGCAAACGAGGCGTTAATCAAGCAAACAAAAACACTCAAGCAAGTAATAAAAACGGAAAAAGAAAAAAAAAACACCTCAAAACAGAAACACGAACAATAGACGGATCCCTCTGAGACTGAGCAAGCAAGAAAGACGACAATCAAATAAACACCCCAACGAACAAACACCCGACACCCCAAAGGTCCCAAACGATCACCAGAGAGACCTCAATCAGACTGACATTCAATCAAGCAAGTATTAACACCCGTTTAGACAGGCGGTTACTTGTATAATGCGAACCAACAAGCAAGCACGCGTCCATGCAACCAGCTGGCTGTAGCCGCTACGAGTGACATTATTATACGTAGACTCAATATTAAAGACCTTGAGTTATAATCCATCGAACAATGCTGCAAGTGAGGACACGCGGAATACAAGCCAGTTCTTTGCCAAAATATGACATAGGGGGGTAGGGGCCTAATAGAAATTCTTCTTCTAATTGTAGACGGAAAGAATACCTTCCTTTTAGGCCCGTTCGTTTTATGCGCTCCGATCAAGGCCGTCGCAGATGAACATGCCAAAAGATACGGCCCCAAATCAGCCAGCGCACAACGTGGATCGTGAAACCGATCACTTTTTGTGTAAAGTCATGTACGCGCAATCAAAATTACATTTAGAGGAATACAACTCTTTCGTTGTCGTCATTTTACAGTTCAGCCGCAACCGCGGTGCTGATGTACCTCTTTTAAATTAGTCATTTGGAGACCAAGTCCTGTACGAAGCTCATGATTGTCGAACCGAGTATCCATATAACGTTTATCTTGTCGTGACGATATGTTTTATTAAGTCGACTTGCCGAAATAATGTATCGCTCCAAGACGACTAACTGCGACTAAAAAGTTGATTTACCATCTTTGTTTTTGAAGATAAAATGATCACGGCGAGTCGATTGTTTCAACTCATCGACATGTCGAGATAAAAACTATACCTTGTTATCTGGATAAGTTGTGTGTCACTGCTGTAGCTCGGTATTCTGCTTGTACATCAGTCACAATATTATTTGTTATTAAGACGATTTCAGTATAAGCATTGTTTCAGAATAGAGCTTATTCAGAATCCACGCTGAAATCTCATTGAAATGCCCATATTCAGATTATATCAAACTGTTGAATTAAGTTAAACTTGAGTTATTTTAATCCATAATGTTGTACTGGTACAGTACACTCTAAAACCTCCCGGGTCGGAATTGATCAAGATTCCGGCTCCCGTAGGGCCTGACCCATTTCTGGGTTAGTATGACCCGCAATCTGTCACAATGACCCCTAAATGGGTCAATTCTGACCTGAGTATTTTTCGAGTGTAACTTAATAATCGTTGAGATCTGGATACCCTGATCCGGATACCAAGGGTTCAAACCCTTTTCTGGGTCAGGATGATCCGTTTTGGGGTTAACGTGAGCCGGAATCTGAGCCGAAAAAGACTATACTGACCCGTATTCTTTTCCCATGCGACGCGTAAAGCGGATCGTGCTGACCCGGAAAACGAGTCTGGGGCCAGACCTAAAACATTTTTATAGAATGTCCTGTTTAATAAAGTATCACAGAAAAATACATGATTTATTGTTAACAGCGGAATGCCAAAATGCTTTCGTTGATAAGAGGTAGCGCCTGATATAAATGAACATATCTGCCCAACCCTGACATTTATACAACTCGTTCAAGGCGAACAGATGTAACGTACAATCAATGTGAAGTACGCTCTATAGGCTAGCCGGGTGGAGAAGCCTGACGGGTTTTGTTTTTGTTTTTTATCATTGCCCCAAAGTTGGATAATTCCCCCTTAAATGTTTTGGTTTACTATCGTGGATTGTTTGTTCACATTGACTATTCAAGAAAGGAAATCTCAATTCAACCTCGAGGACCTTGGAGTGTTTTGTTTTGTTTGTTTAATGGTTTTCTCCCAAGTCAGTCTTCTCCAGCGGCTCGTTGCAGACTTCCAGTAAAAGAATACAGTTGTGTGCATAAGATGAATTTGAGTTTATTTATTCTATGTTTACGTATATCTTACTGTTAATGAAACCAAAGGATCCTCCAAAACGTCTTGAACTAACCCCTCGACATGAAGATACCTGTAGACAAAACGAAATGTCCGGTGTTAGATGTGGGAGGGAAACCCCCATATAAAATAGGGGAAACCCACGTAAGGGACTGAAAACCCAATCTATGGAAGGCTCCGGTCTGGTATTCGAACCGGGGTCACAGAGGTGAATGCATCAGAAAGATACCACATTAAAGGCATCGTACACGTTTGGTAGTTACTCAAAATATATATTAGCATAAAAACTGACTTGGTAACGAGCAACAGAGAGCTGTTGATAGTATAAAACATTGTGAGAAACGACTCCCTCTGAAACGTAGTTTTTGAGAAAGAGGTAATTTCTCTCTAAAATAATAAAAACTTCTTGCAAGAAATTTTTATTCCTAATCTGAAAGCACACAAATTTGTACAACAAGGGTGTTTTTTCTTGCATCATTTTCTTGTAACTTCGATGACCAATTGAGCCCAAATTTTCACAGGCTTGTTATTTTATGCATATGTTGGGATACACCAAATGAGAACTTGGTCTTTGACAATTACCAAACGTGTACGATGCCTTTAATAGTCTACCCTCGTTCATTAAACGTTATATTTTTTCATGAACAATGGAACAAGTCTGTATATCTTCAGTAAGACCCCGCTAGACTATATACTTGGCAAGCGAATGACCCCCCACCCCCTCACCGAATAACCTTTGGTCAATGTTGTATCTGCACTGCAACAATTCAATGACATCGAAACAGGAAATCAGTTTGACTGTACAGGCCGCATTGGTATTTCATGTCCCGTACGGGATCAAATGGGAAAAATATACAGTCAGAAAATGTCTTAAGGTGCATAGGATATAAAGTTTTGTCTCTATATGCTGGTAGAAATGGGTGGTGTTTTTGTTCAACAATCTAATTCAAAGTTTCTCCAGTGACAAACTATGGTACAGTGGCGTGGTTTGGTGTGATTTACCGCTTCTAACAAGACAAATGCCTTTTTACGACAACGGTTTATATATAGTTTTCATACTGCACAATCAGGTGATGATATTTTCAAAGCAATCATACAAATTATGGTGATTTTTAATAATTTCCTTTGTATGAGTAAAAAGGGCCTTCCATTGTTACCGGTACCAGTTTACCAATGACACCGAAGCGAAGTGTTTATTGTCGTGGACTGATGCCATTAAAACAATCATTATTTATGCATAACCTGCATTATTATAAAGGACAGCATAACTAGTTCAGCTATAAAACTTCCAATACTAATATTTTGCTGTACTTAATTTTCGCATTCCTAGTTCTAAAAAAGGTTTTACCATGAATCATCGGGTCTTTTTGTAGTCGGAGATAGGCCTAGACCATTCGTATATCATATCTCATTGCGTAGTATGTACAACAAGGCAACGAGGGAAATATTGCAATCGGAATAAAAACACGCATTTCATAATTTGTAGGTCTGGCTTTTGACTCCACTCATCAATTGTGCAAGAAATGAGTAACGATCGAGTGCTCGGCAGTTGTACCATTGTTCAGACTGCTGTCAACATGACAACGGTTGCTGTTTGGTATTCCTGTTTAATTTAGGGCTCGTCCGTCGTCATGGTAACTGAGGGTCGTTTTAGCCCAGATGATGTACATCTAGGCTAAAACGACATTAACGGTACTGTCTGCACATGAGTATAAACAGTTGTGCTATAAATATATAACACCAAATCATTGGGGAATATTCTTTGTTTATCGTCATTTGTTTTCTCTCTTCTTTTCGATCGCTGAAGGAGAACAATTTTCAAAAGAAGAAATAATTGTCTTGGTTTTGTTGTCCAATTGCTATTGACTGTTTCTGAGAATTTAGTTTTCTGTGCAGTTAAATATTCAGATTTGGACCAACGCATCATTCTTCATAATTTGTTGCAAAATAAAGTATGTAGTAAAAATAACGCGTAACTTATGGCAATGGTTCCTGTGAAAAACCATTGCGATAAATCGCAGTCGGCAATAGTGACGTTATTATACACATCGTTTAATACTGCAAACTCAAATCCATGGTCCATGATTGTTAGTGGTTTATCTATTGCTAATACCCATCCCTTTCTATGACGTATCATGACGTAGTTAATGAATATCCATTATCCTTGGTCAACTGCCAGGGCTAATGTCCAAAAGCTGTTAAGCATTACGAAAGAAAGTGCTGAACAATATTCACTTGCTAAGCAGCTGTTAGCATGGAACCAGTCACAAGCATTGCATGGTGTTGGAACTGGTAACCCATTGCTGCTAATCTAGATTATTATGCGATTAGGAAGTGTTGACAGTGGTTATTATAGGACCATTGTAACAATGTGGTCGTCAATCATCTCATGTTATTGTAGTTTGAGGAAACCTGTTTGCGTATACTTGTGTTCTGTGTCTTTATACACGGCATAATATTATTGCTATGTGCTTAAATACATTAGTGTCATTTGACTGGATCAAGTAACTTGATTGTAATTCAGGCACGTTGTTTTCCCACTGAGGTTATAAACGCTATTTTTCGGATGCAAAATTTCCTCAGAATATTTGTGAGAATTCTGTCGGTAAGTCATTGCGTCACACGCAGCGCATCCACTCCACGCCCGAAGTTTTCGCTACTTCCGCTCCAAAGCTGGCATTTGTAATTTAACCCTAAATCACCCATTTCAGCGTTCAAAACTTGTACGATAGAAACTTATAATTCTGAGAAAACCTGAGTCTTTGAAGAACGTATATTCAAGCCAAGTCCAATTATTAAACTTTTCTTGCATAAATCTTCATACATGATCCAGCTCAATGCAATTTCTATTGTCTTCGCTTTCTGGTAATTGTTGAGACAGTTTGTGTTAAGTGGGTGTGGCTGACAGTAGAATTACGTCACACTTTACGTGGGTCAAATTTTATTGAGCTCCTAAAGCAAAAAATATCACTTAAATTTATTTTTTCCAAGCAAACATAAGCAGGATACCATTCACAGATTGTAAATGTGTGAGTTTGGCTGGTAACCTTATTTTGGTAAACATTATTTAGTTGTGCTTATAGCTACTTTTGTGCTTAAATGCAGCTCTGTGAAATTGGGCTAAGGATATGAGCAACTTGGCACTATGTTGCTCTCTGCTATTGTTTTCTCATGTTGTTCTCTTCTATTGTTTTGTCATGTTGTTCTCTTCTATTGTTTTCTTCTGTTGCTCTCGTCTATTGTTTTCTCATGTTGCTCTTTTCTATTGTTTTCACATGTTGCTCTCTGCTTTTGTTTTCTCATGTCGCTTTCTGCTATTGTTTTCTCATGTTGCTCTCTGCTATTGTTTTCTCCTGTTGTTTTCTCATGTTGTTCTCTTCTATTGTTTTCTGTTGCTCTCGTCTATTGTTTTCTTATGTTGCTCCCTGCAATTGTTTTCTCATGTTGTTCTCTGTTATTGTTTTCTCATGTTGTTCTCTTCTATTGTTTTCTTCTGTTGCTCTCGTCTATTGTTTTCTCATGTTGCTCTCTGCTATTGTTTTCTTATGTTGCTCCCTGCAATTGTTTTCTCCTGTTGTTCTCTTCTATTGTTTTCTCATGTTGTTCTCGTCTATTGTTTTCCCATGTTGCTCCCTGCTATTGTTTACTCCTGTTGTTTTCTATTGTTTTCTCATGTTGTTCTCTTCTATTGTTTTCTCATGTTGCTCTCGTCTATTGTTTTCTCATGTTGCTCTCTTCTATTGTTTTCTCATGTTGCTCTCTTTTATTGTTTTCTCATGTTGCTCTCTTCTATTGTTTTCTCATGTTGCTCCCTGCTATTGTTTTCTCATGTTGCTCTCTGCTATTGTTTTCTCATGTTGCTCTCTTCTATTGTTTTCTCATGTTGCTCCCTGCTATTGTTTTCTCATGTTGCTCTCTGCTATTGTTTTCTCATGTTGCTCTCTTCTTTTGTTTTCTCATGTTGCTCTCTTCTATTGTTTTTTCCTGTTGTTCTCTTCTATTGTTTTCTCATGTTGCTCCCTGCTATTGTTTTCTCATGTTGCTCCCTGCTATTGTTTTCTCATGTTGCTCTCTTCTATTGTTTTCTCATGTTTCTCTCTTCTATTGTTTTCTCATGTTGCTCTCTTCTATTGTTTTCTCATGTTGCTCTCTGCTATTGTTTTCTCGTGTTGCTCTCTTCTATTGTTTTCTCATGTGCTCTCTTCTATTGTTTTCTCATGTTGCTCTCTGCTATTGTTTTCTCATGTTGTTCTCTTCTATTGTTTTCTCATGTTGCTCTCTGCTATTTGTTTCTCCTGTTGTTCTCTGCTATTGTTTACTCATGTTGTTCTCTGCTATTGTTCCTGACTGTTGTTCCATTTGTTGTCGGCCTTTGGTGACCCCTTCGTTTTGCACACACTACTGGAACAGGAGTCCTCAAAGGGGAAAATATAATATAGACAAAGTAATCGGCAAAAATTAACAACCTTACAAATTAATGAAATACAACTGTATTTACAAACTTTGTTTTAAACGCCTTAATGAGAATTAGTAACGCCCACATAAACGTCTTATACTTTAACAACAAAGACAATAATAACATTGTCAGTGACAATTTGTCACATTCAAATTTGTAATACTTTATATTTGAACAGACACATGAGCTTTACAAAATATCGTACCAGATAGTGGGATGTTTGCATATTACAATTATTATTATTGTTACTATTTTTATTATCATTACAATTATGAGAAGAGTAATTTATGGCCATTTAGGAAACTATGATTATATACGGTCAATAAATTGTTTCGTTTCATCATAAAATATTGCTCCTTTGTATCCGCAGATTTATCGCACCTATTGTGACTTTTGTCGTTTTAATCGTCTGCTTCCTGGATTTATTGAAAGACAAATTTAAATTAATTACCCGGGTCGTCACTCATATAACAGCCGCCGGGCAGTCACGTCGACAGTAATTCGCCGTCGACATGCCAGTATCTTGTCTGTTCCTGTAATTCTATTACAAGCACAACGGATTGAAATAAAAGTGTAAAGTGCATCACTTTTTCTTTTCTTTTTGCCTTTCAAACATTGAGGAGAAGCTGTTTTTGTCTTTCAAGATGAGAGAAACCTTGCTTTTGGGAGAGATTATGGATGTGATAAGAGGTTTAGGTGCTTTGAGATGCTGGATCCGGCAAGCTTTCTGGCGTCTGTCAAAATGCGTCAAAATTGCCGTCATGGTTTGTAGTCAAAATGATTCTTTTTTTAGCCCCAAGAGCTGAACGTGAGTTGAGCATAAAACACTCAACTTGACTACCTTTTAACAATATTTTAAATAGAAAAGTAAACAGAATAAAGGGGAAAGTACATGGTTGTTTTTTGGATTCCCACTCACTAGGTTTCAATGAACACCCCACAATCAACCTACGAAAATTATTAATCAAACTTTTAGTTGGAAAAAAAAGAAATAAAACGGAATATGCTTTCCCTGGAAATTTGTGTACGTTCATATCAGGCTTATTTCGCTTCCGTCCATCGACAAAAGCAGCAGTGATTTGTGAATTTCCGAAACGCTATTTTCTCGCCACTGACATTAAGTAATGTACATAATTTGTCTCGGGATGATTGGCACTGTGAGCTTCCAGGTTGAAAAGAATAAACTCCAATAATTACAATAAAGAAAACTTTATTCACAACAAAATATACCAGAGAGACAAGTTTCAGCCCTCACCACATGCAAGACATATACACAATTGATAAAGTAACTTGTACTTAGATACAAGGCCACACGGGCACTGCGTCATTAATGGTCCACACATTACATTTGAACATGTACTGACGAACTACTAATTGACTCTAGTGTTAATGATTCTTGCTGAACATGTGGCAGCAATGTGTGCTTTAACCTCATCCTTCATGGCCAGATATATCGATCGAGAATTTCCCAAAGTCGTGCGTCGCCATCATCGCGAGTTGAGTGGTTCTCGACTGCAAAATTAATAAACATACACAAAAAGACACGAAGAAATAATAAAGCAATCGCTATGTTTTAAAAAGGGGTGGAGAGGTATTTGGTGTTGTCTTTTGTGCTTGTATGGTGCTCCGTTGCTGGGTTAAAAAGGGTTAAAAAGTGTATATTATTGTTGAAGGGATATCAAGAAGTATTGTCACGCGACACTCAGAAAATGGGCTTTAGCTTCCCTGAGCTTTGACATTGATTTGATGCCATCATGTTTTATATGTTTTATTCGATTCTATTCAATTTCATGGAAATAGCAGGGGCGGATCCAGGATTTTCCAAACGGGGGGGCGTGAAAATATACCAAGCAGCAAAATCTTCCCTTCCCCATTTCTCCCTCCCCTTCTCTCTCTCTCCCTTTTTTTTCTCCCTCTTTTTTTTAATTTTTTTTTTATATGAAACGGGGGGCGTGCGCCCCCCACGCCCCCCCCTGGATCCGCGCCTGATCCGTGACACCTCGTAGTAAAACATCATCTGTAGGATGCAATAATTATTGCCCCTCTCCTTTCAGGTAAGGTAAATAGAAGGGGAGCATTAAGTATAACAATTATTGTCTCAATAAAAAATAAGATTAAAAACCTGTACAAGCCATCATCAGTTACTATGGTTACCATCTGGTTATATCTCACCTTGACGTCTAAATGAAAGGGTTTCGTGAAATGCTGCTGTAGGTCGGACCCCTTGAAAATCCCTTTTCTTTAAGCACCAATTCTATTTGGTTGTTGATCTACAGTTTGTTGAAGAAGAATTTATGAAGGATTTATTCAGTGTTGATGCAAACACAGACTCGGGGATGTAGCACAGACAGGCTATTCTCGCCAGTTAAAGACAAAGAGCAGGGTTGGTTATTGACACTATAAAAATACAAATCTGTTTGGTTTCAGTCTGGTGTAAAGGTCATTGGTTTAAAGGTCCCCTCCAGGACCATTCCTATAGAAATATTTGTGATGTCTGAAAGTCAAGAAAATAGCTTCCCAAATTACTAATGCTTATTTTGATTGCCACAATCAAATTAAGAGCAATATAAACATAGTGATAACAAAGAATGTAAATTATAGATTGTGTTACATCTAAAACATAAACCACGGAGCGTTTAAAATCAAAGCCAAAATAAATAAATAAATAAAAATACAAATACCGAAAGCATTTTTTTTATCCTAAAAAAGAAGCCACAAAACTAAGGATATACACTGGTAAAATTTAAGCCGTTTTTCGTTGTTTTCACTCAAACGTGACCACTGATTTGGTAAGATTCTTACAAGTTGGTTTAATGGTGTGTTTGTTGAGACTGGAGGACGGAAATAAAGTTACTCTAACTACTTAAAGACAGTGAAAAGGAAGGGACACCTGTCCTATGTTTTCTTTACTTGGGCATTTATGGGCTCCGTACCATAATGTATTATTACCGTTACAAAAAAGACAATTATTTTTTGCCTTTTCGCCTTCACACGTTAAGGGAAATATGAACCTATATTCGCCTTTTATCCCGTGTTTAAGACTCAAAAAGAAGTTTCCAAATTAAGTGATGACATCAAAATGCTCATCACATAAATCATGTTTTACTGCGTCCATCAAACAGGTCCCTGTGGTGAAGATTAATAGAGAAGGAAAAAACACACTCAATTTTGTGTACAAGGTGAATCGATACTGTTGTAGGCGCGTGCTTGAACTATTGACTGTGGGAACAAACGATTGTTTACGCCCATGAAGCTCGTCGATAATTGCCATCCTTGTGCCGTAGTTTCGATAATTATCAGCAACATGAAATTTGCGATTCTTAATTTCTCTCGACTGAGAAATGCGAAGTGCTTCACCTCTGCATCGTTGCAGCCAATTCCAACAAAATTGTGTTTAATTACGATCTCATCGTTCATTTTATACAACCAGAGGCAAAACAAAATTAATCTGAAAACTCTCCTGGTACAAAATTAGAATTGTTTCCATCTGAAATCCTGTTGGTTAATGTTGTCGTTGGTGGTGTTCTTGTTGTTTTTGAAAACTAGAGTTTTATAATAAATTTACTCTTCCGAAACCAATAACGTCTTCTCTTTAAGAATAATAATACAGAATTAATCCTCAGAGAAAGCGACTTGATGACCTCCAGCACTTTAACAGTTCTATGTGTTATTTTCTAGTAAGTTTTACGGAAACACCATGTACATAAAACTCTCTCTACGAGTTGCGGTGGTTCTGAAAAGAATTGTTAACCACCGGTTCTTTTCAGAACCACCACAGTTTCACACAAGGTGTTCCGCAAACCTCACACCTCACTACATTGTATTCCCACCATGAAACATTTCAAATCTTACTGATCTATGTTTTTCACATTTCATCAAAACTTAAAAACAAGCACATTTTGTAAACGCTTTTAAAATTATAAAGCACCGAACCCAGGGAGATGGGTTGAGAAGTTTTCTGCAATTGCAGACGTTTCATTCCTGATTTGAATGTGCAGATAGTCAAAAGCTTTGGCATAACTACGTGGAAATAGATAAACCGCCTACTAGCCTGACAGACGAGAGTACCAGTAATTTGTTGTTATTTGCATAAATTAATTTACAGTTTGCTGTTAGGTATATATAGGGATGCCCGCTTCGTTAGTACACCCATCAATTGTTGAATGTATTGTTTTGAGCCTCTCAGTGTCATTAGAGCTGTGGCCGATCGCTTTCTTATTATACGTGGGGACGACCTTGATGATGCTTCGCGCCACTGCATCAATTTGTCATTTCTAGTAATACTCATCTGCTTATAGATATAGCGTAGTATCTAATTGTCTTCCTTCTGACAAACCGATGCTTACGTAACATTCCAATGATATATATATGTTATTACTTAGAGATTTGTATATGTCCTTGTCATGGTTGATGATGGCGTAGGTGGGGGGGTGCACCACTATGACTTGCTATGTTACCCCTCCCCCCCCCGATATTTTGCAAAGAATCCGTATGATGTACTTTATCTTGATTCAAAGAGAGAAAGCTCGTTCGAAGCAGCAAATTTACCAACAATTGTACATCATGTTGTGCATCATCATCATGTTGAATGTTGATTTATAAACAGTTAAAACCGTACAAAAAAGTAGCTTGGCCAACTTTACCAAATACTTTACCTTATCGTGTTTCTAAGACAGTATTCACACCGATCTCGTCAGAACCATTGCTACCATAATACATGTCAGCGTATTTGACTAAACATTTTAAATACAGTGTGTATTCGAATCGTGACTGTTTTTCAGGGTATGATTTCCCATTGTTTTTTATTGATAAACTTTGATTTGGCAGCTTCGGCAACGACTAATGAAACCACCTTCATGGTTCAACAAATCACCAAGTCTCGCGAGTGTTCGAACATATCTGGGCATCTTGCGTTACTTTACCCTTGGTAACAACAGCAGCAACAACAACAACAACAACAACAACAACAACAACAACAACAACAACAACAACAACAACAGCAGCAGCAGCAGCAGCAGCAGCAGCAGCAACAACAACAACAACAACAACAACAACAACAACAACAACAGCAACAAACAAACAAACAAAACAAACAAAAACATTCACATGTTAATCTCCACATAATGTTCTTGGGACAGTAAGATAGTTTCGGAACAGAGTCAGTTATACTCCCGAAGTGTTCATTTTTTTGCATGCAGTTTGGTTGCCTCCAAGTTGTCTGTAAAAAAAATGCCTCGTGTGACAAAGCCTGGTTCGGCCCCAGTGTTCAACGATCGAGCAATCTAGGCCTATGCATATACGATATGCATTCCTTCGTTAAGACCAATAACGTACCACGTTGTAAAAAATTAATGAGTATTTCAAAACGAAATGGCCACACTCGTTCGTATTCGATTAAAAGTGGTGATGTTGCCCCTGTTTGTCAACACGTTTCGCTGTGATGTTTGTAATGAACAAAATAAAATAAGTATATAAAAAACATCAACATCAATTCATATATACTGGAAATAGATTTCTAACTGATACTTAAGCAGAGTTCGCTCTGCAATACACAAGTGATAGTAAGGCTAAATTTAATCAAATAAAATGTTGTATGACGTAAATGCTCCTCGATGAAGAGCGGGAAATCAAAACACATTTCATTTGTTTTTGTTGTTGCTGGGAAACCATATCAATGATATCTTCAGTTTGCTAAAGGAACTCTCAGCGCTCAACCGAAACGTGACATATCTTGTTAGAAGAAGACGAAATTTCCCCTATACGTTTTGAGACGCGTGTATATTTATTAACTGTCTGCCTAATGATCCTGCGTCCAAGGTTCCCGGATCCTTCTTTCCAAAACAATTCAGATGCATATTTTAATCCGAGAGGAGGGTTGTTGTTTGTGATCTGATGAGTTCTAGGTACAGTCTTCGAGATTGGAATACCTTGCAGCCCTTTATTAGGCACGTCTTGCCTGGTTTCCTTTGCATTGCCTTGATGAAAACAAACTCAACTGAAGAGTCTTTACAGATAAAAGAAAGTGTAGAAATACTAAATGAAGTTAACCTTAAGGTTGGATGGAACGTAAATTTAAAACAGGGAAGTCTCTAGCCCTGGGTTTCTAAAACATTAACCTTAATAATATCTATAATAATCTAAATTGTATAAAGGCACTGAACACATTTGGTAATTGTCAAAGACCAGTATTCTCACTTGGTGTATCCCAACATATGCATAAAATAACAAGCCTTTGAAAATTTGGGCTCAATTGGTCATTGAAGTTGCAAGAAAATAATGACAGAAAAAACACCCTTGTTGTACAAATTTGTGTGCTTTCAGATAGGAATAAAAGGCTTCTTGCAAGAAGTCTTTTATTATTTTAGTGAGAAATTACCTCTTTCTCAAAAACTACGTTACATCAGAGGGAGTCGTTTCTCACAATGTTTTATACAATCAACAGCTCTCCGTTGCTCGTTACCAAGTAAGTTTTTATGCTAATATATATTTTGATAATTACCAAATGTGTACAGTGCCTTTAATAATGAATTTTGTTTTAAATTCTGATGACTGGATTAAATTACATGACATTGTAAGCCTACTTGTGTATGGTGCATAATTATGAAGACACCATTTAAATCTGAATTTGTAAACAGTTGTGTTATTAGCAACGAAAACATTCATCGCTTATGAAGTCGTCGAGGATTATTTTTCACCGCTGTCAGCAATTTTTACTCCTTACCTTACAATTTTTCTTTACAAATAAATTATGGGTTGTGGTCTGCCAGTGTGCTGGCTTTATTCACATATTGGTAAATCCAAAATTTGTTTTCGGTAAAAACCGCAAAAACGTAGTCTTGAGATGCAGGAGGATTTTTTGTTAAGGCTCTAAACGATACCAGGACCACATTTGGACGGTAATAGTTAACATTTCCAAGCTGTCAATTTTTGGTTCTCGATCGATTTAACAAAGTTTGGGCGCTACACGGTTGTATTTGTATTACTATAGGTTTTTTTACCGGGAAGTCTGTACATCAATACTAAACAATTCGCTATATTTTCCCCCTTTAGGTCAATGCAAGTAACAGCACATGTTGTTACCGAGAAATATAACCCCGGTTGTTATGGTAACAGACATACACGCACTCAATCAAGCAGGAGATATTCCCGCGCATTAGCCACGCTCGCCTGCCAAGAGGTCGTGTAGAGCCTAGCAGAGTGTGTTATAATATGACGGTTTCCATCTAAGTTTCCATATATAAATGCATTGTAATGGCGGAAAGTGATGGCAACGCGCAAAGCCATTAAAAGCACCCAGTCCCTTCCGTAGTGTAAATAATACATGCTTTTTGTGCAAGGTAACGGAAAACATCACAACAATAATAGGAGATGGATCTGCAGTGTAAACTAGAACACGAATCTTGCCTTGCGCTTTTCTGTTGTGTCATATGTTGGCCCGATGTTCGTTAAGACAACAGACAATCATATTTAACCAGCGTGTTGCTATTTGTGTAGAAATGGGAAGAATTAAGTCGAAACCATTGTACCTTGCACGACACTATTTTTTGTAGACTATTTTATCAAAATGGATACATGATGTTGAAAGAGGCGTTCGTCATCAATTTTCAGGTACATTTCTATTAGAAATAAGTAAGTAAAATGTAAAACAAAAAATAATAATAAATAGATAAATAATCAATAATGACATTACTACAATAAATACGTTAACTAAAAAAAGGTTCCGCCCATAACCTGTGGGTGTTTTTACGAATCATTATTAAGGCGGGAATATTATTCGACGACTGAGGAATAGTAACTTTACGGTAATTTCTGCCAGATTAAGGACTAAGTTTCCTAGTTAACATTTTCTGAACATTTTTCAAAGGTCCCAAATTGGTTATTTTAATAGTGTACTTATATTGTCGGTACAAATAATACCATTGTTCCTAGATCCTATGCCTATACAGGCCGTTTTCGAAACTCCGGCTTGGGCCAGAGCTCCAGCTCAGGCTCCGTCGGTCCTCCTGATTGAAGCCCGTTGGGAAAGCGCACGTTTTCAAAAATAACTGACGGAGCCTTTTAGCCAGAGCCTTAGCCCAAGTTGTGGTTTCGAAAAGGGCCGTAATTAGTGAACACGTCTTTTGGAACAAACCATTGTTCGTTAGGGGGACCCCCTTTTTAATTCAAGCACGCGGACAACATTGATAGTTGTCAAACACCGCACTTTATGTGACCCAGCATTATACCAATAGGCCTAGGCCTATCATGAAATAACAAACCTGTTAAAATTTAAGCGCAACTTAAATACCATAGTGAAAACCTCTCTTACATGTTTTCACTGTTTTTAAACATCGGGTTTGTTTCTCAAGTCAAAAACTAAACCATTTCAAGTAACAATATTTGAAGGAAAGTTTTCCGTCATGGTCATCTGTGTGTGCAAATCTGTTTAAATTTAATATTGTGCACACTCTTTAACCAATTGTTTTAGTATTCCTTATACCTTATGGAGACCGAAGACAAACAGAAACAGAAGGTCTCACGGTGGAAATCTAAAGAGAGGGATGTTCCACAGGGAATTTTGGGTGCGAAATGCATGAGAAGATGTTTAACAGGGTAGGGAAAGAACCCCCCCTAAAAAAAAACTTTAAAAAAACAGGATAGTGTGTGCATGGTGTGTGCTACTGTTGTTGTTGTTTGGGGTTTTTGTTTTCGCTCTCTTCATAAATTAGCAGGATCACCTATTGACATTATTGCAGGGGAAGAGGTTGATCAGTTTCTCTACCTTTTTGTTTTTGTTTACAGAGTGGGAGTGTTTAAACATCATAATGAATCTATCCAATATGAACAACGCCAAGGAGTTGTGTAAGTACGCCTCGGTCACCTCTTTCCTTATTATAACACCTTTCACGACCCCGCACAAGATAGTCTTATCTCGCCCGCTACACTGTCAACGTAATTGGGTATGCCGCTGTTAGATTTCCAGGGTAGGAAAGCTCGTTGGTCAACAGCCTTGGGGGATGGGGATTATCTCGACAAAGATTACCACGATATGATTTTCCAAGCGCCATTTTGTTTTAAAAGCAGCACATACGTCATGCATGAATGAACAATGTATGTTTAGTGTGTCCAATCAATGGGGCATATTGCTGAATCCCAATTGGCTGACAGATCAAAATTCACAAATTAAGAGCTTTCATATGAGTCTCAGAATCTTAAGAAACTCACACTACAAACTCAAACATGGCATTCAAGTTACTTATTAATGAAATGAACTCAATTTGTATCAGTAAATAGCAGTCGGTTATCGCTAAGCTTTACACTTAACCTCAATGGAAGACTTCAAACGAAAGTTATTATAATCTGATAATACTATATAGTTTGTACGACGACGTTTTTACTAACACTGGCTTGGACCAAGTGTCTTCGGCGTGTTCGAAGAACACCAAAAATTGCAAATATATGATGAGAAAGAGACAAACATTGTTGTCTGAGATAATTATGGAGTTTCCCACGCTGTTTAATGAGGAAGTGCATGGAAACTACATTGTGCAGAATGTGTCCAAAGACTGATAAAGTTTGGACGTTGGTTGCAGCATTACATGCATCACCTAAATTTTCACCAAAGGGGTCGTGTATTGTAGTGAACAACTGGTGGTGTATTGCCTTTTAAGTCAGTGAAGACCGTTGTTCATTAAGAAGTAAAAGCAAAAGTCTTTAAATATAATAATTCGTACCCAAAATGCTTGATTACCTGCTGACTGCCGACAGCTCCTTTGGTTGGGGCTATTTCGAACAGGACAAAACCAACCGAGTTATCTCTGACAAAGGTTATAGAGACATCTGAAGGTTAGTGTTTTTGTTGTTTTTTTGTTTTTTCAACTTCTTTTTTTTCACTCACGCAAACCTATTTCTCATTTCATAATGAATTAACACTCATTCTGTCGCATTTTTCTGGTTCTTTTTTTTTTTCTACTTTTCGCAAATTTATGTGTTCATTGCACATGCGCACTGGCAAGACATGCCAAGAAACAAAACTCGTTGCACAAGTGACACACAAGACACTGTAATCAGAAACAAGAATCAAAACAACTTTTTTGAAGAGGTATTATTTTTTTTAAGTTGATTTTTTAATTAGTTTCTTGTTTCGTCTGTCTGTCTGTATTAATGTTTTTGCTTTTAGTCTGCAATTAATTTTTATGTTAATACTATTGGCTTTAGGCCTTAACAATACTTTTATATCTGTAACTTAATGTTCCTTTTGGTAAACAGTTTGGATTAGTTCCATTCAATATTTTGTTGATTTGTTTATTAACCTGCCATCTTTATTAACATTTTGTTATTCATTAACCTTACAACTACACTAATTATTTAACAACACTCCCTTCACACCCCAATCCCAAAATTAAATAAAATTAAAAGAAAAAGACAAACAAACAAAAACCAAACCACACAAGTTTGTCGACCACTCGAGGACTTCTCTTTGTTCTCCCATTGTTTGTACCTTAGTTTTAAGAGATTTCCTCAATGTTTTCTAAAGGAAAGCGAATCGAGCGACGCCCTCACTCTGTCAAAACACCCGGATTATTTATGTTTAAGTTTCAACGGGTAGATATACGCCCACAACAGACTGATAACCTCATTGAACAAGACTGGTGCAAAAAATATATATATATAATAATAATGCAGTCGCTTTAATTATATGCGTTTTGGTTACGGGTAGATTAATAAACAAACGAATATATTAATATAAAATAATAATTATAGCAGGTACAGCGATGTCATCCTCAGCAGAGATAACCTCCTTTTTCGAGGAATAGATTTTCTTAATGTTTTGCAAATTTGAAGAAATAAAAAACAGAATCGTAATGAGATTATGGCGTCTCATGGGTCTTATAATTCAAACATAGCTCTGGATAGCTATCGTTAAAATAGGTGGCGCTTTAGACGCCCGTTTGGGCGTAGATAAAGGGCTATAATTTAAGAAACTGCGTAAAACTGTAATTTGTTATTACTACTATTATTCCGAATCTTCCATTCATTAAGAAGAGAATGGAGGGCAGAGACAAGACAGATAGGTAAAAATATGTTTTGAATTTTAAGGTAATTAGAAATTTCAAAATCCAAAGCTGA